>CM040124.1:331449953-331993169 GCA_022559845.1 Amorphophallus konjac | reverse complement strand
TAGTATCTTTTCAATTGCCGCGCGAAGTAAGAGAGAGCCCGATCTATGCAGCCAGTCTCCTGAGTGCATCGCTGTGGACGGAAAGCGAGAGCTTGTATGTACCCATACTTAAGGCCCTAGGGTGTCACATTAGGACACCCTAATTGTCTGGAGGTAGTTCTACAACTACTTCGCCTACGGGCAAACAACTCTCCCTGACCGGTCCCTTCAAATTGGCCCTTTGCCAATCAGTCAACAAAACTCGAGTCTATAGCTTGCTAATTATCGGTCCCAGGACTGCATCATTTAAGTCCGGGGTCGTGCATGCCACGTTGGTCTAGGAATTCATCTGGCTGTCTAGAGCGTCCCTCAACGCTACCCATGGATCAAGAGAGCGTGACTGCTATGCTAGTCCAGCTCGAGCATAATCTCGTGGCCTACTTTGAAGAATAAATAGGCCAACTACGGACGGAACTCGATAAGAGGATCCGAGCCTTAGAGGATCGATTAAAAGGGAAGGAAGGAAGAGTGAATGGCCACGGAAATCCCGTAGCCAATCCTAGGGAGGAAAGAGAGCAAGTCCGCCCGAATCAGGCTCCCCAAGGTAGAGAGCAAGAGGCCCGTGTGCCTCGAGAGAGAGACCACGACGATGAAGATATCATCCTACGGAACGTCAAGATTGACGCTCCAAGTTTTGATGGGTCCCTCAACCCCGCTACATACCTTGAGTGGGAGATCGGGATGGACCAATACTTTGATTGGCATCGCCGCATGACCCCTGCTACCAGGGTGAGGTTTGCCAAAATGAAACTCCTGGTGTAGACGGCTGGAAGGCGTCCACCCTCGAGGGAAAGAAAAATAATGATATAATAATAATAAACAATGACAATGATAAAAGGGTGATCGCCAGAGAGGTATAGGCGGCGGGAGTCGTCGTCTACCCTCGTCTGTCTTAGGAGATGGAAATGACGAGATCAACTCAAGAAGAGAAAGAGAATAGGGATGCGGAACGGACTCTGGTACGTGGCGGAGATAGGGGTCGGAAGACCCTCTCACGCAAACTGACCCCTTCCCGGTAAGCGTGACTTACCGTTCCACGAGCAGTTTTTTATATACCGGGAAATCCGAGAATCTATGTAACAGAAGTGGAGAGGCACGAAGACTCAGAAGTTGCAACGGTATATCGTTCTCCAGACAATTATAAGGACGATGCAAACAAAGACGTACCACCACAGGACATTGATCTTTGTGGGGTTCTAACAGCAATGCAATAATATCAATCACTAATGAGTATATATATATATATATTAAGACCACCGCAAGACATTGGCCTTACGGGATTTTACTGCAGCATAGATAATAAATATTATATGTACATACCACCACGAGACATTGGCCTTCACGGGGTTTTCGCAGTGATATAAGTAATAAGTATAACTATATACAAAAGACCACCGCGAGGTATTATCCTCCGCGGGGTTTTTATTATAATAATTATATATATATAACAAGAAAAGAATAAGGGATCAAATAAACCGCCGCGAGATGTTACTCTCCGCGGGGTTTTAAAGCGATGATAGGGGGGATGCGAAAATTAAATGGTTAGGGGTTAGGAGGTTAGCGTGCAGAAATTGAATTACTGGAATGAAGATGGTCGCGGGAGATGACCCACCGCACCAGTTAGATAAGACCACCGCGAGGAACGAGTTCCTTGATCGGGGTCAGATTAAAAGAATGCAGAAAATTAAACCACCGCGAGGAACGAGTTCCTTGATCGGGGTTGGAATTGAAAGTGCAGAAAATTAACCACCGCGAGGAACGAGTTCCTTGATCGGGGTTGGAATTGAAAGTGCAGAAAATTAAACCACCGCGAGGAACGAATTCCTTGATCGGGGTTGGAATGAATGTACAAGAAGTTAAACCACCGCGAGGAACGAATTCCTTGATCGGGGTTAGAATAAATAAAAAAAAGGGGGATTAAATAAACCGCCGCGAGATGTCACTCTCCGCGGGTTTTGAAGCGATGATAGGGGAGGGTTAGAGTTAAACAGTTAACGGTTAGGATGTTAGAATGCGGAAATTAAATTAATGAAATAAAATGGTCGCGGGAGATAACCCACCGCACCAGTTAGATGAGACCACCGCGAGGAACTGGTTCCGTCAACGGGGTTTAAACAGAAAGTAAATAACAAGAAAAGGGGAAGGGAAGTGTGATCGCCAGGGGCTGAGAGCCCCACAGGAAATGTCCTGATCGCGTCCGCCGCCGAAGCGGGAGCAGTGCGGGTCCTCTCTTCCTCTTCGATCGGCCGGCCGACGAAGAGGGCCTTGCTTTGGTTACCCTGATTTTATTATTCTTTTTGTTTTGTTTTATCTTTTGTTATTATATTTTTTTTGGGTTTTGTGGCTTTTATTATTTTTTTATGCTTTTATGTCTTTTTAAAGAGATGTGAGAAAGTGAAGAAAGAAACCGAGAGATAGATGATAGAATAAGATAATATGATATAAGGAAAAACCACTAAGAAAATATAGATAGAGTGAGAAACTTATTTTAGACAAAATAGAAAAGGACGGAGATGGAGATTTAACAATATATAACAATAACAAGGGAGAGAAGACAGACTTATTTTTGGACAAAAAATAGAGAAGGATAAAGGTGGAAATTTAACGATAAATAACGATGACAAGGGACAGAATTAGAATAGGACGAGGGAGGTGATAGTCGGGTACCTCAAAATAGGAGAGATGGTCGCAGTTTATCCCCGAACTGGGGGCACGTGAGTTGCTCCTCCTCCCTTTTCGACCGACTGAGGAAGCGGGCTTCTTGACTGGTTGACCCTTGCAAAACACAGCAGACAGAAGAAACAGATGGTGGATTAAAAGGAAAGTAGTGTAGTACCGATCCCTTGAAATTACAATGGCACGAACATATTCAAACACACACCTGTTTAATGTTATTTGAAACCCCTTGGGAATTAAAGGTGGGAAAATGGTATGATGAAGTGCGTACCGAAATATTCTCAATGCAGGGATTGTATTGTAAACATGATAACGAGTGATGTATGCAAAGGAATCAACAGACTGAACATAATGCAAAAGGGGAGAAATGCTTATTGGTGGGCGTCGATGATGAGCTCGGCATTAACTTCTCCTTCCCTTCACACATACGCACGCAAACATTTACAGACACCTGCAAAGACACTCACACGAACACATCTATATACATATACGGAAATAGATCTATAAAGGGGAGGTCGAAAAGAGAGGGAGAAAGGAAGAGGGAGAGAGAAGAGAAAAACCTTTTTTGAGATTTTTATACTTTAGTTTTATTATATAGTATGTATATATGTAGAGGATATATATATATTAACTATATAAGATATATATATATATATATATATAGTATGCTTATATATATATATATGTTATATCTAAGAGAGGAAGGGAAGAAGAGAAAGAATAAAAGAGAGAGAGGGAGAGAATATCAGAGAGGGAAAGAGGAGATAAAAATAAAAATAAAAGAAAAGAGATGAGATGAGAGAGTTTGAGATGGGGAGAGATGGGGGGGAAAAAACTGTGAGAGGGGGAAGAGTGGGAAACAGAGGGAGGGAGAAAGAGAGAGAGAGAGAGACGGTGGGAAAGGAGATTAAAAAAAGGAAAAAAAAGAAATAAGAGAGGGAGATTGAGAGAGAGTGATCGAGAGAAGAGAGGGAGGGAGAGAAGTTAAAAAAAAAGATAAAAAAAATTGTGTGAAGAAGAGAGAGAGATCGGATGGGGAGAGAGAGAGAGAGAGAGAGAGAGAGAGAGAGAGAGAGAGAGAGAGAGAGAGAGAGAGAGGAGAGAACGGAGGGGGGAGAGGGAGAGAAAGAGAGAGAGAGAGAGAGAGAGAGAGAGAGAGAGAGAGAGAGAGAGAGAGAGAGAGAGAGAGAGAGAGAGAGCTGTGAGGTAGGGAGAGAGAGCACGAGAGGGGAGAGAGAGAGACGGAGGCGGAGGGAGAGAGAGAGAGAGCAGAGGGGAGAGAGCGGCCGTGAGAGAGAGGGGGGGTGCACGTAGGGAGAGAGAGCACGAGAGGGGAGAGAGAGAGAGGCGGAGGGGAGGAGAGAGAGAGAGAGCAGAGGGAGAGAGCGGCCGCGAGAGAGAGGGGGGTGCTCGGCGGGGGGCTCGGCAGCGACGACGGCGACGGTGGGAGGCGGGTTGCGGAGCAGGGCGGCGCGGGGCAGAGGCGGTCCGGGGGCGAGCGGCTGGGGGGCGACGGGGGCGTGCGACGGCGGCAGGGCACGACGGGTTTGCCGGAGGCGGGAGGCCGGTGGCGGCGTGGTGGTGAGCGGTGTGTAGCCGGAGGGGGACGCAGGCGGCGGCGTCGTCGCGGGGGCGACGTAGTGGGGAGGGCGGCGTCAGGGCGCTGGCGCGGCTGCGGGATGACGAGGTGGCCGGAGCGGCGGGGCGGCTGGGCGGCGTCCGGTGGCAGGCGGAGGGCGGCCGGAGGCGTGGACGTCCGTGGGCGGTCGCGGTGGCTTGCATGCAGGGGGCGACCGGTGGTGTAAGCGGAGGAGGTGGACGCGAGCGTTTTGCGGCTAAGGAGAGAAAGAGAGGAGAAGGAGGTGGCCGGTGGTCTCGTGGCGAGGTGAGGTGGTTGCAGTGGAGAGGGCGGTCGGTGAAGGGTGCGGTTGCGAGCAGGAGGAAAGGGAGAAGGAGAGGTGGCAGTGGAGTTTGGTTAGCAGGGTGAGGGAGGAAGTGAGACGGAGGAGGGGCTCGTGGTGGCTTTCACGATGGTGAGATGGGGAGGAGGGCGCAGGTGTGCTGTCGTGGGGGTTGAGAGGGTGGAGTGGAGGGGGAGAGAAGGAGAGAGGGAGGGGAGACGGTGGAGGTGGCTGCAGGTCGAGGGGGGTGGTGGGAAGGTCGATGGGGGACGAGGGGTGCTCGCGGCGGTATGGAGGGTGGAGCGAGATGAGGATAGGTGGCCTCGTGGGTGCATGCAAAAAGGGGGGGTATGTGTGTATCGTGAGGGGCTTGCGATGGGGTGGTGGGTTACGGAGGAGGTGAGAAGGAGAGAGAGAGAGAGTGTTAAAGAGAGGGGGCAAGATCCGGACAAGGTGGGAAGAGAGTAAAAAGTAATAAAGGATGGGGTCAAGTTTATTAAAATTTGTTTATTTATTCTTAGAATAAGAAGGGGCCAGGCCCATGATCACATGAGCCCATTGACACTTAATAAGCTTCCCTTTATTTATTTATTCTTGGAATAAGAATGGGCCAAGCCCATTAACACACATATTTTTTTTGTATTATTATTATTTTTTTATGTGGAAAAGAGAATAGCCACAAGCCCATTACAGTAGCCACGAACCCCTTGACGAGGGTCTCATTTATTACAAGAAACAATAATTTACTTTTCGTGAGACAAGATTATTAGATAAAAATTGGAGATCATTCAGATAACTTAACCGTACGAGCCACTTTGGGGCGTCTTAGTGTAATACGGGATCTGCTCAGCATAATGCTTAAAATGTCGTGTCTACAGCTGCCCCACCTTGGCGTCTGCTTTGCAGGGGAATGACACGGAGTGGAATGAAATAGCAGTGTAATGAAGTGGAGTGGAGAATAGACTGAAAAGTGGATGCCAAGACGTGATGAGACACGTTTTTAACACTACGTGATTGGAATATTTCCTGAGTTTCAACAAAACAACCTTGAAGAAGGTCCTCCGAAATCAACGATTGTTTGGCTGGAAATAACAAAATACTAACAGAAAGAGGGACCAACTTCTCGGCGCGGAAGTACCTGAGTCGTAGACCCGCAGGTTTCACCTTGGGGAGCGGTTACCAGCCAATGTGGAAGTGCTGCGACCAAGGTGGGTCCAATGGAGTAAATAAAAAGGTAGCTGATAAATCCAAACAAAGGTCTCTTTCAGCCAACCAGCCCAAGATGGTTTCACAGAAACTCAATACTCGATTCAGAATGGAATATCACGTATTAGTCAAGAATTTAAGCACAGCGGCTCTCACAATCGAGTTAAATGAATGATCTTCCACAGTGATATCAAAGTCCTACATGAATGCATGCTGGGTTTAAAGGAAAAATTAAAACAAACTAAAAGTAGAAAATAGCCAAGGATAATATTGTTAAGTTGCTTAGGACGGGTCAGGATACCGATTCGATGAGACGATACTGAGCCGGGGCCCGTTTATCCACGCACCGACTCACCGAACGGAACCATCGTTCCCGAGCTACCACAACCTAACGGCCTATCCGTACGTCCTGATCTCCTCTGAAGTTATCACTGTTTTTGTTGGAGGGGAACTCAAACTCCAGATTCATCCAAGGCATAAGGTCCTTGACGTGCTCTAATAGCGTAAATATCATATAGTAGGATGCATGACACAGTGGGGTCAGTCACCGAGGTGACTGATGGTGGGACATGGTAGGGCAATGGCACCCTCTTGCTCTCTTATTTTCATTTTATTCTTGGAACCTGCACCGAACAGCAAGCAGTGAAGAAGGAGTTATTTCATAAGAAGTAAAATTACATTCAACTGTACAGGACGTCTGCACACTAATATAAGAGCCGGGAAAAAACACGACACAAATCAGACAAGATTCATCCGGTTAAAATTCACCACGGTAACTTGTCATAAATGCTTTACATTTACCTTTTTATCCCCCCCCTTTTTCACTATAAGTACCCCTTTGATCCTTAGCAAAAGATCATCCATTGGTGCATGGTTCGGGGAGTCAGACACTTTTGAGATGGGAGGAGAGAAGTCCTGTGCTTTTGAGACGGAAGGCGGGTCTTCCCGCCCTGCCAAGAGGAGCAAGTTCGGCCGCGAATTCAGGAGGTTGACCGACATTGAAGGCCATCTGAGCGAGAGGATTCTCTCACGGGCGGTAAGTTGGCTCTTTCTCCTAGTTTCCTTCATAAGTTCTCCCTCGCTTTTTCATTCTTTCTTTTCCTTCCTTTCAGCCGTATCCTCTTTTTCCGGGCCCGAGAAAATTCTCAAAGCTGCCCTGGCTATCGAAGCTTACGTCCAACATCACTATCAGTATGAGGGCCGTTATTTCAAAATGGCACCTCCAAGGGTTGGTGATCCATGCCAAGCATTATGACAAGATCTGCATGGACTGGGCGGCCCTGGGTGCATTGACAGAGGTTTGGCATCCGGAAACCCACACTTTTATCTTCCCTACTTTTGAGGCAACGGTCCTCCTCGAAGAGGCAGAACTTCTGCTAGGCTTAAGAAGGTCGATGAAGGATGACAGGATAAAGGTTTCGCGGATGCGGAAGAGGGTATCTACCGAGGAAGTTCTTGGAAGCTTTATGCCATCTGGAACCATAAAGAGCGTTCAGACTCAGAACGGAGTCAACTTGCAAAAGCTCGCAGACTGGACCGTGACTGCCTTAGAAGGGTTGATAGATGATGAACATTTAGAAGGGCTTATGAAAGGGTTCACAATTTGTTTGGCCGGAGCTCTCCTCTTTCCTTGCACTGACAACATCGTAGAGGAAGACCAATTGGGAGCGATTTGTGGACTTTGGGAGGGAAGGAGAGTGGGGCCTGCTGTCCTCGCGCATCTTTACAGTGGTCTCACGGCTTCCAGCATGGGTAGGCCTCCTCACGGGTGCATGCTTCTCCTCAACTGCTGGATTGATCTTCACTTCAAATTTCATCACCACGAAGGGGTACAGACCGCCTCCAGGATTTTCGAACAAAGCCCCCTCCATTACATGGCCGATGTGTTGGGCTTTAGTGGGAAGGTGGCCAATCGCATGCCCTGTCTGAAGACACGCGGCGACTGGCGTACTCACTTCAGCTCCTTGGCGCGAGAGATGTTCACTTGTGTGCCAGCATGTTTACTTTCACGTGGGCTTCTCACGCGATCTTCTCCCGATGCTGAACTCCAGCTTATCGGTGCAACCAAATTTGTTCTTTACAGCTCGCACCGGTGCTGCCTGCAAATTGGCCTTCCTCGGCACTCTCTTCCCATGCCATCCAACCTTCCTCTGATTAAGGAGAGAAAGCTGGGCACGGAGGATGATGCGAAGGATGTGAAGGCGATCAAAGCTTCGTGGAAGGCAAGCATTCCGAGGAAGGTGACGGTATCTGTGAGTGAGGATCGAGAGCTATGGGAGGCTTATGTAATGGAGCTGAGGCCTGAGGTGCCCAAACCCTGATGTATGTTATCTTAAAATAAATGCAGAGCCTTAATGCCATTGCACTCTCTTTCAGTCTCTCCCCTCCCCTTTTCTTTGTGACTGGAATGGCGGACGTCGGGTGATGGTCGGCCGTTACCGAATAGGATCTGGGGGACTGAGGCAACTACAGTATGCGGAGATGTCCTGAGATGTCATGGAGCTGAGGATTTCTCTTCAGGTGGCGATGAGAGAAGTAAACTGGGAGAGAATGGAAAGAGAGGCATGGATAAAGCTACATCGGGATCGAGACGAGAGGAAGGCACGTGAGGCCCAAGTGATGAAGCTCCGGAAGACACAGCGCTCGGACACGTCACTCCTTCAGAGTCACTGCCGATTGGAGGAGAGTTGGAGCTCACGGTGGAGGAGCTCCTGGGGTTGGTGTAGTCTCCATCGCAGAGCAGGGGGCGGCTCAGCAAACAGCCTCGGGTTCAAGAGCTTCGCGGCCGTCGGGGTCGCGAGAGAGCCAGAGGAGGGCGAGGAGCGCTACAGAGAGGGTGAGAATGCGATGAGATAACTGCAACGTCGCAGAGCTCTAGATGACCTCCCAGGGACCTCCCTCTTAGGAGAGGAGAGAGACGACCAAGAGGGTGGTGCGAGATTTAGCAAGTTGCTCGTACACCCTCTCTCTTCTCACGGTGAACACGACAGTTTATATAGACGTATGAATGGGACGACATGCTCTCATGTGACGGGTTTGCCCTCCATGCGTTCCTTCTCTTCTACGCCTCTTCTTTTCATGCCGTCCCCATGTGACGTGTTTAACAGAACTCCACTGAGATAACGGATCGTGTCTCAGACTCATTGGGCATTTCTTTCGGGAGAATCCATCACAAATTTTAATGATGTACCACCGAATTCAAAGATGCCAACCGCCCTCTTGTCCTCTTTCCATGTAGACGAGTCCACTCCCGGATTCAAAGATATCGACTCCCATTGTCCTTTCTCCTGTGGATGAGTCCACTCCCAAATTCAAAGAGGTCGACCTGCATTGTCCTTTGTCCATGTAGATGACCACATCTCAGATTTATTTGAATCATGATGAACACAGGGAACCTAGATGTGTAGGGTGTGAATCAACCCGCTACGCTCCCGACCTTGTTTACTTCGAGTGAAAGACGGGTGCTTTGTTACAAGGCCCATTGCAAGAGGAAGTGGGAGAGATCTGGATCATATCCCTTCAATCCTATAAATACTCCCCCCGCCTGCTTCACTTGAAAGCATGGAGTTATGGAGACTGGTTAGAAGAGTGAAAAGTCGACAGGAGGGAGTAAGAGTTTCTCATTCTCTGAGATGGAGGGAGAGTCCAGTTTCAGGGTGGAGGGCGAGTCTTCTCGCTCCTCGAAGAGGAGCAGATCCAGTGGTAGTTCCAGGAGACTCTCCGATGTTGAAAGGCAGCTCAGTGAGAGGACCCAATCGGAGCTTGTAAACGAGCCAGTTCTTCCCTCTATTTGTTCATGATCCCTTTCTTCCTTTCTCATTCTCTTTCTATTTTTATTTCAATGATGCACCCGCTTCTTATTTCCTGTGTAATCCACAGAGTATGACGAGGTCACATATCTCATGGGAATTAGTGGTGGCCGCCTATCGAGGCTTGCCTGACTTCCAGAAAGCTCGACTAGATGCGATGGGGTTTGGTGCATTCCTCCGGATCGAACCCATTAAGCTCGACCTCGCCCTCATCCAAGCATTGCGCGAGAGATGGGACCCAGAGAGTCGTGCCTTCTTGATGCCCTGGGGGCACATGGTGCCCAGTCTCGAAGATGTGGCCCGAATCACCGGCCTTAGAGTGGATGGTGAGGCGGTGACCGGGGTCACCTACCCCGATTATCGCGAAGTGGCTCAGAAGCTTCTTGGTCTGGAATTAAAGGACCAAAAGAATAGGTCAATAGCCAAGGCATCTATCATGGAGGCACTGGGGCTCACTGACACTCGTCACCGTGATAACGAGTCCTTGGAGGAGTTCATGGAGAGAGCGGAAAGAGGGTCCCGCGCTGTGTACTGCGTGGATGCCAGTAGCTGGGAGAGATCAAACATGGACTTGAGGATATTCCTCCTCTTCCTGCTGGGAAAATTACTGCTGGGTTCCAAAGGAGACGACATCCATTGTCGTTTCCTAGAATTTTTGGTGGACCTAGAGAGGGTAGGGCAATATGCCTGGGGAGCCGCCGTGCTGGCGCATCTGTTCGCAAGTCTGTCCCAAGGGACAGATCGAGAGGTGACTGTGAGTGGCTTCATACCATTTCTCCAGGTAATTATTTGTTTATTTATTTATGCAACTAATCTATTTCATGAAATGCTGATGACATGTGACGACACAGGTATGGAGTTATTACTACATCCCAATGGGGCGAGCTCGACAGTGGCGTGTGGCTGTGGCACCACTAGCTCGGCGGTGGCAACCCATTATGAGCACAGCCTCTCTATCTTACCAGCTGATGGTATTAAGGCGTGAGCTGCAAGAGTTCCCCGCAGAGATGGTAGGACTCCATTTTTTTTTGTCTTTTCTTTTGTCTCTCTTTTTTTTTTGTTCTTTTGAGTGATTAAGGAGACATACGCATGCCAACGTAGGTGATCTGGAGGCCTTACTCGGGCTTGGTCGATGTCGACCAACCGTGGGTCATCGCAGGTCGCCCTCGATTTGGTCGGGACCTTTGGGTCCACTGCCTGAATGAAATCGAGCCACTCCGGCTACGATTGGTCATGAGGACTCTAGGGCTTGCCCAGGAATGGGTAGATATGACCGCACCACCCCGCGTCGGGAGGAAGACACGTGGGCCGGTAACCTGTGTCGACTGGCGGGTGCGCTTCCCCGAACAATATGAAGATTGGCAGCGGGGTGGCACGCTCGTGGAGTCGCACGCCCGGGATAGTGAAGATTATCTACGTCTCTATAGGGCGATGTATGCAGAGCGACTCCATCCTGAGGGACTTGTGGAGGTGTATCTCCTTTCTCACTTTTTTGATATATTTTTTATTATTATTTTTTTTATCATTTTTTAATGTAATGCTGACTCTATGACATGGGTTTAGGATGCCCGTGATACCATGATAGCGAACTTGCGGGCTCGCTTGGCGGACACGGAGGAAGAATTGGGTGACACCCGTGAGGCTTTACATGTCTCGGTGAGTATGTATGCAAATGCATATTCCTAATTATACCCCTAGGTTTTGATGTTTAGCCACTCACTGTCACTTCTTGCTATCATAGCGCGCTCGGCTCGACGCAACCCTACCAGCAGTAGGGGCAGAGGGTGCTTCTTCCAGTCTATGGATTCCTTCGTCGGAACTAGATTCGCTCCATGAGCAGCTTGCCCGTGTAACACAGCGCGCCGCGGAGGCAGAGGGAATGCTTTCCGCGCAGGTGAAGGTTCCTCTTATCCGAACTTCTCTATTTATGTCTCATCACACGCCTGAAATGACGGATATGGCAGGCCGAAGAGATGCAAGAGATGTTTGCTCATGCATCACAAGGGAAGGCCAGGATAGCGGAGCTGGAGGAGGAATTGCAGCGTCGCTCAGATGACAATTTTTCTCGGGACGCCATGGAGCTGAGGATCACCCTTCAGCTGGAAAGGGATGACAGAGAGAGAGAACGTGCTGAGAGGGAAAAGGACAGGGAAAGAGAGAAGGCCAAAAGATCAGCCGAGAAAGAGGAGAAGAGGCCCTGGAGGCCCAACTATTTGAATTGAGGACCAGTCTCGGTCTCGCTGAGCAGTGGCTGAAGGACGGCGAGGAACGCTACCGAAGAGCACGAGAGCGTGGCTTTCGTGTTAGTAGCTTCTTTGCTGCTCCCGCAGATCGACATCGGGGAGTGGAGATAGAAAGAGGACCCCAAAGCGGTAGAAGTACCGCTTTTCATGGTTGGATAGCACCTTCTAGAGTTTCTCGTCCAGAAAGCGGCGAGACGAGTAATGTAGAGAAGGAGGGTGGGAGCTAATGTAGGCTCTCTCTTGTTGTTTATTTTTGTTGAGTGGGAGTGGAATAAAATGTTTTGTGCTTGGTTCTCTGCTTCTTTCTGATCTCCCGAATCCCTGTACACATCTAAGCAAACAAGTTAGCATTTCTGCTCTGACTTGCCCCTTGCTCAATAAACAAACGTGATTTTGAGTTATTCTTGATAACGAGTCAAGGGGCAAGCCTTTATTAACAAAGGCAATGATAAAAAAGGATGATGAATGCGACAGACAAGCACACGGATGCAAACGAGAATTTAAAATGAATGGTGCATACAAATGCGATCATGCGAAGATGTGATTTTTGTTTTATTTTTGTAGGTGTATTCATTTTTTTTGTATTTTTTTGTTTAGTTTATTATTTTTTTGGTCTTTTATATTTCCATTTTTTTTGTGCATGTACATTTTTTTTGCTTTTTTTTAGATTTTTGGATTTATTATTTTTTGTTTGTTTTTGGTTTGTTTATTTTTTTGTTTTTGCTAATGCATGATGACCACTTGATATAACATCTAACCTGCATGAGAATGAGGGTTTCTTGCTAACCTCCCAGGCATCCTAAGTGCACGTCTAAGTTGATTTGGGCCTCTAGACTCCTCGAATGATAATCCCGCCGGCTAAGACTTACCCTGATGACAATACCGTCATACCATGCTTAGGCTCCCAGTTGCTTCCGACCACAGGGATTCACCCAAAAAGTGTTCAAGGTAAATGATTTGCCCGACCCGGGTCTATTTCCTCACAACTCTAGACGATATGTAATGGAACACCCTGGAACCCAAATGACCAACCGCGCGACGCTGACCCGGAATCAGACGCCGTCGCACCCATAGGTGACGCGCTTGCATTGGTCTAAGCCCGAGGTTAGGCTTAGAAGACATTAAGATGGTAGATAAGGGTCTTGACCGGCCAGAAACACGGAGACTCTGACAATGACTTCTGCTTTCCAAGATGGACAACCATACGTTTGTGTCGAAAGGTGGTTGCAGACTTTGGTGAGTTTCACCCTTCAGGAACTCCATTGAGCCTTTATCTTCAGGGGAAGAAGGAAGAGTATTAGGGGCAAACCTCCTGAGAGGACCGGCAAAACCGTTAACCCGGCGAGCCAGTAGGGGCACACTTAACTCTCCCTTTCGGACAACTTCAGACCAAATCTCGAGCATTTACATCTCATGGCCCCTCTTGTATAGAATTTGACTTTCAGTCAAAGGGGTTTCATTTGTGGGATCAGGCACGGTTACGACCAGGCTTTTCACTTGACTTTGATTTTGTTCTTCTTTTCTGATTTTTCTTGACAGATTTTTGCGAGGGACATAGTATCTTGACATTATGGAATCCCTCTTGGATGCCTGCGGGGACACTGCCCTCTTCTCGTGCTCTGACCCATGCTCGAAGAATTGGGCCCTACTCTTGCCCTAGGGGTTGTGTTCGTGTTTTCCATGCTCAGCGTTTTAAGGGCGCCGGCTGTCTCATTCGGTCGAAGAGAGAGAGAACGAAGATTTAAGCATTCTGGAGACCTTCTAGGTGAGGCCTCACCATGAGCGATGCTACCGATCTTTCATAGAACACATGTGTACATGTATGTTGCCCCTTTTGAGGGGTGCATAAGCCGAACTAGCCGGATAGGGATCCCCGCGGTTCTGGCAAACCAAGACCCGGAACCTACCAAGTCTTAATAGGCCCTATCCCAACACGGAGGTTGAATGCAATGACTTAACTACATGGTGATCTCCGGGCATTAGCATTTTGAATTTTCTATTTTTTTTCTTTTCATTTTCTTCTATTTTTTTGTCTTTTGTTGTTGTATATATACATATTTTTGTTATTTTTATTGTTTTCTATTTTTTTTGTTGTTTCATCATTTTTTGACACTATGTACACCTATCTAAGGGTAGTATTTCTTAAGATAAAGCCCATTCCAAGGGTGGGATAACTCGATCCCCTCAGCATTGACTAGCCTATAGGCGTTGCCAGGATGCACAGCCTGAATCACGTACGGTCCTTCCCAATTGGGTTGGAGTTTAGAACGCGGCCCACCAGATTTTACAAACATTCTTTTCACTACCATTTCACCGACTTGAAATTTCCTTTCAATGACCTTCTTTTGATAAAAACGTGTGAGTCTGTTTTGATATACACGTGCATGCTCGGCAGCGGCCAGCCGTTTCTCATCTAAGAGTTCCAATTGGGCAAGGAGTGAATCACGACGTTCGTCGAGGGGGAGGTCCTTATCCAATTGTACTCTCAGAGAGGGACCAGAATTTCGTACGGAACTACCGCCTCCATCCCATAAGTGAGGGCGAACGGGGTTTGCCCAGTGGGAGTACGGATTGAAGTGCGATAGGCCCATAGAGCTTCAATCAGCTTTTCTGACCAATCCGAGAACTTGTTAGACTCACATGTCTTTTTTATGATTTTAATCAATGTTTTGTTAGTGGCCTCTGCTTGTCCATTACCTTGTGGATAATAAGGTGATGAATGATGCAATGCAATTTTATACCTTTTGCAGAGGTCCTGAAGGTCCTGAGAAATGAATTGCGGTCCATTGTCGGTGATGATCGTGCTTGGAATGCCGAACCTGGCGATGATGTTCTTCATGATGAATTTGCAGACTGTTGATGCTTTAACCTCCACGTAAGCTTCGGCTTCGGCCCATTTGGTGAAGTACTCCGTTGCAGTAAGGATGAATGATTTTTGCTTAGTGAGGGAGTAAGGATTACCGAGAGGACCAATGACATCGAAAGCCCACATGGAGAAAGGCCATGGGGAGGATACTGGATGAAGTGAAGAAGATGGGGAATGAATTTTATCGGCGTGAAGTTGACACTTGACACACCTGCGGACATAGACGGCACAATCTCTTCCATGGTGGGCCAGTAAAAGCCTTGCCGAAGGATTTTCTTGGCAAGCATTTGGCTATTCACATGGCCACCGCACACACCAGAGTGTGCTTCCTCGACGCATTTCCAGACCTCCTCTTCGTCGAGACATCTTAGAAGAACACCAGTAAGACTTCTCTTGTATAGCACTTCTCCGACCAGCACGTACCTCTGTGCCACCCTCCTTATGGCTTTTCTATCTTCCGATGTGGCTTCTTCAGGGTAGGATTGATCTTTGCAATACTTGGCAATTTCGTAAAACCATGGCTTCTCCTCATCAGCCAATTCTTCTTCTAATTCTGTCAACATAATTTCCCTCTTCTCAAGGATTTCTTCCTGTAGGGCCTTTCTTGCTATCCTGTCCTTGATATTTACGTATGAAGCGTCATCGATTGCAGGGGCGTGACGCTTGTAGACGTGAATGGTATCAAACCATCTTCCTAGAGGGAACCTTAGAGATGATGCCAATGAGGCGAGGGCATCGGCCAGAATGTTCTGATGACGAGGGACATGGACAAAGATCAATTTGGCGAACAATTTGGCAAAGGCAGCAGTGAGTTCTTGGTATGGCTTGAGCTTGGGATCGCGAGTGCGATATTTGGTGAGCACCTGGCGAAGAATGAGTTGACTATCACCTACGACTCGCAATTCAGTGATACGAAAAGAATGAGCGAGTTCTAGGCCAGCTAGAAGAGCTTCATATTCAGCTATATTGTTGGTAACGGGGAATTTGAGCTGATATGCCAGTGGGAATGTAAGGCCTTCAGGCGACAGGAGGGCAATGCCGATTCCTTTCCCTTGGAAATTCAGAGCTCCATCAAAATATAACGTCCACATGCAATCATCTGATTGGTTGATGGACATTAGTTCCTCATCTGGAAATTCTGATTGGACAGGATCGAATCTGGGAAGAGGATGGTGAGCGAGATGCTCAGCTATAGCATACCCCTTGATCGCCTTTTGCTGAATGTAGGTGATGTCAAACTGAGAAAGAAAGCTTTGCCATCGTGCTAATCTATCCGTAAGGACAGATTTTTCCAGAAGGAACTTGATAGGGTTCATTCGGGCAATCAGATGGACTTCATGAGCTAGAAAGTAATGTTTCAATTTCTGTACTACCCAGACAAGGGCGGCACAAGTTTTCTCCATAGCCGTGTACTTCTGCTCACAGGGGTTGAGGAGTTTGGACAAGTAATAGGTCGCCCTTTCCTTGCCCGCTTCATCGGCTTGTGCTAGGACAGCTCCCACGGAGTCGTCCAGGACTGAGACATAAAGGATTAAAGGTCTACCTGGCGTGGGTGGAATTAGAACGGGTGAATTGGCCAGATATTCTTTCAATCCTTCAAAAGCTTTTTGGCATTTAGAATTCCAAAGGAATTCTACTCCTGACTTAGTTAACTCGTAGAAAGGTTTGCACCTTTGTGAGTGCTGTGACACAAATCGACGAATGAATTGCAACCTTCCAATTAAACCTCGAACTTCTCTCAGATTTCTCGGAGGTGGCATCTCCCTGATTGCTTTAGCTTTGTTGGGATCTATTTCAATACCCCTCTTACTCACAATGAAACCAAGCAATTTGCCTGACGAAACACCAAATACGCACTTTTTTGGATTCATTTTCAAATTGAACTCTCTTGATCTTTGCAGCACCTTAGCCAGAACTCTTGGGTGTTCTGCCCTAGTCTTGATTTCACCAGCAAATCATCCACATATACCTCTAAATACACATGCATCATGTCATGGAATATTGCCATCATAGCCCTTTGATAAGTAGCTCCAGCATTCTTCAAACCAAATGGCATGACCAAATAGCAATAAGTTCCCCAAGGTGTGGTGAATGATGTTTTCTCCTGATCTTCTTCCGCCAAACGGATCTGATTATACCCCGAAAATCCATCCATAAACGAGAGAGTTTCATAGCCCGCTGTATTATCAACCAACACGTCAATGTGAGGCAAGGGGAAATCATCTTTTGGACACGCGCGGTTAAGGTCCCGAAAATCGATACAGATTCTCACCTTTCCATCCTTTTTCATGACCGGGACAATGTTTGCCACCCATTGAGGATATAGGACGACTCTAATAAACCTGGCTTTGTGGAGCTTATCGACCTCTTCCTTCATTTTTAAAGCCATTTGGGGGTGGAAACGTCTTAACCTTTGCTTTACCGAGACGGACCCTGGTTTTAACGTTAGGCGATGTTCGACCAGGCTGGAATCTAATCCCGGCATATCCTCGTAACTCCACGCGAACGTGTCCCTATATTCCTTTAGGACCTCGATCAATGCCTCTTCTTCAGATGGTGGCAAATTGTCACTTATGAGGATGATTCTAGGGTCTTCCTCGGTCCCCAGGTTGATCTCTTTGGTGGGTTCTTCTATAGCGGCTGATGGTTCCTCAAACCTCCTCATTCCGCTAGCATATGCGTCAGCCGCGTCCTCATATTCTTCGTCCCCTTCTTCAATAGGGTACTCTCTTCATCTGTGAGCTCATAAACTCCGTATCCCTCATCAATTGTGCAATCCTCCTCACATTCTAACTCCGGCAGATGGATGGGATTTTCTAGCAATTGAGGAATGGCTAGAAAGGCTTGACACCTATTGGCTAGATCTAGAAGGAATCGACGAGGAATTTCCCTGCCCTTGGATTTCTTCTAGGTACTACCCTTGACTCGCTATTCCTAACCTGACTGACTTGTTCTACAGACGAAGAAGAAGTTGAAGAATGTACAGGAAGAGACCCCTCGATAGAGGGGTAAAGAAGGTCGCTCAAGGGACCTTGAATGAGTGGCCCGTAAGTCGGGGCACACTCGTGAGAGAGGTAGGAGGTCTCCTCAAAGGAGATGCACTGTTGAGGAGTTTGAAAATCGACGTTTTTTTTTCATTTTCAATTACAAAACAATTGAAAGAAATTAGAGAATGGGAGGAGGGAACTATAGCTAGGGGGTTGCATGGCTCATTGAGCAGATCCTGGTTGAAAATTTGGCATGGGCTGAAAGACCCACGCAAGAATGTGAGTAGAGAAGGGGACCTGGGAATATCATCAGATAAACGTCGGGTCCAAGAAAGAGTCAGCAGCAACGGCTGAGGAGAATGATCAGAGAGAATGACGGAAAGCGATCCGTCAGTGGCAACTTCCTCTCGGCGAGGAAAACTTGGAATTTCGGCAATGTCAACGACATCTTTTGGTACCTCAGAGATCAAAAGTGGCCCCTCTAAGTCTGGAGACGAGAACATCTGTTGTAGTGCCATGGAAATATCCTGTATATCAATCCACTTGTTCCACTCACAATCCGGGTCATCGTGTTTCCCCTTCTTTGCAGCTCTCGAGCAACCTTCAGCCAAGTAGGCAATATGCAATTTCCCGTGTGATTCTTGCGGACAATCCCCCATCTGCATTATTGGCCCCTTTCTGAAATGGGAGTACAAGGTCCACGTGAGAGGTTCCTCATATGCTTCAAGTGGTCCTTCAAAGCCTAGGCCAGCTCTAAGGGTTAGCTTTGTCTTCTTTGGCAACTTCAGTCTCCCTTGTAATTGTGCCCCCAAACCTTTGCCCTGTTGGTAGCCAATGTTTCTCATGATCTCCCATCCCTTAGCATGGGAAGGGTGACATGACTTTGGTGTTGGAAGTGGCTTTTGTGTAAAAAGGGTGCGACGAGGGTCACACACATCTAGCAGTGAAAGAATTGGCCGGTGAGTTGGCCAAACAGAAGGCAATGAGGTATTAATAGCATCCACTGTAGAAAAGATGGGCATGCTATTTACCTTGATAATCCAAGCCTTGTATGGAAACTTCAAGCACTGATGATTGGTGGAAGGCACCGCATTCATAACCTCAATGTAAGGGCGGCCCAGTATGGCCTTGAATGTGGGATCCATATCAAGGATATGGAATTCCGTGAAGACTGATGCAGGGCCCAATTCTACATTCAAGATGACCATCCCCATTGGCGGCTTTTTGCTATTATCATAGGCCGTAACCGTGATTGATGAAGGCCTTATCTGTTCCGTGTCAACCCCACATGATTGGAGGGTGATCATAGAGATCACATTTATAGACGCACCAGTGTCCACCAAACATGGGTCTACAGGCACCCCATTGATCTTGACTGCAATACACAAAGCATATTTTCGAGCCTCCTTGGGGGCAAGCTCATGGTGGTGAAATATAATAGCCGGTTGTGTATCAGTTGGCGTCAATACTGACGAGATTTTCTCCACTGGGAGATCCTCATTTACCATAACCCTCTGAAGATACTCCATCAAGGCGTCTTGATGGGTTTTCGACCTCTTGATTAGCTCGAGAATGGAGATCCGAGCTGGTGTTTTATCCAAGTGTTTCAACAGGTCATATTGTGTCCCGGGGATAGACTCCTCTGGCTGTTCTTCGGTGTCTTTCTCCGGCTGAGATTGCTCGGGGACCTGACTGTTTTGGGGAAAAATCGATGGAACATCCTTCCACTACGGAGCACCATGGCTTGTGGTTTTGGCGGCACCTTTATAGAGTTAGATATGGGGTTTAGCAAGGGTTCGAGGGGTAGTGGTGGAGGAACAATTGATGAAGCAGGGGCAATAATAGGTGTAGGGGCTCTGATGAGTGGTTTGTTAGGTGGAGGCATGGTGGGAGTGGATGAAGCCTCAGATGGACGGCGAATGATAAGGGGTTTAAAAGGTGGAGGCATAGTAGAGGTTGATGGTGTCCCGGATGGGTGATGAATAATGAGGGGTTTCGAGGGTAAAGGGGTTGCGGTGGAGGTAGATGGTGCCTCGGAAGGGTGTTGGACAATAATGGGTTTGTTTAGTGGAGGCGGAATGAAGGCGGATGATGAAGTGGAGGCGTGAGAGATAATGAGAGGTTTTGGGGGTAACGGTGTTATGGTGGAGGTGGAGGGCACCTCGGAAGGGTGTTGGGCAATGAGGGGTTTGTTTAGTGGAGGCGGAATGAAGGTGGATGATGAAGTGGAGGCGTGAGAAATGATGAGAGGCTTTGAGGGTAACGGTGTTATGGTGGAAGTGGAGGGTGTTTGCTGGAGACTCGAAGGGAGGTCATCAGTAGCGACGCGGATGAGAGGACGTGATAGCAGTGGAAATGAGTGAGGTATCACTGCGGGTTGTGCTCCGGGTGGAGGATAGACAGGTGCGGGACGAATAAGGCGTGGGGATTGGATAGGAACGTGATTGGTGACAAGGACAGAGCCGCTTTCCGTATGCCAATCCTGCCCTCTTCCAACCTCCAGGAAGGAAGAGATGGGGTTGACTTGGTGGTTAGGTTGTTGGTGCGCCGGTAACGGATTCTGGAGGATGCCCATATTTGGCTGTTGTTGTGGTGCCTGCTGAGGCTATTGTTGCTGTTGTTGTTGTTGTTGTTGTTGTTGTTGTCTAAGAGGAGGTCTCTTGGCCTTCATCATGGTGATGCATCGCCTCATTTCATCCCAATCTATTTGATGTTCATCGTTCATATCATAGATATAATCTCTGAAATGAAAACAGTTTTCCACTGTATGACCCGGCTGTCTATGGAAGACACAATATCTGGAAGTGTCGACGTTCGTGGGCCATATGGCTTTTTCCTTAGGCAAGGTGAGGAAATTAGCAGCCATGAGAGCATTAAAGATGTCCGGCAACGACTCCGGCAAAGGTGGGTAATGAGCTCTCCTAGGGCCGATCGGCCTTCTCTGTTGTTGGAGGCCATAATCCCCGGGTGGTGGAACCTGATTATATTGAGGAGGTCGCTGTTGTTGTTGTTGGAGATGGAGCGGTTGAGGCATATTGTTCTGGAAGAGATTGTTTTGTGGGGGAGGACGATAGGGTTGCTGACCTTGTTGCTCCTGATGAAAGGGGAATTGTGGGGGTTGTGGGGGCCTAGGATTAGCTTGCTGGTTGGGATAGCCAACCGCGCCCACTTGTTCATTTGTTACAACCCCTTCTGTTACCCCACCTTGGGCACCCGTGCCCGGCTTCCTAAACACCTTTGGCTTTGGTGGCTCGAACATATGCATGAGGGGAGAATCTTTCAGCTGTGTTTGGATATATCGAGCCCTCTCATACAGTTCCTCCATAGTGGTGAGTTTGTTCATTGCCAGGACGTGTCTAAATTGTGGAGTGGCATTAGACACGACCATCTTTACTTGCTCCGATTCTGAAATGGGGTCTCTCACTTTCTCTGCCAAGGATCTCCATCGATCGGCAAATTGGGTGAAATCTTCGTCCGGCTTCATTTTTTCAGCCACTAGGTCGGTAATAGAGAAGGAGGGACCGATCCTATCTCGATATTTCTGTATGAATTTCGTTGCACTACGTCGAAGTTCTCAGCCTCACTCGGCTCTAGGGAATAGAACCATTCTAAGGCGGGACCATCCAATGATCTCCTGAAGAGGTATGCCAAGGATCTTTGATCGTTCTGCCAAAACGAGGACTCATACATAAAGTCCTTCAGATGAATGAGGGGGTTGCCTGTGCCGGTGTACCGTCGATACGTTGGCATTTCAGAAGGAGGGAGATGGAATACTGGAAGGATTGGTAAAGAGATCTCAGGCGCGGATTTGACATCCACGATCTTTTTGAAATCTCGGAATTGTTCGTCCATCTTGTTCATCCTATGAAGGAGAGATTGAGTGACCTCATTGTAAGGAGCAGGTTGTGGTGGCCACTGAGGCCTTGCAGAAGCCTGAGAAGGGAATTCCGGATGAGAGAGACGTTGTGACATATCAGCAAATGGAACTGACTGAAATGTCGTATGAGGAATTGGTGGAACTTGAGATTGGGGAGGTAATTGGAAAGGGGGAGGTTGCAGACGTGGCATATCAGTAAATGGAACTGACTGAAATGTTGGATGAAGAATTGGTGGAACTTGAGACTGGGGAGGTAATTGGAAAGAGGGAGGCTGCAAACTTGTCTGCACAAGAGGGAATGAGGGAGGGATTGCCTGTGCGGGCTCTTGAATAGAGAGAGCAACTGGTGTTGGATTTTGAGGAGTAGAATCAACAGATTTCCCTTTTAAGACGGCCTGAAAGGCTCGGATCTGATCGGAATTGAGCTGTGTGTTCGCGAGAACACCTAGCAAGGAGGAAATATCTTGTGGCGGGGATGCTTCCCCGACGGCGGCTCGCACCTCATATGAGGGCTCACGGGAGGAACCTGCGTCCTCAGCAGGGACATGTGTCCCCTGGTGACTCGGGGTCGGATTCTGACCGTTCCCGGACATTTCTTGATCTTTTTCGGAACGTGAGATTTTGCCGGAACGCAATATCATACACACTCAAACCAAGAACAAAGATTAACAAACAAGTTGATGTTTAACGCCTTTTTGTGTTTTCTTTTTGTTTTCCCCCTTTTTTTTCTTTTTCTTTCTAATTAAAATGTAATAACATACACACTCAAACCATTAGCAAAGATTAACAAACAAGTTGATGTTTAACGCCTTTTTTTGTTTTCTTTTGGTTTTCCCCTTTTTTTTCTTTTTTTCCTAATCTAATGTTCACACCACAGGAGGGACCTTAGTTGCAATATTGATTTCCGCCGTGTGATCTAAGGACACTCGACTCACCACGAATGGGTTAACTATCTCCAGGGAACTTCAGTGGTACAACCAGCCCAGTGAACGAAGAGGGAATCCTTCGATGTCGGGGACTTACGGAGGTCCCAGTGAAGGAGATCCTAGTCCGTCGAGAGGAATTCCCGACGGAGAGTCTTCCTTCACCAAGAAAAGGTGATCCTAAAAAAAGATGGAACAAAAGAAATAAAAATAAAAGGGAGGTGATATGCAATGCAGTGCTGAATTTAACAGGAGATATATAAACAGACAACAAATATATGCAATAAAAGAAATTAAACAAACATCACAGCACTCCTTTTCTGCAATGATACGAATTTCTTCAGACTTCAAGGGGATTCTGGAGTAATGCACGTAGTGCACGAGGGGTGAAATTTGAATGCCAAGAGTGATAGCGGGAACACGAATATAGCGCACGCGGGCGCAATCAGGAGGGGCACACGTGGGTGCCAAGTGGAGGGGGTGCCACTGAGAGCACAAATGTAGCGCACGTGGGCGCAATCAGGAGGGGCACACGTGGGTGCCGAGTGGAGGGGCACACGTGGGTGCCGAATGGAGTGCTACTGGGAACACAAATGTAGCGCACACGGGCGCAATCAGGAGGGGCACACGTGGGTGCCGAGTGGAGGGGCACACATGGGTGCCGAATGGAGGGGCACACGTGGGTGCCGAGTAGAGGGGCACATGTGGGTGCCGAGTGGAGGGGCACACATGGGTGCCGAATGGAGGGGCACACGTGGGTGCCGAAAATATGTGGGTAACCAGAGGAAACAAAAGAGGTCCCACCGTGATCGTCAAAAAGGTGTAGACGGCTGGAAGGCGTCCACCCTCGAGGGAAAGAAAAACAATGATATAATAATAATAAACAATGACAATGATAAAAGGGTGATCGCCAGAGAGGTATAGGCGGCGGGAGTCGTCGTCTACCCTCATCTATCTTAGGAGATGGAAATGATGAGATCAACTCAAGAAGAGAAAGAGAATAGGGATGCGGAACGGACTCTGGTACGTGGCGGAGATAGGGGTCGGAAGACCCTCTCGCGCAAATTGACCCCTTCCCGGTAAGCGTGACTTACCGTTCCACGAGCAGTTTTTTATATATCGGGAAATCTGAGAATTTATGTAACAGAAGTGGAGAGGCACGAAGACTGAGAAGTTGCAACGGTATATCGTTCTCCAGACAATTATAAGGACGATGCCAACAAAGACATACCACCACAGGACATTGGTCTTTGTGGGGTTCTAACAGCAATGCAATAATATCAATCACTAATGAGTATATATATATATATATATTAAGACCACCGCAAGACATTGGCCTTACGGGATTTTACTGCAGCATAGATAATAAATATTATATGTACATACCACCACGAGACATTGGCCTTCACGGGGTTTTCGCAGCGATATAAGTAATAAGTATAACTATATACAAAAGACCACCGCGAGGTATTATCCTCCGCGGGGTTTTTATTATAATAATTATATATATATAACAAGAAAAGAATAAGGGATCAAATAAACCGCCGCGAGATGTTACTCTCCGCGGGGTTTTAAAGCGATGATAGGGGGATGCGAAAATTAAATGGTTAGGGGTTAGGAGGTTAGCGTGCAGAAATTGAATTACTGGAATGAAGATGGTCGCGGGAGATGACCCACCGCACCAGTTAGATAAGACCACCGCGAGGAACGAGTTCCTTGATCGGGGTCAGATTAAAAGAATGCAGAAAATTAAACCACCGCGAGGAACGAGTTCCTTGATCGGGGTTGGAATTGAAAGTGCAGAAAATTAACCACCGCGAGGAACGAGTTCCTTGATCGGGGTTGGAATTGAAAGTGCAGAAAATTAAACCACCGCGAGGAACGAATTCCTTGATCGGGGTTGGAATGAATGTACAAGAAGTTAAACCACCGCGAGGAACGAATTCCTTGATCGGGGTTAGAATAAATAAAAAAAGGGGATTAAATAAACCGCCGCGAGATGTCACTCTCCGCGGGGTTTTGAAGCGATGATAGGGGAGGGTTAGAGTTAAACAGTTAACGGTTAGGATGTTAGAATGCGGAAATTAAATTAATGAAATAAAATGGTCGCGGGAGATAACCCACCGCACCAGTTAGATGAGACCACCGCGAGGAACTGGTTCCGTCAACGGGGTTTAAACAGAAAGTAAATAACAAGAAAAGGGGAAGGGAAGTGTGATCGCCAGGGGCTGAGAGCCCCACAGGAAATGTCCTGATCGCGTCCGCCGCCGAAGCGGGAGCAGTGCGGGTCCTCTCTTCCTCTTCGATCGGCCGGCCGACGAAGAGGGCCTTGCTTTGGTTACCCTGATTTTATTATTCTTTTTGTTTTATTTTATCTTTTGTTATTATATTTTTTTTGGGTTTTGTGACTTTTATTATTTTTTATGCTTTTATGTCTTTTTAACGAGATGTGAGAAAGTGAAGAAAGAAACCGAGAGATAGATGATAGAATAAGATAATATGATATAAGGAAAAACCACTAAGAAAATATAGATAGAGTGAGAAACTTATTTTAGACAAAATAGAAAAGGACGGAGATGGAGATTTAACAATATATAACAATAACAAGGGAGAGAAGACAGACTTATTTTTGGACAAAAAATAGAGAAGGATAAAGGTGAAATTTAACGATAAATAACGATGACAAGGGACAGAATTAGAATAGGACGAGGGAGGTGATAGTCGGGTACCTCAAAATAGGAGAGATGGTCGCAGTTTATCCCCGAACTGGGGGCACGTGAGTTGCTCCTCCTCCCTTTTCGACCGACTGAGGAAGCGGGCTTCTTGACTGGTTGACCCTTGCAAAACACAGCAGACAGAAGAAACAGATGGTGGATTAAAAGGAAAGTAGTGTAGTACCGATCCCTTGAAATTACAATGGCACGAACATATTCAAACACACACCTGTTTAATGTTATTTGAAACCCCTTGGGAATTAAAGGTGGGAAAATGGTATGATGAAGTGCGTACCGAAATATTCTCAATGCAGGGATTGTATTGTAAACATGATAACGAGTGATGTATGCAAAGGAATCAACAGACTGAACATAATGCAAAAGGGGAGAAATGCTTATTGGTGGGCGTCGATGATGAGCTCGGCATTAACTTCTCCTTCCCTTCACACATACGCACGCAAACATTTACAGACACCTGCAAAGACACTCACACGAACACATCTATATACATATACGGAAATAGATCTATAAAGGGGAGGTCGAAAAGAGAGGGAGAAAGGAAGAGGGAGAGAGAAGAGAAAAACCTTTTTTTGAGATTTTTATACTTTAGTTTTATTATATAGTATGTATATATGTAGAGGATATATATATATTAACTATATAAGATATATATATATAGTATGCTTATATATATATATATGTTATATCTAAGAGAGGAAGGGAAGAAGAGAAAGAATAAAAGAGAGAGAGGGAGAGAATATCAGAGAGGGAAAGAGGGGATAAAAATAAAAATAAAAGAAAAGAGATGAGATGAGAGAGTTTGAGATGGGGAGAGAGGGGGGGGGGAAACTGTGAGAGGGGGAAGAGTGGGAAACAGAGGGAGGGAGAAAGAGAGAGAGAGAGAGAGATGGTGGGAAAGGAGATTTAAAAAAAGGAAAAAAAAGAAATAAGAGAGGGAGATTGAGAGAGAGTGATCGAGAGAAGAGAGGGAGGGAGAGAAGTTAAAAACAAAAAGATAAAAAAAATTGTGTGAAGAAGAGAGAGAGATCGGATGGGGAAAGAGAGAGGAAGAGGGAGAGAGAGAGAGAGAACGGAGGGGGGAGAGAGAGAGAGAGAGAGAGAGAACGGAGGGGGGATAGGGAGAGAAAGAGAAGAGAGGGAGAGGAGGAAGCGAGAGAGAGAGAGAGAGAGAGAGAGAGAGAGAGAGAGAGCGCGCGGGGGAGAGAGGGAGAGAGAAGGGGGGTCCGACGGTGACGGCGGGAGCGGCGGCCAGAGGCGGAGGCAACAACGGCGGCAGGGAGAGGCCGGAGGCTGGAGCGACGGGCGAGCGGCAGGTGCAGAGGGGGGAGCGGCCGGTGCAGAGGCGGGAGGCGGCTGGAGGCGAGGCCGGAGGCGGCCGGAGGCGAGAGCGGCCGGTGCAGAGGCGGGAGCGGCCGGTGCAGCGGCGGGAGGCGGCCGGAGGCGGCCGGAGGCGAGGCCGGAGGCGAGGCCGGAGGCGAGGCCGGAGGCGAGGGCGCTGTGGGCTGGGGGCCAGAGGCGGCCCGGGGGCGAGAGGCTGGGGGGCGACGGGGGCGTGCGACGGCGGCAGGGCACGACTGGTTTGCCGGAGGCGGGAGGCCGGTGGCGGCGTGGTGGTGAGCGGTGTGTAGCCGGAGGGGGGACGCAGGCGGCGGCGTTGTCGCGGGGCCGACGCAGTGGGGAGGGCGGCGTCAGGGCGCTGGCGCCGGCTGCGGGGATGACGAGGTGGCCGGAGCGGCGGGGCGGCTGGGCGGCGTCCGGTGGCAGGCGGAGGGCGGCCGGAGGCGTGGACGTTCGTGGGCGGTCGCGGTGGCTTGCATGCAGGGGGCGACCGGTGGTGTAGCGGAGGAGGTGGACGCGAGCGTTTTGCGGCTAAGGAGAGAAAGAGAGGGAGAAGGAGGTGGCCGGTGGTCTCGTGGCGAGGTGAGGTGGTTGCAGTGGAGAGGGCGGTCGGTGAAGGGTGCGGTTGCGAGCAGGAGGAAAGGGAGAAGGAGAGGTGGCAGTGGAGTTTGGTTAGCAGGGTGAGGGAGGAAGTGAGACGGATGATGTGACACAACCTCGGACTTAGTCAAACAAGCACATCTAAGCATCCAAATGGGCCTTAATGGGCCACCGCTCTCTTCGTTGCACTCTATTCCCGGGGTGACTATGTGATACCAAGGGTGACTTATGGGAATGGACCCTTGCTGGTAGAGGGCCAGCAAGGCCAAGAATTGATTCCCCAAGGTTGGTTGCCCAATTCGATTGGGGCCGACAAAGTGCACTCGGGTACCGGGTCACACTAACCCACGGCGATCACTCTAAGTCATGGACTTGAGGATCGGGCGCTCCTCACGAATTCAGCGATGCATGAATAAAATATTGAGAGAGCTACACTAGGTGAGCAAGGAAGAGACACTTACTCGACCGGTTTGAAGAAACCGGTCCCGGTCGGAGACGAGGGCGAGCGGGGAGGCGGTGGTTCCCCACACGCCGCGGCGGTGTCGCTTGACCTGCCAAACCACTTACAAAACTACTCCTCTCGCAGGAGGGGGGACCTTGGGGTAGGGGTTAATATGATACATTCAAACACTACCACCACGCAGGGTGGGGCCTTCAGCCGGCCAAGCGGGGAGGGGTTGGTGGACCGAAACGAAGAGAAATGAGAACTAGGGAAGTTGCAGCTTCAATCTGGAATTCTGGACAGGGGGTCGCTGTGATGGCTATGCCGGGCTTGTCCGGACTCCAAATTGATCGAAACCAGCTCCTGAAGCTTCCTGACTGGATGAGGTGGACTCCAGAATTTTTGGGGAAGCTCAGACGGTCGGAGGTGGCTGCACCAGCAATAGGAAGTAGCCTCCTCTGTCTGGCCGCAGGTACTGTCTGGACTGTAACAGCAAGTTGCAGAAGTGACTGAGCGCCCTCCCGAGCTCCGATCAGCACGAAACCAGCGGCATCATCTTCGTGGTCGAGGTAGCTTTCAGAAGGAGGTGACAGAGATGCATTCAGAGGTCGAGGATGGCCGGGGCACCCAGAAGAGTGGGTACTGGTCGGAGTAGACAGCAGAAAACAGAACTAGATAGATCGGGGGAGAAAATTCGTAACTTCTTCCTCCGGTGTCCGAACGGGGTTCTGTTTCTTGATCTTGAAAGATGACCGGTAGAGGAAGAACTTTGATGAAGGGGCTTCAGTCTGAATCCCCTGGGGTTTGTCGTGACAGAAGGATCTTCCACGCTCTGGTCCAGGATGAAGACCTCTCTGCGCACTGTTGGGAGAATGGATCTATCTGGCAGCTCCGAGCTCCGATCGTGTTGATTCCACCTCGCCTACGAAGTAGACTGGAAGGCCTTTCCAGAAAGGTAGGCCACGCCTTCTGAAGAACTAGGATGAATCCGTGGTTGACGCTGCAACAAGGGCTGTTCTGCAGATCTGCACAGCTCCAACCTACTAGAAGAAATGAGAGGGAGATGTGGCTTCTTTGGTGGAGGGAAATGGTAGGAATGACCTAAGGGAGAGTGGGGGCTCTTGTGGGGTGGAGAAGGGAGCTAATGGTGATGGGGAATGGGGTGGAGAATGGCTGGAAGCAAGTGCTAGCAAGTGGAGGAGGAAGAGCTACGAATTTGGGGAAGGTGGGTGAGAGGAGAAGGTGAGGGGGGCACAAGTGAGTGGAGGGAAGGGTGGATTTCAAATTCAAAAGGTCTTGGAAGGTGGGTGATTATGTTGGGAAGTGGAGTGCTTGCATTGGAATGGGGTAGATTTGGTTGGAAGGTGGAGGAAGGTGTTGGAATGGGGAGACTTCTACCTAGGAACTAGGGAGTGGAGTAATGGAGGCCATGGGGAAGTGGAGGGTATTAAAGGAGGTGGTTGGAGGTTGGAAGTGGATGGGAGGAGGGAGGAGAGAGAAGGAAATTCGGATTTGGGGTTGGAGGAGAGAGAAAGAGGGGTGAAATAGAGAGATTAAGAGGGGAATGGGTGGGGAATCTCTCCCCTAAGGTCTCTCACCCAAAAACTAGAGGAATCACTCCAATTTGAACTCAAATGGCAAGTTTAACTCAAAAGGATGTAATCATTCATTAACTTCAAATGAGGGGAGTGGGGTCCTATATATAGGCAACCCACTCTTTACAATAAGTCCCTGACAAAATAAACAACTACAAATAACCAAGGGGGTTGGGAGTGCTAATGGGTCTAGTCCAACGAATGGGGCCCAATAGCTTACATTAGACATCATGATGATACCAAACATAGGAAAATAAGTGCTAGACTTAGGGAAATGACTCAAATAAAATGGAAATACATCAAAATGACTCAAAGGAAAACTACAAAATGGATAAGGGGCCTTAATAGAGTGAGGCCCAAACTCAACTAGCTCCCGAATGTGAAGAAGTGGACCCGAGCCAAAGGGAGTCGTGGGTGATGCCTCCATCAACGGAGGAGGGGCTCGTGGTGGCTTTCACGATGGTGAGATGGGGAGGAGGGCGCAGGTGTGCTGTCGTGGGGGTTGAGAGGGTGGAGTGGAGGGGGAGAGAAGGAGAGAGGGAGGGGAGACGGTGGAGGTGGCTGCAGGTCGAGGGGGGGTGGTGGGAAGGTCGATGGCTGGGTGGTTGTTAGCAGGAGAGGGAGGTGGTGGGAAGGTCAATGGGGGAGAGTGGAGGGTGAGGGCGGCGTTGCTAACAGGTTCTAGAGAGAGAGAGAGGGAACGTCCCCGAATTGGAAGGGCATGCATGCGACTGGGATAAGGGGGTTACGGAGGAGGTGAGAAGGAGAGAGAGAGAGAGTGTGTTAAAGAGAGGGGGCAAGATCCGGATAAGGTGAGAAGAGAGTAAAAAGTAATAAAGGATGGGGTCATGTCAATTAAAATTTTATTTATTTTTTAGAACAAAAATGGGCCAAGCCCATTAGCACACACCTATATATATATTTTTTATATTTTTGAATAGGAATGGGCCAAACCCATTAGCACAAATATTTTTTATACACACATTTTTTTTGAATAAGAATGGGCCAAGCCCACTAGCACACACCAACTTCTCTGTAGAAAGAACAGGTTAAGTCCATTAGCACATGATTCCAAGTCCATCAACACAAGAAGTTTTCATGTAGACAAGGATGGGGTGAGCCCATTAACACATCTATTGTAAGAAAAGCATAGCCACGAACCCCTTGACGAGGGTCTCATTTATTACAAGAAACAATAATTTACTTTTCGTGAGACAAGATTATCAGATAAAAATTGGAGATCATTCAGATAACTTAACCGTACGAGCCACTTTGGGGCGTCTTAGTGTAATACGGGATCTGCTCAGCATAATGCTTAAAATGCCGTGTCTACACCTGGGTCAAGCCAAGACCTACTGGTGTAATGTTGAGAATCTCCTAGCACGGAGACGAGAGGAGCCTATTAGCACGTGGGAAGAAATGAAGGAGAAATTGAGGGAGAAGTATCTACCACCTTCCTACCATCAGCGTCTTTTAGACCAATGGCAGAAACTCACCCAAGATGGAAAGTCCGTGGACGAGTACATCACCAAATTTGATGACTTCTTCCTTCGGAGTCGAGTCATGGAGGATGCCTCCGTCACCCTCTCTCGGTTTAGGGCTGGCCTACATGAGAGTATTCAGCGGGAATTATTCTTACGGGAGGTTAACACCCTCGAGCATGCCTACCAAGTTGCACGAGATGTTAAGAGGTTTCAAAGGGTGGTCCCACCTCGGGTTCCCATCTACCGCCTGTGGATCATGAATTTATGATTACCCCCTTAAAATTGATTATTTGTTATTTAGCACCAAGATAATCTAGCAAGATAAAAGCGCTAAAGTCGATGATAAAAAAAGGGGTGAAACATGCATTAATAAGATCCGTGATCGCCACTGAGGCCAGAAACATGTCAAGTAATAAAAATATTAAGATGGGGACATGTTACATACCTCAGAAATTCATGAGGGCCAACTATAGGCCGGGATATGAACGCGCTATATCGTCCTAGCGCGTTCTTCAGGTCGCGCTAGGAACATACAGCGCGATATCAGAAAGGAAGCGGGCTTGTTCGGATTCGTTCCTTCCTTGCTCCAAGGCCGGCCAAGGTGCAAGGGCTCCACGTATTAGTCTTCTAGTGCCTGCAAACAATCATAAACAACAAACAAAAGGCCCATTAGATCGAGGTTTTAGTAGAATCTGCCCCTATTCTTAATCAAAAGCATGCAAACGGGGGGCTCGATTACCTGGGGGTTTGGTGGTTTTTAAACCCCTATGGATGGGCAAAAGATAGGTGTGGTGTGTGTATATGCATGTATTTCGTAAAAGGAGTGTTTTGAAATCAACATGTAATGCTATGCAAAGATTAAATTCGTAGATTGGGGAAAGGAAAAGAAGAAAAAGGAATAACATGAAAAGGGCCCCTAAATACTCCCTTGGATGTGCGAGAAGCGAGGATCTATTGATCTGGCACGAAGAACTTCCTCCTCCTCATTAATATCTCGAGTGGCATCCCCCTAGAACGACGGCCAAAGGGTTCAATTTATAGGAAAGAGGTCAAAAAGCACCCTAGGTCGGAGTTCAATTCAATCCGACGATTTGGCGGCTCAAATTGAGGTAATCTTGCCGATTAACGAGGGGGAAAGGTTCCTGCTAGGTTTAGAAACCTTCCTGGATAAGAGACACAATCAGAAGCTTACCAAATAAGGGCTCTGAGTCGAAAGAAGGGAGTCCGGTTCGGAAAGGGCTCTGCCTGATAACGCGCTATACTTCCATAGCGCGTTAATGAAGAACGCGCTATGACGATATAGCGCGATAATTAAAGGCCCACGAAATGATTTTAAAAAAAGAGAAATATCCTTTGGGCAGCAATTTAATCAAATGTTAAGTGAGAATAACATCCAAAGTGGATGCTACAATGATCAAACGTCAAGCAATAACAACTGCTCAAATGATAACTTCAATTAGATCCACTACGCGCTATGAACAAGAAAGCGATAAGAGCGGATAGCGCGGGAATGCCAAACTCGAGACGAGATCCAAGGTATGGAGTTGAAATGTTGGGCCAAGAATGGGGAGAAATCCCAGAAAATCAACCAATTAAGGATCAATCGGGGCATTAACTAGAAGAACAAAGAAAATGCTCAATTTATCGGCCAAAATTGGGTGTCTACAGATGCCCCTCCTTGATATCCGCTTTACAGGGGAGCGAAACGGAGGTGAAACAAAGGCAAAACGGAGACGACACAGAGTGGTAGTGACGGGGAGATGAAGTGAAAATGCAGTGGAGTGGACTGATAAGTGGATATCAAGGAGAAAAAGACATCCATCACAACCGATAAAAGATAGGAATAATCCAGAAAACTCCGAGCTAACCACAAGATCAAGCTAGCATCAGTGACTCCTGCCTAGAATGATAGGCACGGAACAAAGAAAAGGGAGCTGATCAACCTCTTGCACAAAAGAGGCACCCGCAGTGCGTAGCAACTACGAATTTCACTCAATTAGTGGAATAGACGCGAGCCCGGCGGATCCATCGACGCCATCGTGCGGTTCACAGCTAATGAGTGGATCAAAAGAAGGAGGATAAGTTGAATTGGATTGAAAGGGGATAAGCAAATTCTAGGCAAGGGTCACATCGACCAGCGAGATCCAGTGCTCAACTAGGAGCAATCTTTCAAATTCGGAATGGAATTGAATTTCTTTGTTCGAGGACAAAAGCATTATTGATCCTTAATCGAGAAGAAAACTGGACATTCATGGATGTAAAAAGACATGATGCGTGCAGGGCTAAAATAAAAGAAATCATTAAAACAAATGCCAAGAAAGGATAAAATATAAGATACTCAAGGATAATATTGTTAAATCAAACAGACTCGGGTCAAGAGTTATCCGCAACCACGACGTGCAAGATGAAGTCCATCGTCCCCAAATGTGTCTGACCTAACGGCCTATCCGACGATTAACTGGCATGTTTCTAGATCATCACTGTTTTTGGTAGAGGGGAACTCAAATCCCGAAACATACAGAAAACCAGCCGGTCCTCGAGATGATATAATAATGTAAAATAGCATATAGTAATGCAATAAAGGAAGGGATAAGGAAATACTTACCTGATGGCGTGCCACTTCATTTTTTTTCTTTTCTTTTCCTGAAATACAATGTTAAGCACAAGTAGAACAACTTCAAGTACGTGTAAGCAGAAGAATGCAAATTTTTATTCATCCACAAGCTGCATTTTCTTTTATTTTCTCCCCCCTTTTCTATTTCCATTTTTCCTTTACTTTGATTATCGCGCTATATATACATAGCGCGACATTGTCGCGCTATGAACATATAGCGCGTCATCTACCCGCAGGTTTTCAAAAACCGCCCCCCCCCCCCTTTCTATTATTTCAAACTCACTCTTTTCCCTCTCCCTACTCCCTCTCTCGCCCTCTCACCAGCCCGAGAGTTCCATTGCCCTAATCCGATGGAAGGAGAAGCGCCTCGACGCTCCAAACGGCGTGCCACCCGCGGCCGTCAAAGATCACACCCGGAGGAAGAGCGAACGCCCCCTCCCGTGGAAGAGAACGCCGACTCGGAGGCGACCGTCTCGGCCCGGCTCGAAGGGGACGAAATGGAGATCCCCCCCGATGAAATCGAAGAGGTTGAAGGTGCCCCAGCGGCCGAGGAAGCAGCGACAGAGCCCGTTGGCGGCGTGGCGGCCCGAAAGCGGCGAGTGGTAAGAAAACCGCCCCAATCTTGTTTTCTTTTGATTTTTTCTTGTTTTCCTTTCAGATGTGATAAAAATGGAAGAGGGAATGCCCTCTCAAATCAAAATGTAGGGCAGAATGCCCATGGATTGAAATTGGGGAATGAGGGGTCGCCCCCTACCTGCAGAAGATGAACGCACTATATCTTCATAGCGCGTTCTTGAAGAACGCGCTATGTCGATATAGCGCGACAAAGAACAGCATGCTAGTTTTTTCTAGTTTCTGATTTTTCTTTTGTTTGATGAACACAAATTGATGCCTTCTTGCTTTTATGTTGTGTGCAGGGTGTGGAGGGCGCAGTCCGTGCCCGGATTTCATGGACATTGGTTCGGGCCGCCTACTCTGCACTACCGGAGTTTCAACGGGCCCGCCTCCGCCGAATGGGCTTCGGGGAGTTCCTGGAGATCGAGGTGCTGAGAGTGGATGTGGGACTGATAAGGGCTCTGAAAGCCAGATGGGACATAGGATGCAAGGCCTTTCTCTTCCCCTGGGGTCATATGATCCCGACTCTAGAGGATGTCACTCGCATCACCGGGCTGCGAGTGCATGGATCAGCAGTGACGGGCTGTACTTACCCCAACTACCGGGAGATGGCGCGCAGACTGCTAGGTTTGGAATTGGAGGGGACTGGTCGGACCTCGCTAGTGTCGAGGATCGTCTTGCAGGAGCGTCTCGGCTTGTTCCACACACAGAGGGAGGTGGGGGAGACCTTGACGGCTCATGAGAAGAGGTTAGAGGCTGGATCCAGAGAGGGTTTCACGACTGAGGCGGGCCCACAGGCAGACATGGAGCTGAGGAGGTTTCTCATCTTGATGATAGGCAAGCTGCTTCTAGCGACCCAGGGTGATGCAGTGAGCTGCCGTTTTCTACCCCTACTGGAGGATCTGGACAAAGTCGGACGGTATGCTTGGGGTGCGGCAGTCCTTGCCCACATGTTTGACAGCTTCGGCATCTCTTCACTCCAGTCTTCACTCGGGGGGTTCTACCCTCTACTTCAGGTATCTCTCTAAACCTTAAACTCCAATGCTTAAGTTATGCACCTTCCTCTTATATTGATCACATGAGCTTTATTTCAGGTTTGGAGTTATCTATATCTTCCTACCCTCAGGCGCGCTTGGGAGGATAGGGGAGATCTACTGCCCTTGGCCAGACGATGGACCCCTACACGAGATGGCCGATCTCTGAAGGACCAGGTCACCCATATTCAGGAGACGCTAGACATGATGCCCCGTATAGAGGTAAGATTGAATTTTGACATTGAATTGAATTATGAGTGGAATCGAGGGCAATGATAAATTGAATTATGCAGGTGGACTGGACTCCCTACCAGAGGGACATCGGGGTGATGCCTTGGGTGGAGGCGGCCATCCCATACTTTAGGGGAGAGATCTGGTTACATGCCCTCAACCTGGTCGAGCCCCTATATCATAGACTGATCATGAGGACACTAGGGCTCCACCAGGCGGTAGTAGAGTTCCCGACCCAGGCGACGGACCTACGACCTGGGTGACGTTTTCGAGGCCTCCAGGGGACAGATGACTGGCGGCAACGAGCTCGAGAGCAGTTGGCAGATTGGAAGAGGCGCGGCCGAGCAGTCCCTGCGGGAGCGGATTCAGATGATGCCTATCTCCAGGCCTACTCCCAGGCATATGGCAGCCGAGTCTATCAGAGCGCTCACGGACAGGTATGCTTTTAATTTATTTGCACTTCCATTATAAAACCTGGTTATTCAATATATGACCAACATGTGTTATTGCAGTTTGACACAGAGGGGAGACTGGCCATGGTACAGGGACTCCTTGACTCCACAATCCGGCAGCGTGAGGATCTCCAGCATACCGTTGATGAGTTGGTAAGAACCTGTAATTTAGAATGATTTGGATTTGAATTTTAGTTAATGGTAATGCTTTCTTTTCAGCGCGAGGAGCTGGAGGCAGTCCGATCCTCGCACGGCACGTCATCCTCTACTCAGCCTGTCTGCGACCACACCGAGCTAGAGAGCCAGCTTGCTAGTGCAGTGGCTCGGGCAGAGGCAGCCGAGGCCTCCCTTCAGGAGAGAGTAAGCAATCTTGTTCTTTTAATCTTAGTCTTGGAGATTTATCAATTATCAATTATTGATCAAGATTTTGGATGCAGGAACAGGAGCTGCGCGTGGCAGAAGCAGAGCTGAGGCGCCGAGATGCAGAGGAGCATCCCCGAGATGTGATAGAGCTACGCGCCCTTCTTGGCATGGAGAGGAGCGAGCGACAGAGGGAGAGGGAGGAGCGAGACAGAGAGCGAGTGGAGCGTGAGCTGGAGAGAGTATAGTTGATTACCAGATTAGGAATGGCTGAGCAGCGTGCGAAGGACGCGGAGGATCGTTATCGGCGAGGGCGTGAGCGGGCCCAGCGCGAGGGATACTCCCGAGCTTACTCGAGTACTGATTATTTAGTCACCTCCTCCGAGCACCAGAGGAGGGAAGATGCTGAGAGGGGAGCACAGGGTGACAGGGTTTCAGCTTCTCGGGGACAGATGGCTCCTCCTAGGTCTTCGCGGGGAGGACAGGAGGCTGAGAGTTCACGTAGAGGGGGAGACCAGGAGGGTCGAGGGGAGAGCTAGAGAGATTGCTGTATCCACTCTTATTTTGTATTCTTTTGATATGTTATAGTAGAATGAGACAGTCTTTGATACTTGTTGCACTTCTTGTGATTTGTTCTTTATTTTACGTGCCTCTACAAAAGGATGCCGTCAGAAATGTAATTTGATTTTTGTTTTGATTTTTTTCAAAAATATGCAAATTTTTATAAGTTTTTGAAAAGAATTTTTTTTTTTGAAATTTTGTTTTTGGAAATATATGAATTTTTTTGGAATTTTTGACAATGTTCAATTTTTTTTAGAATTTTAGCAATATTCAAAAATTTTTATGGAGTTTTTGGCAATATTCAAATTTTTATGGAGTTTTTGGCAATATTCAGATTTTTATGGAGTTTTTGGCTTAGACCTTTGCTAATGCAGCATCAATGGATGTTTTAAACCACTGGCTAGGGGTTCTTGTTCCTTCCCCTTTTGCTTAAAACTGCCGAAAGTTGGGCGTGCATTGGAGGTGGCGCCCTATAACTGACTGCCCTTGATTAACGGTGCTCCTACCAAGGCCATACCAGAGAAACATTCGGTCTTAGAGGGAGAAAAGAAGAATAATTGAGGATAAGCTTTATGCAGGACGGGAGATGTCGGGACTTGAATTCCTTCCAAGTTGTTTCCCCTCAAAGAGGTAGTCTGTTGTGCCGGGACTTTGTGCCTTTGATTTTTAGACCCTTGACATGCATACGACCAGGGTTTTCCCTGCGGGGACTTTGCCACTCTTGACGTGCCATAATTCACAATTTTGCTTTTATCAAAATTTTGACTTGATTTTCATAATAGCCCTTTTGGCAAGATGTATATCATGAAAACTCATATTGATTTTGGGTCAAGATTGCCCCTATTTGAGACTCCTCTCGTATTGGGGAATACCCTGATTGGGTCATCTCATCCGTTGACCTCTTGCCCCTGCATTCGGCCGAGTAAAGAAGAGAAAAGACTTTCAGATATACTCATGGCATGACCGAAGTAGCAACGGTGTCTTACCAAAGGAGCCGACTAAGGACGCCGTGAAGTGTGTGGAATGCCCAGCTAAGGGTTGCCCTTAACAAGCAGGGAGAGAATGTTGAATTCCCAGCGCGGGGTTCTTATTAATCAAAAGTGCTGCAAAAGCAAGCCTAAAGACTCTTTTTGGAATATTTTAATTAAACAAAAGCCTAAGATAAAGGTCTAAAACACCACTTTTAATCTTGTTAAGAAGCACTTCATTTTGAAAATCATGCGTGAAGCAATGAGATAATGATGCATAAAAATGCATACTTACGCCAATATGTTACCTTGCAACTTTTATTGAAACAGCTGCCAGATGTAATGTTGATCATTGTGGGATTTGTCCTCTTAAAGGGTTTAAAGTGGCTTAACAAGAAGGAGTGGTGCTCAGACCAGACTCAGACGAATAAGGAGAAAAGGAAGAGAGATAAGGGCTAGAACTCCCTCACTAAGGTGCAGAGACCCTGATTACATGGAACAACCTACAAGAGAAGCGGAAAATTAAGAAGAGGAGTGAGGACTAAAGCCTCGGAAACAGTGGGAGAAAGGGCAGATGCCCAAGACAGTGGATGTGGAAGAAGTTGGGTCGGACCCATGATCAGGAGGAATTAGGAGAAGAAATTGATAGGTGGAAAGAGGCGGGTCCGGTGGGTCCGGAGATAGAGGAGGAGAATCATGATAGGAGGAATCCGGAGGCTCCGGAGGGATAAAATATCGAGGGACGCGGTGCCCTGGGAAACAATAGGGAAAAAGATGATGGAAAAGGAGGAAAAAAATGAAGGATGTGATGTCCCGGAGGAGCAGAAAGATGAATCGGAAGAAAGATGGAGGGTCCGGAGGTTCCGGGGGAATGGAATTAGAAGGGTCAGGATGCCCCGAAAGAAGATAGAAAGAACAAGATGGAAAATCCTGAGGTTCCGGAGGGGGAAGATACCATGGGACGTGATGCCCAAGGAGAAGAGATAAGAACTCCAGAAAATCCGGACGTGAGGGTATGTAGGGGCGCGATGCCCAAAGAGCAAGATCCGGAGGTTCCGGAGGGAGAAGATACCATGGGACGCGATGCCCAAGGTTAAGAGAAAGATCCGGAGGTTCCGGAATAGTGGAATCAGAAGGGGCGTCATGCCCTAAGAGGAGGGATAAAACACCTGGAGATTCCAGGGAAATAGAAAGAAAGGGGGCGCGATGCCCCGGGGAGAGTGGATTAGAAGAGGATGAAGATGAATAAGATGGGAAATGCGGAAGATCCGGAGGTTCCGGAAGGCGGGGAAGATACGGGTCCGGAAACCCGGGAAAGAAGAAGTGCAAATGTATGCGAATGCAATGCAACAGATGCGATGAATGCACGGATGCAACAGAATGCATGAGATGCAAAGAATATGAAGAACATGAAGGGCGAGAGGATGAGACCCCCCTCCTTACCCTTGGAGTGACCCATAAAGAAAATGTGATAGACAAGAATGTGGATGATATTGAATAGAAGGTGGATGAAATAGTGGAAGGCCCCTTAGCACCAAGATAACCGCCCCTCCATGGCAATGAAAGTGTATAGCCAATTAGCCCAATGGATAAAGCTTCAATGGTAAGTGACAACTCCCTCGAAGAGTGAAAAGTAATAGTGTGAGAGAGTTGAACAGTTGGGATAGGAAGCATTGTGTTGCCCAGGGGTTGTGGCGTATATGGAGTGTTGAATAGAATAGGCATTCGCCCCTTGTATGGAAGAAAAGGTTCAAGATTTGAAAGTTGGAACAAGGGGTGCCCTTCCCGATCTTTGGGCACAAGCCTACATGGCATCAAAGCTTGACATTCTCTCTTAGTGAGCAGTGGCGGCGACTTGGCCTCTTCTGTATCTTGAATAGCGCGGCCGTAGCCAAATCCTTCTTGCCCAGCTCTTGATCCTTTTCGGCACATGTGCCGGACGAAAGTTCCCCATTCCGAGTAGTAAAGGGGGGTGAAACGGAGGCGGAAGGCTCCATAGATGGTGATGGTGTAAAAGGTGTTGGAGAAAGGATGAGTGGAAATGGAGGTTCAAACACGTCGAGCTTCTCCCTTTGCTCGGAAGCAGTCGGGGTTAGCTTGAGTGCAAAAAGGGGTGGACCTTGCTCAAGATTAGCCATGGGTAAGGTTGATGGGTTAAGTGGTAGAATAGGGGTTATAGGCGTAGTGGAGGGTTGAGGTGGCAAACGAAGAGGAGGTGAAATGGAAGGCTGGGGTGGTGGTAATGGTAGGTTAATTGGGGAAGGTTCGACGGTAGGTTCGGTGGAGGCCGATAGTGTGGAGGCTAATGGTTTAATGGGTGGAGGTTTAGTAGAAGGCTCGGGGGAGGCCGATAGTGTGGAGGCTAATGGTTTAATGGGTGGAGGTTTGGTGCGGAGAAAACGCCAGACGGGGCGAGCGGTGTTAGGGATAGGATGAGGCTCAAGATGTGCCGGCGTGGGTGATTGGAGTATCGACCCATCATCGTAACACCAATTAGTCTCATAAACGGGGGTTGGATTGGGTATGGTGGCGTAGTCCTGAGCAAGGGGTTCATCAAGTGGCAGCGGGGGGAGAGGGAAGCGAAGGAAACTCGGAAGGGGTGCCTGCATAGCTTCATCATTGTGCGCCTCAGATTCTTCAATTGCCGGTTCTTCATCAGCCGGTTCAAGTGGACATCGTAGTGGAGGCGTATATGTGGGTGGAGGAGTGTAATGGTATTGTGAATGTGGAGATGGAGGGCCATATGAATGAATGGGGTGAATGGGTGGAGGGCGGACAGTGTCCACTTGAACGTTGAAATCTGCCGGCTCTTGCTGGCTTGAAATGCCGATGCCGTAATCGTCTCTCCTATCCTTCCAATCTTTCTCCATCTTTGTAATGTCGTTCAGAGCGGCGTGGAGGGGATTGACTGGAGTAGGAGGAGCGGGCCATGGGCTCGTAACCCTCTTTAATTGTTCCTCCAACGAAGTGACTTTGTCGAGAAGAGTTTGTTGGGGAGGTGAGACTTGAGCAACCGAGGGTTGGCAGGGCCTTGAAGGAGGGGCCGCATAAAGAGGCCGTGGAATGGGATTGGGATGACCCATAGAAGAACCCGGATGGACCGGATTGCAAGGAATAAATGGGCCTTGGGGCCGTGGTGGAGGAGGAATAGAAGGAGGCGGGTATTGGATCACCCGAGGAGAAGGAAATGGGTAATGGGCTGCCCGAGTAGGAATGTGAATAGAAGAGGGAAGTGGGTGATGGGCCACCCGAGTAGGATTGGAAGGAGGATGAGATGAATGAGATGCACCCTCAACAGCGGCCTTAAGGGCTTGAATTTGTTGAGGGGTGAGATGATCTAATGCATGCAAGATTTGGGAGACCTTCTCATCATTAGGAGGAGACGGTCCCGTAGGAGTAGTGGCTCGCGATTGAATCGAGGGGCTGTTGGCACTCAAAACATGATCCTTCGGCAACCAAGCCGCAAAGATGAATGATACGGCCCACTAAAGCACGGAAGCCGATAAAGATCAACTTATCAAGGGGACCCCTCAAGCTGACAAAGCCCCGAGCCACCTCAAAGGGAACGTCGGGGACTTTACCTCAGGAGAGCCGAAGTGAACCCGCAACCAACCGGCAGCGCGATCAAGCCTGCCCAATGACCCGGCATCGACCTCGTCGTGCCGCTACCCCACATCCGTCGCCCGACCAAGGACGACGGTCTGCCCAATTACTCTCCTAAGGAGGAAGAATGTCCTCGGCCATCCGTAACAAGGGGGCCAAGGGTTCTGTCAGCAGAAGACCCCGATTACCCGGCACGGGTTCGGCTTCTCGCCATAGTAGGCCCGTTAGTGGCCGATTGATCATCAATTCAAGGTGGAATTGTCCGGGATGTAACATCATCCTATAAGGAAGCTTCGAGCACGAGTCCGTCTCAGCCAGAAGCATAAATCACAGTGCCGAAGACTATGTCAGTAGGACACCCGTGCGCTCGGACCGGACACACACGAAGTCTTGTTTAAGGCCATTCGTCCTATCAAGAGCTTCGCGAACACCCCATCAAGGCCCTTCGATGGCCAGGGTGAGAGGAACAGTCAACGGGAGCTTCCGGAATCATCTCCGGGCCCACCGGGCTACACGCCAAGTGAACAGGCTAAAACGGCGCCGTCAAACCGGCGCGCCAAGAACCAAAGGGGGTGTTCCCCGGCGCCGTCAATCCGGCGCGCAAAAGCCAGATGGGGCCCTTCCCCGGCGCCGTCAACTCGGCGCGCAAAAGCCAGATGGGGCCCTTCCCCGGCGCCGTCAACCCGGCGCGCTTCTTCCTGGGGCGCCGTTTTAACCCCAAGGCTATATATAGCCTGTCGACAGAAGAGATCAAGAGAGAAGAGAGGATATCAAAGGGGGATCCGATCAAGGAGGGAGCGGAATCAAAAAGAAAAGAAAAGGGAATTAGAAAGAAAGGGGGGAGGTCCAGGAGTGCTTCGGTCTGACGAGTTCTCTGCCCGAGCTCTCGGCGGCCCTCATCCCGCTCCACCGGAGTCTCCTGGAATCGGAGAAGAAGAGCGCCCGTTCTTATTTATCGAGGTGGGTTTGTCCGTGTTTCATCGGGTGAATCCCTCTGCTCCGTTTTGAGTTTCTTCCTCCTGGCAGAATGTAAGTGAAGGAGGGGAGGGGCGATGATATGAGCCTCACCTCCCCTCCCTCACGATGATTTTCTTTCCCTCTTCTCGTTGTAACAGGTTTTCTTCTGTTAATGGAAACGGCGGCCGAGCGACAACGCCGGCGCCGGAATGTATATTTCCTACCTATCTATTTGTGTCTTTCATATGAATGAATGAAACGTGGGTCTCTGGTCGATGCCGTAACCCCCCTTTTTCCTTCCCGGTTGCCTCCCCTTATTCCTTACAGCCGGTGAAACGGCGCCGTGCGATGATGCCGGCACCGTGGAGGATGAATGCAGAGCACCGTGGGTTTTCCGTCTGAATGATTTCCTTCCCGTCCCGTTTCCCTCGGCGCTACATGCCCTACTACGGTAGGGGCTACATCAATTTCCCCTCCCCGGGGATTTTCTTTTATTCCGATGCGATGATCGAGTTCCGCATTGCGCGTGCTGTAAGCCTCGTGGTCGGAGACACACTCGTGTGTGCGCATCTCTGTCTGCTCCCGCTTAAGGGTTAAACCCTCTGCCTTCCCTATGCCTTCCTCATAGGCCAGAGGGAAAGAGAGGATCGCCTCTGTGCCGAGCCCTCGATGGCTATTTTTACAGGCATAATATACATGCCCCTTTCCCAGGTCGCCATGCTAAACAGATAACATATAAGGATTCACTCATTTAGCCTGCCGGTTTCATGTTTCTAACATAAGCTTAACAGTTCGTTTGTCCACTTTCTGTTGAACGGTGTCGTGCATCGCCTCTGCATGTCGGGGAGTCTGCTCCGCAGTATTACTCCAATGTCCGGGGAGGGGAACATTCCTCTAATCTTCCATGTTGATCATCCGGTTGATAGGGGCTTATCTATCGATGATGAGTGTCCCTGTGGACCACTAGATGTACAGCAAGGGGGCTAAGCCCTACAGTTTAAAATCCACAGTCCTTAGTGGACTTTGTGGTGGCCGTGAGACGCGTGTGCCCCTCGTAGGCTGGCCCTCGGGGTTCCCTTCTCTACTCGGTCGTCCCGATTCGAGTAGTGTGGTGATTCGGGTCGCATGCCCCTAGTAGGCTAGCCCTCGGGGTTTTTGCTCCCACATCGAGTCACCTCACTCACTCACCGTTACCCACGGACTCGGTACCCCTAGCAGGCTAGCCCTCGGGGTCTCCCTATCCGTTCGGGTCTGCCGGCCGCCGTTGTGCCACCCGGCTCTCTAGGGGTTTACTCCGCCACGTGAGTACTCCCTGCGTCTCCCCGACCATCCTTTGGGATGGGGAGATGCTGCCGAAATTTCGGCTCGAACGAGTTAAGCTCGGAACAATCGCCTCACGCGAGCCCGTGACTCGGCCTTTAAATGACGCGGCACCGATTCCACGAATAATTGACTTAATAAAGTCTCAAAACCATTCAAAATCTTAATAAATCCATGAATAAACTAACGAAGCTCCTGTTTCCTTGAAGTCGGGTTAATTCGGCGCGTTCATGCGCGATCACGCCTTAAAACGGCGCGCCCTTCCCGGCGCGGCCTTCCCGGCGCGCCCTTCCCGGCGCGGTCTTCCCGGCGCGCCCCGGCTTCCCGCGCCGTTTTAACGGCCTACCCCTTTTACCTACGGTTCTGGTGCCGTTTTAAACCTTTTACCTACGTTTCAGGGCGTCGTTTCAAGCGTTTTAGCCCCTGTCTTCGCGAGCACTGCACCGGTTTCGTCCCGAATCATGTCGTCGCATCATTCTAACCCCTTTCCCACTTATGGGATGATCTCTTGTGTCAATCACAGAAGGATGCAAGTCCCTCAACTAATAATCATCATGTAGTTCCTTTTTCCGGCTTCGACAGCCCGATATCTCAGCAATTAATCAAAGGTGTTCCCTCCTCGTGGGGGATGTAATTAACGCCATAACCTTTATGGTATGGCGGACTGCTGGTCCCGACCGAACCTCACATTCGCCCGACACAGGTCAGGGTGAGCGCACAATAGAATCGTCACGCACGTGACTGGCACGCCCGCGTCGTCAATCAATCAGTTGACTACAAGTTAGTTAATGGGTTGATCGACACGTGAACAAAAAGGAAAAACGAAAATTAAAAGAGAAGGAAAAGATGCGCGAAACAGGGGCCATGAAATTGGACATTGCCCATGGGCCGGGCATGACCATAAGAATGAGGTCGTGGTCCCTTGAAAATATGATGTGAATTATAATGTCGAGCTTGAGGAGTATATGATGTGCTAGGTTGTGCATCCTCATTAATATTAAGCATGTTATTTTGTCTATCAAGGTAAGCCATTATGCAATCAAAGTTCGAACAAAACAATTTGCAAAGAAGCACACAAGTTGGAATGATTACCGTTGATTTCTTTTATTTGAACCTTGGTGAATTAATGATTTTTAACAAATTGATGTGATCACTCAAGTGATGAACCTAGTTTCAAATGTGATTTTCTCCGGTGCCAACTAGGAACACTCTCTCACCATGTATAGGCCAACTAAACCCGGGACTTCAAAGGTACAACCTGCCCGGCATCCGTGAGGGAATCCACGGGTGCGGGGACTTACGGAGGTCTTGAAAAAAGAATTTCCGGTCCAAAGAGACGGAATGCTCAATGGAGGGTTGTTCCAATTCCAAGAAGGGTGTGTGGAACCCTAGTGTAGAGAGAGGAGGTCTCTCAAACCAAATGCAAAGATGAATGACATGCTATGCAAGAACATCTAAACTAGAACTGATAAATAAAACAAAATATGTAAGTACACAGCAAAAATATACAAGATGCCACCAGAGATGAACCCCAACAGAAGGCGTACCTGAGAATACCTTCAGGTGATGAACGCGCTATATGTCCCCAGCGCGATCTACAGAAAGCGCTATGGACACATAGCGCGATAAGCGACAGTGGGGAGGAGCTCAAAAAAATCAAATAAACACACACACTGATGTATTGAGAAGCAGGCAACTAGAAGCACGAACGTGGTAGCACAAAGCGTCCCACCGTGATCGCCAATTTGTGGATCATGAATTTATGATTACCCCCTTAAAATTGATTATTTGTTATTTAGCACCAAGATAATCTAGCAAGATAAAAGCGCTAAAGTCGATGATAAAAAAAGGGGTGAAACATGCATTAATAAGATCCGTGATCGCCACTGAGGCCAGAAACATGTCAAGTAATAAAAATATTAAGATGGGGACATGTTACATACCTCAGAAATTCATGAGGGCCAACTATAGGCCGGGATATGAACGCGCTATATCGTCCTAGCGCGTTCTTCAGGTCGCGCTAGGAACATACAGCGCGATATCAGAAAGGAAGCGGGCTTGTTCGGATTCGTTCCTTCCTTGCTCCAAGGCCGGCCAAGGTGCAAGGGCTCCACGTATTAGTCTTCTAGTGCCTGCAAACAATCATAAACAACAAACAAAAGGCCCATTAGATCGAGGTTTTAGTAGAATCTGCCCCTATTCTTAATCAAAAGCATGCAAACGGGGGGCTCGATTACTTGGGGGTTTGGTGGTTTTTAAACCCCTATGGATGGGCAAAAGATAGGTGTGGTGTGTGTATATGCATGTATTTCGTAAAAGGAGTGTTTTGAAATCAACATGTAATGCTATGCAAAGATTAAAATTCGTAGATTGGGGAAAGGAAAAGAAGAAAAAGGAATAACATGAAAAGGGCCCCTAAATACTCCCTTGGATGTGCGAGAAGCGAGGATCTATTGATCTGGCACGAAGAACTTCCTCCTCCTCATTAATATCTCGAGTGGCATCCCCCTAGAACGACGGCCAAAGGGTTCAATTTATAGGAAAGAGGTCAAAAAGCACCCTAGGTCGGAGTTCAATTCAATCCGACGATTTGACGGCTCAAATTGAGGTAATCTTGCCGATTAACGAGGGGGAAAGGTTCCTGCTAGGTTTAGAAACCTTCCTGGATAAGAGACACAATCATAAGCTTACCAAATAAGGGCTCTGAGTCGAAAGAAGGGAGTCTGGTTCGGAAAGGGCTCTGCCTGATAACGCGCTATACTTCCATAGCGCGTTAATGAAGAACGCGCTATGACGATATAGCACGATAATTAAAGGCCCACGAAATGATTTTAAAAAAAGAGAAATATCCTTTGGGCAGCAATTTAATCAAATGTTAAGTGAGAATAACATCCAAAGTGGATGCTACAATGATCAAACGTCAAGCAATAACAACTGCTCAAATGATAACTTCAATTAGATCCACTACGCGCTATGAACAAGAAAGCGATAAGAGCGGATAGCGTGGGAATGCCAAACTCGAGACGAGATCCAAGGTATGGAGTTGAAATGTTGGGCCAATAATGGGGAGAAATCCCAGAAAATCAACCAATTAAGGATCAATCGGGGCATTAACTCGAAGAACAAAGAAAATGCTCAATTTATCGGCCAAAATTGGGTGTCTACACCGCCAACCTGAACCCCGAAACCCCATAGTCCGCTATACAGAGAGAGCTGGCCCCTCCACCTCCTACGTCCCTACTACTACCCAACTTAGGGCCGTTGTCCCTACGACTCCTTTCCCACGGAACCCCTTACCTGCACCCGCAGCTGTGCCTAGACTGGAGTATACTCTACCAGTTGAGAGGAGAGATGACAAGGGAAAAGGGGTCATCCCTACCACCTCCCAACCAGCCCCTATCTCGGGAGTCTGATGCTTCAGGTGTCATAACTTAGGGCATATTGCCACCAATTATCTCACCCGAGCCTTGGTCATCACTGACCCCCAGTCCATGGAGCTTCCACCTCAGGAAGGAGAAACCCTTGAGAGATATGAGCCTGACCCTGATCTCGTTGCCCAGTTTGAGGAATTAGATGCAGGGTATGATGGAACACATGTCGAGTACATGCAAGTGGGGGAAATTATCGAAAGTTCAAACCAGGGAAGACTAGGTGTAGTTCGCTGCATCCTCGCACACCCACAGGAGGACGACTGGCGTCGAACCTCCATCTTCCAAACCTACATCATGGTCAAAACTCAACCCTCCAAGGTGATCTTTGACAACGGGAGCTGTATCAATGCAGTCTCATCAGACTTTATATCCCATCTAGGTCTACCTACCCATCCTCATCTGAGACCATACAACGTGGCTTGGGTTGACGACACGTCTATCCCTGTCACCACTACATGTGTCATTCTCATCCAGTTCCAGTCCTACCAATGATAAATCCTATGCGATGTAGTGCCTATGAAGGTCGGGAGCATCATCCTAGGACGGCCATGGATCTACGATGTAGACCTTACTACATTCGGTCGGTCCAATGAGTGTTCCTTCTCCCACAATGGGAAGAGGATTCAGTTGCTCCCAACACCCCCAAAGGTGGCCACGGGAAAGAGTCCTACCTCCACACCCGCTGCATCCCCAAAATTCAGGAGAATGCCCCAACCCCCACCAAAGGGAAGCTTCTCATTCCCTCCTCTCCTACACCTGTCATATCCATACCTAAGGCCCCTAAGGTTGACCATGACCCGATTAGGTGCCTTAACTTCATAGATGTGGCGACCCGAATTCCGGATACCCGGTGCACCCGGTATAAATACCGAATACACGTGATACCACATGGGACCCGCGAGGCCTCCCAAGCGCGGGAAAGCGCCGAAGGGAAAAAGGAGTGTGTGGAATACATTGAAGCCAGTAGATATAACAGTAAGCAATTAAATTTCATTACATTGGATTACAAAAGTAGCAGAAATAAAATTACTTTTCATTAATAATTCAAATTTTACAATTATACACCAGAGTCTAGTCCAAAGGAAAAACAACAAGTACAATCTGACAGAAAAGAATGTACACAGGAGTCGGGAGAAGCCCGACGCAGGTACAGCTGGCAGCTACAACGACGCGCTCCACTAGGAACAGCAGAGGCAAGCGGCGAAACCCACATGAAAAGCAGTGGTGAGTCTCTAAACAGAAACTCAGTAGGGGTCACGCGGATCCCCACTGGAAAATGCACAGTGCAACGGAAGCAACAGAAACAACGAGTGCAGCAAAGCAGGAAAGGTTACACTACAAAGCTGTAAAGAGACAGGGTACAGTAGGAGTAGGGAACATGCTAAGAGCAAGGGGAGCTCAACAACAAAGAAGAGCGAGGCCGTAAAACACGGAACACGGCCACCGAGGAGAACTCGGCACCCTAAGCTACTCCAAGCAGCAACAGACGGTCAACCCCAAACTCACACAGTAGGGTAACCCAGTCCGTCAGCCAAAGCAAAGGCGAAGGCAGACACCGACGCCGAAAACACAGACAAAACATGACAGGAAACGGCGTGCACACAGCCCCACGCATGACAAGAACGTCATGCAAACGATAGAACACTGACCTCGAGTACGGCCACGAACGGGCAACTCGAAAAGGTCACAGCGCGCAAGAAAATGCCGAGAGTCACCGCACCAAGTGATAGGAGCACCCTCCTCCCAGAAGAACAGCCAGATGCATCCACTGACGTCTTACACTGCGCCACAAGTGTCAAGTCTCTCAAGGACAAGACACACCAAGAACCGGGTCCAAGGAACAACAGTTCCAAGGAAACAAGGTACCACAGCACAAGACTACAGCACCAACTGCGAGTGACTAGTCAGGGTCACGCCCGTCGGCGCAAGTCCCCAGTCCCTGACCACGTGTGCACACACGGACCTCTACCTAGGTCAGGCCTCTAGCTTGTATTCCCCTCGGTAGGACGCTACCGTTGGCCGGGGCCCACGGAACTAGCTTAAGAACCGTACATAACAAAACACAACAGGAAAACCCCTCCACCACTCCCGGTGGGTCGGCAACAAGCCTAGGGCTACAACTAGTGGAGGCTCACAAGGCACAGACTCCGAAACACAGGTGCTACAGCACAGACAGCTAAGAAAAGCCATGTCTCGTGCACAGCAAAGCACCCAGGCAGTCGAACAACCGCCAACAGACTCAGGATCAGGCAACTAGACCTACAACACAACGATCCTTGAGTCAGACGACTCAACGGCAAGATCGTCACAAACAGCGGAACAAGCCGCCAATCGATCTAATCCTAAGCCAGAAGAAACTACGCTCCGCAGAAAATAACACACGGAGATCTGAGGGAAACACCAAGAACCCTCAGACACGCCTGGACACGCAAACCGAGGTAAGGCAACACCTCGAGACATCCAGAACTAGTGTCTCGGGCTGGATGGAACCGCCAAGACACCCACACACAAGGTCACATGTCAACCACTGGGTCACACCGGGTTGACCGGAACCAGACCAAAACACAAGCAAAGGTAGGATAGAAAATCCTACCTTAAGCAAGAAGACGCCTGGCCACCTTACAACGTAGTATTAGCCATCATAGGATGTCGGGAGACATCCACGAGACAACGGGCAGACCACAAGGACAAGCCAAGACAAGCCGAAACTGAAATCACGGAAAACGGAGCATAAGGGATGTAACGCACCACCCCTAGACCGCTACAACCGTGTGACGGTCTAGACCACGGCCGTTACACACCAAGTGACGGTCGGATGATAGGCCGTCACTCACACCGCCCTAACCACTCTAAAACATAGACACACGAATCAAGGCCAAATAACGCACAAGGCCAAGCGCATTACAAGCAAGCAACGCAGCAGGGGAGACGCGCCAGAACCAAACGACGCACAGGGGCAGGCGCGTTACTAACACAACCCGAAGACAGAAAGCAAAGGTTGAGCTAAGCCATGTAACGGTCCCACGAGGACGCGTTACATCCAAATAATGCACGGGGGCAAGGCCGTCACACACAAGACAGCACATAACCACCCAGCCCTCAGCCAAACAGCATGTAACGGCCTAAGCACGGCGCGTTACAACGCTGTGACGCACGGGGACACGACCGCGACATCAACTGCCTTAAACGGTCAACGTCCAGCCAAACTCGGTCAAACACAATGTAACGGCCCAACCTGGGCGCGTTACAACACTCTGACGCGCCAGGACCAGGCCGTCAGAGGAACCGCCATACTCAAACCACAAAACGACAAACGGCATGTAACGCACAGGCTCAGGCGCATTACATGGGTGTGACGCACCAGACCAGGGTCGTCACACACCCAGAAGCCAGAAAACTCAAGAACGCCAAGCCAAATGGCGGTCTATCGTAGGGCCGTCAGAGCCAAGTAACGGCCTCTGAAATGACCGCTACATCGGTCACGGCGGGAAAACAGAGGAACGGCCAAATCGGCCCGTTCCACGCCCCATTCACGCCGAAACGCAGGGGAACCAAACCCAAACGACAATAAACAACATAAGAAGGCTAAAAAGCCCACATGCAAGCTCAAAAACTCAAGATCCTGGCGATTTCATCAAATCCACCCAAAGTGGGTCACCGAGGTTCCCGGGCCTCTAACGGCCTCGAATGAACACCAAACCACACAAAATCACGTGGATGGGATCCTAACATCCCAGCGGTCAGTTAGAAACTAACTACGCCTCAAACAGTCGCCGTTTACCGGCCGACCCTAAAAACCACGAAAATCACGGTTTAGGCAAAATAAGCCCAAACACGACCGTTTCCTAGCCGAACGCCGTGCAATGGCAGGGAAAACGGAGAGGATGAAGTAAGGATCAGTCACCCTACCTCCACCGAAGAAACCGAGCCCCGAAAGGACTAAACCACGTCGAAATCCACTTGCGAACCGATTTCACCGGCTTTGAATCCACCGTTCGGGATCGCGCCAGAATCGATCCGATCCTCGCTCCATCGCGCACCCAGCCAGCTCCATCGCGTCCCCAACACGTGCCTCTAGATCCTCCGTCTGCAGCCGGAGCCGAGGAGGCGAACGGGAGAGAAAACGGGAGAGAGAGAGACGGCGGCGGCGAATGAGAAGGAGGAGATAGGAAAAGAAAAGAAATAGAAAAGAAATTAGGAAATTTTCCTAATTTCCGAAAATTCCGAAAATGCGCCGAAAATGCACAATTTCAGAAAAATACGCAAAAATAGCCGAAACGACCGGCTCGAAGAGTACATCGTCACTGCAGCATCCACGAGTTCGAGAATTGACAAACAAACTCACGGTAGGGTTCCGTAACTAGTACGAGCGAAAAACCCACACGGCTCGTCAAACTCAACTCGGAAGCCACCAAAACGAACCGAAACTCACCGAAACCAATCCGAAACAGATCCGAAAGATCCAGCAGAGATCCACCAAGGATCCAGGGCATTACATCCTCCCCTCCTTTAAGAAATTTCGCCCTCAAAATTAAGGACTAACAAAGGAGAAGCAGGGAAGAACAACCCAACCACACAATCACGATAAAACGACACAAATCTCGAAAAATACAGCTCAGAGGAACACCGTCAGACCACAATTACAGGTACACGCTCTGCTTCCAAGACAGCAAGTTCACAGCACGAGCATGACACCAAAGTGAACACATCTGACACCTCCGAAGCAAGGGCAACGTCGTTTACGTCTCACCAGGAACGGAGACACGACTGCCACAACAATAGACAACCGAGAAACACAACGGCAGCACGGCAAGCGGTAGCTTACACAAGGAGACACAGTCCTCACAGCTGACAGCTCGACCACATCATCGGCTCCAGTGCCAAAGGTAACAGGGAACACCTGGCACACAGGACACCAACGACAACAACAACACTGGACCACACACACAATCAGGTCAGCACTCAGCTAGCTATCACATCTGATCGAGTCGCAAGCTAACTCCACCAGAAAAAGAGAGCACAGCAAGCCAAATGACAAGACCATGGTCCAAGACAGAGACACAAAATCATAAAGAAACAGCGACAAAACAACACAACGGCAACACCTGCAGAATTCCGGGTCTGCAGAACACATAGAACCACGGAACACACTGCAAGCAGGGTCACATCAAGGCACAGAAATAGCTGAGCACACGACCACAAGGAACAGGTCACGCATCAGACTGCTCACCAAGAAAATGACCCACAACAACGAGAAACGACATCACTCTCGGGGAACGCATCTCAAGGACTACAAACACGCCTCGAGAGCACAACACCCAAGAAAGAAATACTGAGCAAAAAGGGTACTCAATCAGCAAGGAATGCCGAAAAATTCCCCAACACTCGCACAATGCCGATGCCAACATAAGAAAACCACAAACAACGGCACGGCAACGGGCAAAGTCAAGGCGCAGGAAGCCAAGACGAAGCCACATCGAGAAGGAACAAAACCTCTCGACAAATGGGTAACCAACCCACACACTTCAGCTGCGCTCTCAACAACGCACACAGGCAACAAAACAACAACGGTAATCGCACCTTAGCACACACCCGGCGCCATCGCAATCAACAAAGATCACAATTAATATGCCACGAGCACTGATCACGCGAACAACCGATCACAAAGAGCCTAAGTGCAACAAAGGAAGAGCACCAGCATCAGCGCAAAGCACGCGGAAAGCAGCAATCTCAGCTTACCTTCACGTCCTGAAACAACAAATGAGCCTTCACAACGCATCGGCCGCTGGACACGGCATGACAAATATGGTGCACAACAGCTCTTAACACCATTATGGAGTCCAAAGCCAAGCAACCGTAAAACAAGGAGCAAATCAGATGTCTACACTTAAGCAGACACAGGACAAAAGGCATCACTAAGACAGCAATTCCAAAGCAACACTCGAAAAGATTCCACCAGAAGGGACGAGAAGCAAGAAGCTCAACCACAAAAGCTCACCAGGAAGGGGAATCCTAGCTCGCCTGAGCAACTTCTCTAACACGGGATCTAATCTAGCACTACAACAGAAGCAAAACACATCAGGAGCTACACAGATTCAAGACGGGACAACCAAAGCAACGTAAGAACGTGCATGGCCATCACACCAGCGCTAAAAGTCATAAGCCACCTGAGCGAAACACAGAAAAAAGCTCGAACAATGCACTGCAGGTTCATGCCAACCGACAAACACTGCCAAGTGCAACACGATCGAGACCAACATTAAAACTGAAACGAAGCACCTCGTCACACCCATACGAGAGCAAAACCATCTCGTACAGTGCCAATCAAGCACGCACAAGACCACACATGGAAAACACCGCGACAAACATCGCAACACCTACGCCAGCAAGAGACTGTACTAGACCTCAAGGACTCTAGTTACTGTATATCTGGATTTCCATGTATCTCACACGACAATGATCTGATAGCTCAGAAAAGAACTCCGAACATCTCAGAACACTGCTCTGATACCAGCTGTGGCGACCCGGATTCCAGATACCCGGTGCACCCGGTATAAATACCGAATACACGTGATACCACATGGGACCCGCGAGGCCTCCCAAGCGCGGGAAAGCGCCGAAGGGAAAAAGGAGTGTGTGGAATACATTGAAGCCAGCAGATATAACAGTAAGCAATTAAATTTCATTACATTTGATTGCTAAAGTAGCAGAAATAAAATTACTTTTTCATTAATAATTCAAATTTTATAATTATACACCAGAGTCTAGTCCAAAGGAAAAACAACAAGTACAGTCTGACAGAAAAGAATGTACACAGGAGTCGGGAGAAACCCGACGCAGGTACAGCTGGCAGCTACAACGACGCGCTCCACCAAGAACAGCAGAGGCAAGCGGCGAAACCCACCTGAAAAGCAGGGGTGAGTCTCTAAACAGAAACTCAGTAGGGGTCACGCGGATCCCCACTGGAAAACGCATAGTGCAACGGAAGCAATAGAAACAACAAGTGCAGCAAAGCAGGAAAGGTTACACTACAAAGCTGTAAACAGACAGGGTACAGCAGGAGTAGGGAATAGGCTAAGAGCAAGGGGAGCTCAACAATAAAGAAGAGCGAGGCTGTAAAACACGGAACACGGCCACCGAGGAGAACTCGGCACCCTAAGCTACTCCAAGCAGCAACAGACGGTCAACCCCAAACTCACACAGTAGGGTAACCCAGTCCGTCAGCCAAAGCAAAGGCGAAGGCAGACGCCGACGCCGAAAACACAGATAAAACACGACAGGAAACGTCATGCACACAGCCCCACGCATGACAAGAACGTCATGCAAACGACAGAACACTGACCTCGAGTACGGCCACGAACGGGCAACTCGAAAAGGTCACAGCGCGTAAGAAAACGCCGAGAGTCACTGCACCAAGTGATAGGAGCACCCTCCTCCCAGAAGAACAGCCAGATGCGTCCACTGACGTCTTACACTGCGCCACAAGTGTCAAGTCTCTCAAGGACAAGACACACCAAGAACCGGGTCCAAGGAACAACAGTTCCAAGGAAACAAGGTACCACAGTACAAGACTACAGCACCAACTGCGAGTGACTAGTCAGGGCCACACCCGTCGGTGCAAGTCCCCAGTCCCTGACCACGTGTGCACACACCGACCTCTACCTAGGTCAGGCCTCTAGCTAGTATTCCCCTCGGTAGGACGCTACCATTGGCCGGGGCCCACGGAACTAGCTTAAGAACCGTACGTAACAAGACGCAACAGGAAAACCCCTCCACCACTCCCGTGGGTCGGCAACAAGCCTAGGGCTACAACTAGTGGAGGCTCACAAGGCACAGACTCCGAAACACTGGTGCTACAGCACAGACAGCTAAGAAAAACCCTGTCTCGCGCACAGCAAAGCACCCAGGCAGTCGAACAACCGCCAACAGACTCAAGATCAGGCAACTAGACCTACAACGCAACGATCCTTGAGTCAGACGACTCAACGGCAAGATCGTCACAAACAGCGGAACAAGCCGCCAATCGGTCTAATCCTAAGCCAGAAGAAACCACGCTCCGCAGAAAATAACACACGGAGATCTGAGGGAAACACCAAGAACCCTCAGACACGTCTGGACATGCAAACTGAGGTAAGGCAACACCTCGAGGCATCCAGAACCAGTGTCTCGGGCTGGACAGAACCGCCAAGACACCCGCACACAAGGTCACATGTCAACCACTGGGTCACACCAGGTTGACCGGAACCAGACCAAAACACAAGCAAAGGTAGGATAGGAAATCCTACCTCAAGCAAGAAGACGCCTGGCCACCTTACAACGTAGTCTTAGCCCTCATAAGATGTCGGGAGACATCCACGGGACAATGGGGAGACCACAAGGACAAGCCAAGACAAGCCGAAATCGAAATCATGGAAAACGGAGCACAAGGGATGTAACGCACCACCCCTAGACCGCTACAAGCATGTGACGGTCTAGACCACGGCCGTTACACACCAAGTGACGGTCGGACGATAGGCCGTCACTCACACCGCCCTAACCACTCTAAAACATAGACACACGAATCAAGGCCAAGTAACGCACAAGGCCAAGCGCGTTACAAGCAAGCAACGCAGCAGGGGAGACGCGCCAGAACCAAACGACGCACAGGGGCAGGCGCGTTACTAACACAACCCGAAGACAGAAAGCAAAGGCTGAGCTAAGCCATGTAACGGTCCCACGAGGATGTGTTACATCCAAATAACGCACGGGGGCAAGGCCGTCACACACAAGACAGCACACAACCACCCAGCCCTCAGCCAAACAGCATGTAACGGCCTAAGCACGGCGCGTTACAACGCTGTGACGCACGGGGACACGACCGCTACATCAACCGCCTTAAACGGTCAACGCCCAGCCAAACTCGGTCAAACACAATGTAACGGCCCAACCTGGGCGCGTTACAACACTCTGACGCGCCAGGACCAGGCCGTCAGAGGAACCGCCATACTCAAACCACAAAACGACAAACGTCATGTAACGCACATGCTCAGGCGCGTTACATGGGTGTGACGCGCCAGACCAGGGCCGTCACACACCCAGAAGCCAGAAAACTCAAGAACGCCAAGCCAAATGGCGGTCTATCGTAGGGCCGTCAGAGCCAAGTAACGGCCTCTGAAACGACCGCTACATCGGTCACGGCGGGAAAATAGAGGAACGGCCAAATCGGCCCGTTCCACGCCCCATTCACGCCGAAACGCAGGGGAACCAAACCCAAACGACAATAAACAACATAAGAAGGCTAAAAAGCCCACATGCAAGCTCAAAAACTCAAGATCCGGGCGATTTCATCAAATCCACCCAAAGTGGGTCACCGAGGTTCCCGGGCTTCTACCGGCCTTGAATGAACACCAAAACACACGAAATCAACGTGGATGGGATCCTAACATCCCAGCGGTCAGTTAGAAACTAACTACGCCGCAAACAGTCGCTGTTTATCGGTCGACCCTAAAAATTACGAAAATCACGGTTTAGGCAAAACAAGCCCAAACACGACCGTTTCCTAGCCGAACGCCGTGCAATGGCAGGGAAAACGGAGAGGACAACGTAAGGATCAGTCACCCTACCTCCACCGAAGAAACCAAGCCCCGAAAGGACTAAACTACACCGAAATCCACTCGCGAACCGATTTCACCGGCTTTGAATCCACCGTTCGGGATCGCGCCAGAATCGATCCGATCCTCGCTCCATCGCGCACCCAGCCAGCTCCATCACGTCCCCAACACGTGCCTCTAGGTCCTTCGTCTGCAGCCGGAGCCGAGGAGGCGAACGGGAGAGAAAACGGGAGAGAGAGAGACAGTGGCGGCGAATGAGGAGGAGAGAGGAAAAGAAAAGAAATAGAAAAGAAATTAGGAAATTTCCTAATTTCTAAAAATTATGAAAATGCGCCGAAAATGCACAATTTCATAAAAATACGTAAAAATAGCCAAAATAACCGGCTCGAAGAGTACATCATCGCTGCAGCATCCACGAGTTCGAGAATTGACAAACAAACTCACCGTAGGGTTCCGTAACTAGTACGAGCGAAAAACTCACACGGCTCGTCAAACTCAACTCGGAAGCCACCAAAGCGAACCGAAACTCACCGAAACCAATCCGAAACAGATCCGAAAGATCCAGCAGAGATCCACCAAGGATCCAGGGCATTACAATAGGTGTCCGTGAGATGAATAGAGAGGTTGCCGAGGGTGCCCCTGTTTGGGCTGTTGTCATCACCATTACCCCTGAGGAGTCCCAAGTCTCCATCCCACCTGAAGTCCAGGCAATCCTGCAGGACTTCCAAGATATCTTCCCGGAAGACTTGCCTTCAACACTCCCTCCCATGCGTGATGTTCAACACGCCATCGACCTTGTCCCCGGGTCCACCCTACCCAACCTCCCCTACTACAGGTTAAACCCCAAGGAGCATGCTGAGCTCCAAAGGATTGTCGAGGACCTTATCCAAAAAGGTTTCCTCAGGGTGAGCAAGAGTCCATGTGCCGTCCCTGCCTTGCTCACACCCAAGAAGGATGGCACCTGGCGGATGTGTGTTGACAGCCGCGCCATCAATAAGATCACTGTCAAGTATAGGTTTCTCATTCCCCGTCTTGATGACATGCTTGACATGATGAGTGGAGCCACTATCTTTTCCAAGATTGACTTGAAAAGTGGCTACCACCATGTCCGGATTCGACCAAGGGATGAGTGGAAGACAGCATTCAAAATAAAAGAAGGTCTGTATGAGTGGCTTGTCATGCCTTTTGGGCTATCCAATGCCCCCAGCACATTCATGAGGCTTATGACGGAAGCCCTTCGTCCCCTCATCGGTCGCTTTGTTGTCGTCTACTTCGACGACATTCTTATTTATAGCCACAACCCTCAGGACCACATTCATCATTTGAGGGAGGTCTGCGAGACCCTGAGGAAAGAAACCATGTTTGCCAACCTGACTAAGTGTGAATTCATGACAGACCGGGTCGCTTTTCTCGGATTTGTGGTTTCAAGTCATGGAGTGTCTGTGGACCAATCCAAGGTCCGAGCCATAATAGACTGGCCAGAGCCCCAGAATGTCTATGACGTTCAAAATTTTCACGGGCTAGCCACCTTCTACAGACGCTTCATCCAGGGATTTAGCACCATTATGGCACCCATTACAGATTGCATCTGTAAGGGGAATTTTGAGTGGACCAAAGTCGCCTCCCAGGCTTTTCTTGCCATAAAGGAGCTTATGACCAAAGCCCATGTCCTCCGTCTACCAGACTTTTCCAAAGTCTTTGAGGTTTCATGTGATGCATCTGGCGTAGGAATAGGTGGAGTGCTTAGCCAGGAGAGCCACCCTGTAGCTTATTTCAGTGAGAAGCTTTCTGATGCAAAGCTTCGATACTCCACATACGATAAGGAGTTTTATGCCGTGGTCCAAGCCCTCAAACACTGGAGACACTATCTCTTACCACAAGAGTTCGTCTTATACTCGGACCACGAGGCTTTGAAATTCCTTAGCTCTCAGAAGGGCTTAAACCCAAGGCATGGTCGGTGGGTCGAATTCCTCCAGTCCTTCACCTTTGTCCTAAAACATAAGGCTAGAAAGGATAATAAAGTGGCCGACGCCTTGAGTCGAAGGGTCTCCCTTCATTTCACTGTTCGGGTAGAGGTCACCGGGTTTGACCGCATGAAGGAACTCTATGGAGAGTGTCCTGATTTTGGCCCTGCCTACTCTGCTCTGTCCGCTGGACCCTCGACAGTCTTTTCTGACTATCTACTCCATGATGGTTTACTATTTCGAGGGCAGCAACTCTGTGTCCCGAGGACTTCTGTTCGGGATTTCCTGATTTGGGAAATGCATGCTGGAGGTCTTGCTGGTCACTTTGGCCACAACAAGACCATCCATTCTGTGGAGGAGCACTTCTATTGGCCTGGCCTGAAGAGAGATGTGGCCAAGATTGTAGCCCAGTGTAGAACATGCACGATGGCCAAACATGTCAAATAGAACACTGGTTTCTGCACTCCTCTCCCCGTTCCTGATCGACCATGGGTTGATGTGAGCATGGATTTTATCCTTGGGTTACCACGCACTGCTCACAAGCATGATTCCATCTTTGTTGTCGTTGATAGGTTCTCTAAGATGGCCCACTTTATTGCATGTTCCAAAACATCTGATGCATCTAGAGTAGCCCATTTATTCTTTGATGAAGTCGTGCGTCTGCATGGTCTCCCCCAAACCATCGTGTCTGACCGGGATGTCCGGTTCACTAGCTATTTTTGGAAGACACTTTGGCATCTAGTTGGCACCAAACTGAAATTTTCCACTGCCTATCATCCCCAAACTGATGGGCAAACCGAGGTCGTCAATAGGAGCTTAAGCAATCTGTTGAGATGTCTTGTAGGGGAACATTCTGGCACTTGGGATCTTCTTTTGCCCAGAGCCGAATTTGCATACAACAGCTCCATCAATAGGTCCACAGGCATGAGTCCATTTGAGGTCGTGCATGGCTACAAACCTAGAAAACCTGTGGATCTCATTCCCCTTCCCCTCGAGTCTAGAACGTCCAAGTCAGCTGAGGAATTTGCACAACATGTCAAAAGTCTGCATGAGTCAATTAGCAAACAGATAAACCTCAGTAATGAGACTTATAAAAAATTGGCTGATTCGCATAGGCGTCACCATGAATTTCAAGAAGGTGACTTGGTTATGGTATGGGTCCGACCCGAACGACTCCCCTCAGGAGACGTTAGAAAGTTACAAGCTCGTTTGATGGACCCTTCCCAATTCTGCGGAAGATTGGCTCCAATGCTTATGTTGTGGACTTACCTCCCGAATATGGGATTAGTTCGACTTTTAATGTGGCAGACCTAGTGGCCTACAAGGAACCCACAGCGATTCTTAGTGACCCTTTCGAGTCTTCTCCTCCCATTGAGAGTGAGCCCACCCCTGTACGTCCCACAGCCTCGAGAGTACCGCGCGAGCACATTGAGAGGATACTGGATGAGCAGGTGACCACTACACGGAGCAGGGTGTACCAGCGCTATCTTGTCCGCTGGCGGGACCGTCCACCTTCTGATGATTCCTGGATCAGCCGGGATGATCTCCAGCGTCTCGATCCAGATCTGCTGGAGCACTACCACAGCAGTGTCCCCCCTTACTCGACGGAGTCGAGTTCCAGCCATCCCGGGAGGGTTGGTGGGGACACCGGGTCCACTACTGGGCCCACTACTCGGACCCGACGCCGCACTGCCCCAACACCGAGCTTATGGCTCGGAGATCCTTCCTGAAGACTCGGCCTACGTCGTATATTGCATATTGAGTATATGTATTTGTGTGTATGTATACATGTATCCCTACATGTATTTTTTTCTTTCGTCTTATTAGGCTAGTCTAAGTCAAAATAACATGTGTGTAATTTTTATATTTTATTTGATTAAAACCCACAAGTCAAATATTGGTTGGTGGGTTTATCTTGTTATGCTATGGGTATGAACATAATTAGTAGAAGTTAAATGGTCTTTTTGTTATAGCTTTCTTCCCTATATAAGGAGGCTAAGGTGTGTTACGTATGATATGTTGTATGAAAGAAAGAATTCAGTTGAATGAGCCTTTGCCCCTTTGTTCATCTCCCTTCCCTCCTTTCTCATTTTTGTGAGATCCGAGTGTCGCCCGGTGTGAGACCGTCCGGCGTGAGGCCGAGCTGTGTGAGATAGCAGTTATCCGTTCCCGTCCTGTTCGCATCCCGGAGTGCCGTCGATCCATTCCCACGTCGCCGCCGCGTCAGTCCCGTTGCCGATGCCCTCGAACCTCCGGTCCCCCTCCACCCCTACGAACTACGCATGAAGCTGCGGCAGCATCCACTCTGGCTCCACCCACGCCCGCCCCTCGGGCTGTAGCCCCCACAATCATACACTCCTCAGGATGGCCAGCATGTTCTTCTTCACCACCGCCACCAGCACCACCTTCCCGTCAAACTCCACGAGGCTGGGCGATTGCAGGAACCGCTTCATGGGCGCCTGCAGCTTCGACCACTCGTTGATGGCCACGTCGTAGGCCAACACAATGAAGGGGCTGTAGTTCATGTAGTAGAATCTGTCGTCCTTGAACACCATCCGCTCGGACTCGAGGTTGCAGACGCGGGCAACGACGCCGCTGCCACTGACGGGATGTAGAACCCAGTGGCACCGTCGACGTGGAAGCGTTCTGCCGTGAGGTTCTTCACGACGAAGGGGGAGATGAGATCGTCTCCAGCGAGCATGATGACGAGGGACGCATCGGAGACAGTGAGCCCCATGGAGGGGAACAGCCGCGGCTGCGGGGTGGGCAGCAACTACGCGGTGAGGAGAACAATTGGCCGCTCGAGAAACAATTGTTATTAATGAACCGGACTCGACAAATGAACCAAGTCGAAAGATACAAGGGAACCGGCGGAAAAAAATCTCCTAATTCTCTTAGGGCCACTTTGGTAACGGGTTAAATCGGGTTAGGGTGAGTTAACCGAGGTGGGTTATTCCCTGTTTGATATATTTTTTCTTAACCCGGGTCGGATAGGGTTAAAGTGACTTAAAAATAGGTGGAATGAGTTAATCTACCCGGGTTAGGGTTAGGGGTGGGGTGGACTAACTCGGGTAAGCCACCCGCCTTAACCTAACCCGTTACCAAAGTGGCCCTTATAGAGTATAGCATAGATTACGAAAATTCACACAACCGTACACGGGTTATAATGTCAGATATTTTTGTAGCATTTGCAAATCCCATTTGGAGGCTTGTCGCTATTGCACTTTAGCAAAGGTGCTATGGCTACATCGTCGCCCGTGCCATTTGTGAAAGTGCAAATGACAGGCGCATAAAATATACTTTATTCATTTGTGTGGGTTTAAACGGATTTAAAATCTTAGAGTGTGGAGTCGGAACTCGCCATCGTGCGTCCTCGCACGCGGATTGACCTACGCGGTCAGGTCGCGGGGGGTCAAGAGGGCTAAAATTTATGTTTATAGCAGGGGCATTGTTATCTTTTGTACCTTGACTGTTGAGCACCATAATCTCCTTGTATAAAAGGGGTGCGAACTCTCTCTTTGTATTTGTATTTTTGTGTGGTCATTCTAGTGGAAACCATGCTGCTGCCGTGAATGTAGGAAGGCACATCGCCTCCGAACCACGTAAATCTTGGTGTTCTTGTGGGTTGATCTTCTCTTCCCCCTTTCTTCTTCCTCCTACGTGGTTCGTCCATCTCTACCGACATTCTGATTTTTAACATAAACAATAGTTTAAATCATTAGGATGAGTCATTTGTGTGGGTTTAAACGAGATTAGACGTATGATGTGATTGCAGGTTTGACAATCTACCCAAAAATTGGTCTCAAGGTGTTTGTGTGAATTCTTTTCTCCTCACCTGAACGTGTATGTCTCTCTCTATTTCTGAAAAATCACTTGGGCATAAAAATCGAAGAGCTCAAGTGCATTTAGTTTGACTTATATGAATGTCAGATATTTTAATCATTAAAATTTAAAAATCTCTTGTCAAAAGCCTAATCAAACGCACCCCTGTAGCATTGAGCTGAAATTTGGAGGCCACGCACCGAAAGTCCTTGAGGCCCCCCACCCCGTACGTCCCATGGGATTGACGTCTTGTGTGCATCCATCCTCGGGGAGGGTGATATTTTTGACCAACATGAAAAAGATGTCAATAGTTTCTTGTGATTAAATTATGGGATTGTGATCTGTGTGCGTTTTTAGTGTGCGTTTCAAAACGTTACACTTAAATCATTGAAAATTTTAATTAAAATATCTATTTTCAAATACGTTCAAATCACTTCGATTTTTGTAAAGAACGGATTTCTGTAAGAGAATATAGATAGAGACAAGAAAAAACTTGTTTAAAAAACTTTATAAAAAAAACTGCTCAAGACGGACCAACTTTTCCCCCGAAAATTTGATTTTTGGAGATCATAATCAGATACCATGTGGCTCGTGTCGGTTCTCGGTGGTGGGTAGTGAGAGAGCGAGGGCTTCCTGTTGATCCATGATCCCGTGGGCAGGGTAGAGTGGGATCTCGGTTTCATTTAATTACGTGAGACTCGTTGTTTTGTGGGCTTCAATATTTCCAGTGGGAAGTTACTTTTATGTTTTGACGTTGAAATTTTAAAAATTAGAGCGGGGATGGCGACGTATATTATCCAATCACATCTTCGTCGTAACCCTCGTATGTTTAATCTGAATTAATTGTGAGTTAAAGAATTAAATTTATATATATATACTCTTGTAAAATTTAATTTTATCAAATATTCTTTAGATCTAACTATTGTAGATAACATATTTCATATAATATTCTTCTCACGGTAATAAGATAAAAAGATATAACCGTAATATTTCTATCTGACCAAAAGATATTTATGATAATATACTCGTACGAGAGATATATTTGATAAAATTAAATTTTACATAGATATATACGTAAAAACTCCTAAACTTTAAAAAAGTGCTCTCTCTCTCTCTCTCACTCATAAATTGTTCCAAACAATACTCCAGCCTCCTAATTAGAAGATCTCTCCTTTGTCCATAATTAAGCCCAGTTTTGATAGGGGGATATGTCTAGGTTGCGGTGGCACTTACTATAAACATCACATCATACACAGTAATAACAATAAACTTACATCCACCCAAGTTTGATTAATCATAAGATGTGGTTGCAACTTAATAATACTTAATTGGGCTTAAAAGAAAGGGGGAGGGAGGAAACACTTGTAGGTGTTGGCCGTGGAGTTTTTCCCTTTTTGTTTTGTAGTGATGACAGGAACGTAATGAAATCGAGGTATCTGGGGGGGCGGGGGGGACCCAACTCTGCTTTCTATCGCTGTGGCTTGGTGGCCAAGTGGGGGTGAGGAGATATTATTATTATTATTACTATTATTATTATTATTATTACTACGTGGTTGGGAGCACCGTCGGCAGAAGAAGAAGAAGAAGAGTACGAGGTACGGAGAATTTTCCATGCTTCCGAGAGACGTGGGCACTTGGCATCCGTTCGCTCTCCAACCTGACACGTCTCTCTCTCTCTCTCGCTCTCTCTCTCAAAGTTCCGTTTCCAAGGCAGCTTGATTGAGCCGTAGGAAGAGGGCCTGTGCTGCTTCTTTATGTTTTTTAGCGTTCTCTTTGCCAAAGGGGTATCTCCGAGGTTGAAGTGTGTGTGTGCGTGTAATTGCGAATTGCAACCCGTTGGGCAAGTTGGGAGCCCACCGGCCCCACCCTGGCTGTCAGAACACTATTATTTGTGAGAGCGATGCTCTCAGTTTTTTTTTTTGTAAAGAATTTAAATAGAGATTTTTAGGTTTCAACCCTTATATATATGTTTTTACATTTATATATTACTCCTTCCAACCCAGATATTTATCTGTCACTCCTTAAAATCTTAAGTTGTTTAATAGGGTACCCCATATTATCATCACAGATAACCCCGCCCGCGCCCCCAACATCCTTATGAAAAAAGTAAATGAGAGATTGTGAGGACTCGCGAATGGATAAATGTGAAAGATCACGAGGGTTGAAAAGTAAAGAAAATTAAAAAATAATTGGATCGCAGATATTTAAGAAAAGAGAGTCGTCACTTGTAAGGGTTTGACGTATCGATTCAGTACATTACATATCGCATATCGGACTGTACCAATCGAACATCGATACGATCGACGTGCGATACGTAATTGATACGGTATTTATATCTATTTAACTATTATATATTTTATTTTATATTTAATTGACGATAATAGTTCGGTCGACAAAAGACGTGTTTTGTAACGGTGAACCTCGAGTTATAAACACAAGTAGAGTGCTTTTTCTTTGAATTTTCACACTTACGAAGGGAATAAAAAGTCGATAATCTTTAACTGATTAACTTACACGAGATTTCAATATATATTTTTATCATAAGAAATATTTATTATATATTTGACATATTACGACACGATAAGATACGGTGTCGTATCATATTGTACTAATAAAATATTGGTACAGTCGATACGAGCGGACCGTCAAACTTTGATCATTTATTATAAAAGACTTCCTCTTTACCGGGGAAGATCTTGAAATCGAATTCTATATTTCTACAATGTGTAAGTAAGAAGGGATAATTCGTCTCACAAATTTAAGGAGATGATTATATATTCTAGCAAGTGGTGAGATCTACAAAGAAAATCTTTTTTTTATTTACGTGAGGAATCGAGATGATCAAGAAGGATGAAGCTTCCAAGGTGTTCAAGAATCCCGAGAACAACTCCGGCCCCACGAGAAACCCGGAATCAATTTAAAAAATTCTGTGTCGTATCACGTGTAAACAATGGAACGAATCCCGCTTGGGTCAGAAATGTCTGCGGCCGGCATCATTGTTTTTTATAAAAAAAAAATGCGAGGTTCCTTGGAAGAGGGCAGCAGACGAGTTTTTTTTGTTGGTTTCCAAAAAAAATAATAAAATGATATATATACACATATATCAAATGAACTTGCCGTACAGGGAAATGTCGGCTGGATTTTTCTGCAAATCGTGTCATCACGTGCTGCCGCTGATGGGGCACGCGGACATCCGCGCCGCCAGCCGGGGCTACGTCTTCCTCGAACAACCTCGTCGCAGCAGATATTAAGAATAATAAAAAGGAGAAGAGCACCCTCTCAATTATTGTTCTCTGCCGACAGATTCCTCGAACATCCGACGATGTCAGTCAGGTTGTAATTTTGACGACGTTCCGGTCTGAAATTATTCATAAATGTAGGTTTAACCCTCCCCCCACCCAGGGTTATCTCCGATTTCTAGTGATCGAATTTTCCCTAATCTGATATAGGGAAAGTTCGAATGGCAACCGACGAGTCGCACGTTTAAATCTTTTTTATTATTTTTTTATCAAATCGTACTTTTTATAATATTTAAATTATTTACCTTATATTTTAAGTTGTAAAATTACTCTTCAATCAATCTAAAGTATGCATGCATTTTTTATTTTTATTATATCATTATTAGATAATCAGTCGATGAATAATTTGACAATAAAATTTAACTTTCTTCATCTATGAATCGATTTTTTTCAGAAAAAATTAAAATAATTTTTAATCATTTTTATAAATAAATTATTATTAGAAGTGAATTTATAAAAAAAATTATTCTTAAAAATGTATTGCGTGAAATTAAATAATATAAGTATGCTTTTATTTGAAAACATATCAATTTCTCATATAAAAAAATTTTATAAAAAGTAACGTTCGGACGATCTCACATGGTATTTTTATACTATTTGATTTTAAGTAACGATATATCTGTTAATATGATTTTAAAAATAATTTTTATGATGTTATTTTATTTATTAAAAAACCCTGAATAATATAGGGTGACTAGAATAATTAAGGTGGATCTTGTACATCGAATTTTTCCTGGATATAATAAGACACCCCCAAGTCAGATCGAGTAGGCAAACGACCCCTCCACCAATAATTCTGTAAACATCAGATGGCGGAGATCGATAAACGTTACGTGTCATGTCAAATGTCGCAGGAGATGAGCCAGCCGCGTTCTTCTCGTCCATGTGATCTAATAACTGGGCAGGCCCTGCATGGGCAATCACCGGACCGGACGGAGACGAAACCCAAACCAGTTTTCTCGTCTGCGGATGAACGTGATTATGCTCGGCCGGCCCTTCTTTTTTTTTGGCAGCAGATGATGTTTCAACAAACAAAGTACATGCCCAGATAGGGACGGGTTTTGTTGTTTCTTTTCACAGTAATGGCCTACCATGCTTTTGCAGTCATGTATGGCTGTACTTTGTTCAAAAGGGTGTGTTCTTTCTTGCCCACAGTGTGGAGCTGTTGGTGGCACCGGTGCCCCTCTACGTGGGACTGGAGTACAGCGAGGGAATCCGCCATTGCCCTCTCACGGGTGTGAGCAGGGAGTGGAATTTTTTTGTTTCCCCCCTCCCTTTCGTTGACCCCCCAGAGAGCTGAGGGGGCAGAATAAAGTCACCATGATTTTGTGCATGAAACACAAGTAGGCTGCGTTTGGAACAGACGTGACCGAGTGATTTTGAGAATTTCAATCATTAGAATTCTCAATCTCTCAAAATCATTTTCAAATATTTCAATGTCTCGTCAACTTTAACTTCATGCAAATTTTAAAGTTTTAAGAGAGATGAAAAGAAAGGGGAGAAAATTTTAAAATCTCCGAAAATTATCTCAAAATAACTTCTCTCTCTCTAAAAGATTTTGAAAAAACCCTCCCACTCTCGATCAAATCCTTTCCAAATGGGCCCTTAAATAGTGCGAAGACAAATGCCGGCCATCTACCATTAACGATGGCCACATTTTGCCGACCGTGAGATTGGCCTAACAAGCTTTCTCTGATGTGCACGGCGGAATTTGTCGTATGATGAGAAAATCTTTCGATTAGAGATAATTGTATGCGTGAGTTCAAAACTTAAAACTCTTCTTATAATAAGACAGGATACATAAATACTTGGTCGTTGTACCGCTTGAATAAAATAAATAAATTTCTTATACCATGAAAGAAAGATTAACATAAAAGTTCCACCTCTGTGAAGTCAGTGTTCCCGACGAAGAAACTAATGAAATATTCCCTCGTGATCAAGTGGACAAGTTTGAGCTGAAGGGAAAAAAAAGGAGGGTCATGTGCAGGCCACCGCATGTTTTTTGCTTCCTCCGATGGAGGCTGGAGAGACTCGGAGAGTTGACGAAGCAGCCAAAATCGAATTCCCACTGGATGTTTCAAGTTTCCACGAGACATATTTTGCCTTCGTCGCTTTCAACAATGTCAATTAGGAACGAAGCAAGTAGCATTCTTAATGAAAAGACTTCAACATAGCAACACACGAGTTTCCTTCTTTCTAGAGAGGTAGCAATTAGAAATCCATCCACAGAGAACTTCCACCGGACGGACGCTTGCCTTTGTGTAACCCCCCATTCCATTCTTTCTTTTTTTTTTTTTTTTGAAATGGGTGTACCCGCCATTGCGCTTTCACGTTTTGATCATCCATGAATTAAGTAATGGCATATGAACAAATCTTTGCCTACTTAAGGGTGTAGCACATGGCCGTTGAAAATTTTGTCCTGGTTTGAATACTTGATATTACATATTCTAAGGCCGCCGATCATCCGGTGCATAGGTTGAACATGCCTCATTGCCCACCGATAGACGAACAGTCCGATAAGAAAAATCCAAAGTTGGAAAACTTCAGATAGACTGCAAAACTTCCCATCCCACTAAATTCATCATGAGACCGAACATTTTTGCGAGGGAAGAGGCAAGACAATCGCACGGGTGTGGAACTCATCAGAATTTACTCTCCAAAGTTACCGCGGATGTGTTCTTGGGATCACCTGAAAAAGAAGAAACCATCCACATATTCAACTGTTCATCTTAAAGCACTCCATGATACTGCACTTGTCTAAGAAGAAACCATTGACCATTGCGACTAACATGAATGTCTCTGATTCGGTAGCCAGAAGACAGCTACTGGATGTTGCTAAAAATTAAGGATCCATCCTAATGAAACCTCACAGGTGAGAAAATTAAAAACATCACAAAAGGAACATGTATAGGATAGTGGCCAGAACCATAGAGCCATATCTGTCAATGTTGTACAAGCTCCTCGGATTCCGGTAGGACTGAAATCTGAGCAAATTTTTATAAACAGCTGTCTAGACAATGTCAACTCTCTTTGAGTTGACATAGATGTTATGACAATTAAACTTCGGACAGAGAAGGGCCAAGGAAGGCTGCCTTGTTGGAGAACAAAACTGGAGGGTAGTTGACTTGGAACAAACCACAAAGGTTCCCTGCCTTCACAAAATCAGAAAAGGTGAGGAAAGAAGGCAAAGGCAAATATAAAACTGCATAATAGGTATCGCTGTTAAGTGTTAACTGAACAATATGTAAAGAGACCAAACTTCTGGTATGTTGCTTCATCTGCCATATGTTCATCGAAGAGCTTTCAACTCGTGTTTGGAATAGTGAACGGCCTTATGGCCATGGGTTAGGATGTAAAAGAAGCTAAAGGAATGGAAAGAGCCATTCTGCATCTGGGAGAGAATGTTTGCTGATCAAACGAATCCTCAAAAATCAAGAAATATCCGTGCCTGACATACTTTCATAAATTCACCATGACTCAACTCTAATTAACCACTGTACAGCTAAATACTTGTCAAAGAATGATACTTAAATCCTAAACTTCGCTTGGGAAGGATTTTGGCATTAGTTCACATGTGTATCAGGTACAAAGATGGTTAAACAAATAAATAAATAACTACAGCTTGCAGGTACAAAACCATATCTTTAATATGCAATTCCAAAGTTCAAGCTTTTCCAATTGTTAAATGCCCAAACTCAAACCCAAAACTTAGGCATTGACTTGAGGAAATCCTTCACATATATAGAGGGAAGGCGCCCACAGACATCTGATATCAGAACCTCAACACCATCCTACGTGCCGGTATGAGTGGCACAATTGAATGGGTAGAGCAGAGCATGTCCAAATGGAAGATCCAATGGGTAAACCCAACTACGATACCATGTTAAAGGCCTGAGGGAATCCTTCACATATATAGAGGGAAGGCACCCACATAAATCTGATATGGGAGCCTCAACAACAATCATGATTAAACCAACTAGCAGGTGCATCTTAGCTAGCATTTTCTGCGATGCATATCATTTGTGTGAATTCCCTGAGGGCGTGTTTGATAAACGAATAGGCTGCCCAGGGTTGGCGTATTCACCAGTTCTCTTGGCACATTCGCCGGTTTCCCGTGTATTCGCCGGCAAAAGCCTTAACCGGCTTTGATAAGAAGTGCAGTAAGCAGGTCTAACAGGCGAATTTCCCTTGTGTTGGTCTAACGGCATATTCGAGTGGGAGGGTCGAACGGCGTATTCACCCCTAACCCACTCGATTATGAAAGAGGCCTTGAATTATAGCCCTTATGGTTTGCAGATATCCAAGCTCAACTTGGTTATGCAGAATCAGGAATATGCTGTAATTTTCTGTGAAGAGCTTCAGTTTCAAATATTAAAACTTGACAATGGCATAGCAAGCTGCAGGAAAAATAGGGGTATTTCTGTAAACTAATAGGGATATATTTGCAATATTGTTAGTTTCTTGGGTTTCCTTATAATTTTACTTTACTTCTGGTCACCCTCATGTAGAAGGGCAGAGTTGTAATTGTAAACAAAAGATCCTTGATATATAAAGGGGTGAATGGCCCAAGGGGAAGGCAGTTCGGCCTCTCCTCCCTCTTCTTCCTCCATCTGCCTCTCTTGCCTCTGACCTAACACAAGCAATAGCATTTTTCTGGTGATTGTTGAATATTTTTGTCATATGTACCCCTTCTGTAATATGCATATATACTTCCACAAAGGTTGCCATGGCATAGACCCTGGTGGATGCCAAAATTTTGAAAATGCATGGATAGGAAAAAAATCAAGGGCAAACATAATTACTTCCCTTCCTGCCAAGAGGAATAAATTGTCCAGGTGCCTGAAACAACCTTGGATAGGGATGGCATCAGGCAGATAGCCAATAGGAAACGTTCACCAAATCCTTGAATCCTAAGGTCTAGCAGACCATAAATCAATAGATAAGGCTTATGATGACAATGATGAGTGTCAACCAAGTTCCTCAAAAGAACTAATCCTATGTCAGCTGAAGGGGCCATGAAAGTGAGTATAAAACTGTTTAATCTCTCAATGAAACACCGACCAAATTTACTGCAAACACAATGAGATCATGCAATATAAAATAGAACGTTAAATGGTTGGTGTAACACAATGGAGATGTAACTTTGGCAGTCAAACCAGATATTGGGTGGGTTTTGACCCACCTTGCTGTAGGCTGAGACAATAAGACCAGCTCCACCATAATTCGAGGTATTTTTTACAAAAACACATTTTTATTAAATTGTCTAGTACATATTAAGCAGAGTCGTTAGTTTCAATTCTTTTCTTCACAATTTCACACCTGATCAAACAGAACCCAACCAACCTGGCATGGGAAGGGCAAGGACAAGGCAATGATCCATTTCCTGGCCCAACAAGCCACGTCTCAGGCACCCCAGCCCAAGCTGACCCGACCAAATACAGGATTCCAAAAAGATACTGATGGCGTAACATTGGTAAGAAAGAGAAGTGAGAATTAAATTCATTGTTTGAACTGAATAGTTTTAAGCGTACATTAGGACAACATTAAAATAAATTAGTAGGATTCAATCAGCTTACTCTGAAATTCCTAGTAAGCTGCATTCCTCAAAAACTTGTCACAACATTTGCCCATCAAGGATATTGCAGCCTGAAATTGGAAGTTTCAATCAGAAACAGGAGAAAATCATATAAATGGACATGGAATGTCAAGGAAACAGTGTATCATATCAATCTCACCATGTAGACCTTGACACCGTATCATATTTATCTCTGGGCCCACAACTGCAACACCATCATCACTTAGCAACAGAATTCCAGATGAATTTACAACAAATGGGAATGCCAGCGGAGGAGACATTGGAGACTTTGCAACTTTTATAAACCTCTGATCTGCAAAAGCAACAATGTAAAAAAAAAATGTCTAGGCTATTACAGCCAAGGTTTTTTGCATTTATCTACTATATCCAAATTTAATGATGACAAGTCTTTGGTCTATTGACTCTATCTAACCAAAACAATAAATATTTCCCAATTTTTTTTGATACAAATGAACATCAAAATTGACTTCCAACACCTCTTCCAGTATGTTTCCTTTTTATTTCAAGAGGACACTGTGGTCCAACAGGACAACAGCTCCCCAAAATAACGTATTCTGTCAGAACTATGATGCATATAGAAAGTAAAAATACACAGATATGCTATTCAACCTCAAAGAACGTCATAGACTGCAGACTTAAATAGAGTTCAGAAACAGGGATTAGAGTGGTGTCGAAGTAGGTTTAGTTAGGGCAGTCATCAGAAATTAAACTGCATTGCCTCAGTATCCATAACATATCCACTTGTGGTACTCTTTTACATAACATATTTACAAAAGCATATATAATATCAAGAGTTTAAAAACAAGTGGGAAAATCCAACTAATACCAGCATATCATAATGCAACATTTTATTATTTAATCCATGAAAAATAGATGGGTTGTTTGAACCTAGAGTAAACATGGACCTGAGTGAGCCTCAAACACAAGCCGGATTGTAACAGCATGAGCCCATTGAATTCCTAAAGCAGCAACTAGGTGTGACTCAAACTTCTCTGGATTTTTAACAGCATCATTTCTTTGGCCTGCAGTGACGTTCTCAGTAGGTGGATGACTCAAGTTACACCTCCCTAAGTAAGTGACACACCTTGGAAAGAATAATGAGGGCTTCGCCATTGCTCTGACCTCGAACTTGGTTTGTCACAACAATAGGTGTCCACGAAAGTTCAGCAATTGATCTACAGATATTTTGAAGATGGTGATAACAAAAGGGTATATAGTTGAAGTTCATAACATGAGGAAGCATCAAGAACAAAGCCAATTCCTCAGTTTGCAATTCATGTTTTTGAAATCGATTGTAAATATCCTTACTTGAGATAAGATAGAGGCCATCCCGATGCATGCTGTCGAAAACCTCTTACATTTCCATCATTTTCCCTGGAATCCTTTGACATTTGAGATCATAAGTCTGTACAACATGCAGAAACTGCAATATTCATGAAAGGAAATGAAGTAATATCTAAAAAACTTGGCATAATTACTCAGATGATGCATCTCATTCAAAATGATCAAAGCTATAGTCTCTTCTTAGATCAGCAGTAATGGTTTCACAGTCAGTGAGGGCTTAAAAGCCTGCAAATTTGCTTCCTGAGCATATATACCAACTAGAGGGAGACAGTGATGTCCTAATTGTGACTCCAAGCAGCAACAACCAAGTTATCTTAGACTAAGACCTCAAGAGAAAAAAGTAATTTCACCTAATTGTACAGTTCATGTAAATTTTGAGAGTCATTTTTTAATGAAGTACTTTTACCTAATTTTTCTGTTCTACAATAGGAACATCTTTTCACATACTTTTCAAATAAATTTTAATAATTCATGATTTATCAAGTTTAAGAGGGTAGACACCACCCTGTCTCATCCAAATGGCAGGCTCTCGCCCTCTTCTGAAGGGTTCCCAGCTGTGGCAGGGCAGTCCAAAAAAACCCTTGAGCAAAGTGCCCATCAGTACAGGAGGAATTCCAAGTCCATTGATATGTGAACCTCTGAATTCATGACTTGCATGGGGCTGTGAATCAAAAACACGACCTAGCTTCTTAAGGTAAGCTCCACATGCCAACCAACTAAGTGGCCCGGTCCAATTCATATTTATTTGGAAAAGAAACTCAAAGTTTGGACATGCCCCATGGAAAATTGGCCCCAACATTGCCTCAAGAAACACAGGTTTGAAATGGTAAAGTGGTTTGAAGGAGCTCTGCCCTCAGGCTTACCAGGTGCCAGTTGGCATTTTCCTCATTATCCATAACTTAGTGAAACATTTATTTGGAGAAGCTATTTTAATGATGGCAGTAAAGGTCTTTAATGTTGTTAGATAACAAAATGATGAAATGCAGAAGAATAGCCTTACCCAGAAAAAAGAACAGCCACACTGTCAATAATGAGTAACTTTACTTCATGGCGGAGAAGTGATAGCTTGATTTGTTGCAAACTGCAAAGAGCATGAAAGTAATGACTTCTACCTATTATAGCCAAAGACTACTCCCGCCACGCAAAGCACAGAAATCGGTAAGGCTGGGCGGTTGGAGATATGATATCAAACAGAAAGAAACAAATAGTAATAACACTAGAGTTCATGGTGGCAGAATACATCATCTACTAGAGTTCAAGAAAATACATCTTACTGCTAGAAAACATATAATGAAATGCAAAGTTTTTTTTACATAGAAGCTTGAACAGATTGTCTTGAGGGACTCAGATTCATCCGTAAACACATCTGCATCAAAAAAACTGATATTACATCCATATACATACCTACACAATGTAAGAGCATATCATTATTCAAATTGTTGAGGTTTAGTCCTGTTAAAATAACTAAGTTTGGGGTATTTTTGGTATTTTGTTCTTAGTGTGTGTTTGGCCCTTTTTTGTACGTTCCCAGGCACATATATATTGTAATCTCCTTGAATTAAATAAGAGAGACACTTTTTACCCTAATTTTTACATGGTATCAGAGCCGGTGGAGAACCTCCACCGCGGCATCCTCCCTCCGTAGGGAACCACCGCGGAACCACCGCGCCCCCCCACTCCCTTCGCGTTCGCGGCGTCCTCCCTCCGTAGGGAACCACCGCGGAACCACCGCTCCCCTCTCCCTTCGCGTTCCCGATGTAGGGAAGCCGGTGGAGAACCTCCACCGCGGGTCGCGCCGCGCCCTTCACGCGAGCGCCAGCGACGTCGGCCGCGGCTCTCTCCTTCGGCGAACTGTAAGTAGACGTCCGCAGCTCTCTCGCCCTCACACCGTCCACCTCTTGATGTAGGGAACCGCCGCGGCCCCTCTCCCTTCGTGCGGCTCTCCTCCGGTGATCTGTAAGCAGAGGCAGAGCGAAGGTGGTGCGGGCTCCGCAGGCTCCGCGGCGGTGCGACCATCCGGTCTCGTGTGCACGGCGAGTTGGATGTGAGGGCTGCGACCTGTCACCTTGCGACCCTCACAAGCGGGTGACACGGTCCCGATCTTGCCCTGCGGTGAAAGGGGTTTGAAGTCTCTAGAAAATCTTTGGTGGTAAGAAAGCGTATCCCTATCTTCTAACAGAGTTTTCTCCGCACCGGCTCGTTCATTTAGGATGGTCAGCGCATGAGGGCTTCTAATCTTCTCCTTATGTGCTGACCCTTATGTTGCTGTAAGAAGATTGTTTGAGTCCCTTTTTTGCGCAGCAGAGGCTTTGGTTGTTTGATTTGTTGTCATGGCAAAATCGTCGGGGTCCACTTCTATCCCGACTTCTGATGGAAAATTTTATCATATGATGACTACTGCTACAAAATTAAATGGCACTAATTATTCTCAATGGGCACGGTCTTTTCGCCTCCTGCTGCTTTCTTTGAGAAAACTTCGACATATTGAGCAAGATCCTCCAGAGAAAACTGATAAGAAAGCATATGAAGCTTGAGAAGTTGATGATGGGATGGTAATTTCAGTTCTGAATAATAGTTGTGAACAAAGTATTTTCAATAGTATTGTCTTTTTAGACACCGCAAAAGAAATGTGGGATACTCTGAAAAAGATTTATTCTGCAGAGCAAAATATTTCTCATATTTATAATATTTATTCAAGATTGTTCACTCTAAAGCAAGAAGGAAGACCTATTTCTCAATATTTGCTGAAATTCAGGGTCTCTGGAGTGAATTAAAACTGTATCAACCTAGTGTTGTAGATGCCGCTCAGCTGGAGAAACAAAAGGAAGAGTTTATTGTTGTTAAGTTTTTGTCTGGAATGGATGATAATCTCGGACATGTTAGAGACAATTTGCTTGCAGACACTCAGGTTCCTACATTGGCCGGTGCTTACTCTCGTGTTCTTAGAGCAAGTACCAAATTGAATCTGACTGAGACAACATATAGTGAGATTGGAGAGTCTGGTAGTGCTTCAGCTCTTGCCGCAGGGGGGCGTGGCAGTGGTCGTGGCTCTCCATGTATTCATTGCAACAAAACTGGACATCAGCTTGATTTTTGCTGGAAGAAATATGGCAAAGGGGGATCACGTCTGCGACCTGTTGCTAATCTGGGTGCCTCTAGTGATTCCTCATCTCTCACTCCGGAGTCTATGCCACAGCATGTGCAGCAGTCACCTATAGGACCACCATCTGAGAAAGGGGTTACACTGTCTCCCGAGGAGTACGAGGCATTCCAACGGCTCTTAAAAGGCTCTTCAACACATTCTTCGTCCTTTCATGCCACCACATCAGGTAGTGCCTCTGCAGTTCACCACAATTCCTCCTGAATTGTGGATTCTGGTGCTTCTTGTCACATGACAGGTAGTCGTTCCCTTTTCTCCTCTCTTCATTTATCTAATACTCACCCGTCTGTTACTGTAGCGGATGGGTCGTATAGTTCTGTTGCTGGAAAAGGGACTGTTCATACCTCATCTATAACCCTGAAAGATGTCCTTTATGTTCCAAACTTTCCCATTGGCTTGTTATCTATTAGTTCTTTGACCCGGTCCTTAAACTGTTCAGTAACATTCTATCCTTCTTATTGTATATTTCAGGATCTCTAGACGAAGAAGCTGATTGGTGACGGTCATGAATCTGGAGGATTGTACTACCTCGTTGATGGACCTCTCCAAAGACACAAGGCTTCCTCAGCATCTGATACTTCTTTTCAGTGGCACTGTCGGCTTGGACATCCATCCCTTTCCAGGCTACGTGAGATTGTTCCCGTTTCTTCTTCAACAAATAGACTTTTGTGTGAAGCCTGTGAGCTTGGGAAACATCATAGGGTCTCCTTTCCTTCTAGTAATAGTGAAAGGAGCATTGCTCCATTTCATCTTGTACATTCCGACATCTGGGGATCGTCTCCTATCACCTCTAGACTCGGATTTCGATATTTGTCATTTTTGTTGATGACTTTTCTCGGATGACCTGGTTATTTCTTTTGAAAGCTCGTTCAGAGGTATTTGATGTATTCAAATCTTTTTATTCAGAAATACAAAATCAGTTCTCCACGTCCATCAAAATTTTGCGTACTGACAATGCCAAGGAATATGTCCAGTCCTCCTTTGCTTCCTTCTGTTCAGTGCATGGAATTCTTCATCAAACATCTTGCTCCTACACCTCTCAACAAAATGGGGTTGCTGAGAGGAAGAATCGGCATTTACTTGATGTTGCTCGTACTCTTATATTTCACATGCATGTTCCAAAGTACTATTGGGGTGATGCCATTCTTACCTCGTGCTATCTTATTAATCGGGTTTCGAGCAAGGTGTTAGATAATAAAAGTCCTTTTTCATGCTTATATCCCAATGACGATCCGTTTCCTCTAGTTCCTCGGGTCTTTGGGTGTAAGTGTTTTGTTCACACTCTTGGACCAGGACATGATAAGTTGACTCCCAGATCTGTCCTTTGTATCTTCTTGGGGTATTCTCGGACCCAAAAGGGGTATCGATGTTTTGACCCTCGGTCCAAGAGGTCATTTATGGTGGCTGATGTGACCTTTTTTGAGTATGTGCCCTTTTATGATTCTCCCTCTTCTCCACAGCCTTCTCCTACACAGACTTCTCCTTCAGCTATTCCTCTTGATCTTGTATATCTGGATGTGCCAGTTGCAGATACTGATTGTTGTGTTGAGCCTCGGGATGCGGATAATAGATTTGGACATGTCTATCAATGACGGACCCATAGTGCACCGCCTGCCGCCTTGCCGCAGTCAACTTCTTCACTGGAGGCTCCCCCTCCCACTGGTGAGACTTCACTTCCCGCTTCTGATCTGGATCTTCCTATTGCCCTTCGCAAGGGAAAACGATCCAGTACGAAGCATCCTCTTGATGACTTCATTTCGTATCATGCTTTGTCTCCATCTTTTCGCCAGTATGCCTTGTCTATTTCTAATGCTCACCCTCCAAAGTCTGTCTCTGAAGCACTATCCAAACCTAAACGGAAGGCTGCTATGGATGAGGAAATGTCTGCCTTACTGTCTCGTGGTACTTGGGTCCTTGTACCTCGGCCAGCCGGTGTTATCCCTATTGCTTGTCGGTGGGTGTTCACTATAAAGTACACTCCATAAGGTTCCATTGATAAATATAAGGCTAGACTTGTGGCCAAGGGTTTTACCCAGACTTATGGAGTTGATTATTTTGAGACTTTTTCTCATGTTGCTCGACTTAACTCTGTTCGGGTGCTATTTTCTCTTGCCATCAATCAAGGATGGAATATGTTGCAAATGGATGTCAAGAATGCCTTCTTGTATGGTGATCTTAAAGAAGAAGTATATATGGAGCAACCTCCTGGGTATGTTACTCAGGGGGAGATGGTGTGTAAACTACAAAAGATAATTTATGGCTTAAAACAAAGTCCTCGAGCATGGTTTGAGAAATTCAGTCAGATTGCTTCTGAAGTTGGATTAAAGAGGAGCCAAGCCGATCATTCTGTGTTTGTTCGCCATTCTGCTGATGGTGTGGTGATTCTTATTGTCTATGTTGATGATATGTTGCTCACGGGAAGTGATAAAAATGGTGTTAAAGAAGTTCAGAAATACCTTCAGTGTCATTTTGTTACTAAGAACCTAGGGAGACCGCGCTATTTTCTTGGGATTGAAATTGCTTATGGTAATGATGGTGTTTCCCTATATCAAAGAAAATATGCTCTAGACTTGTTACAGGAGATGGGAATGTTGGGATGTAAATCTGCTGATACACCCACTGTTCCTCAGTCTGATCTTGAAGTGGAGGATAGTCCAATGTTCAATGATGTTACTCAATATAGGCGGTTTTGTGGAAAGCTGATATATCTGACAGTGACTCGCCCAGATATTGCCTTTGCTGTATCAATTGTTAGTCACTTTATGCAGAATCCAAAGCTATGTCATTGGGAAGCGGCTCTAAAGATCCTGCGTTATGTCAAAGGAGCTCCTGGATGTGGTCTTCTATATAAGAAAAATGATTATTTATCTATTGAGGCTTTTTCTGATGCAGATTATGCAGGATCTCGGTTGGACCGACGATCAACCTCTGGTTTTTGTACCTATGTTGGAGGTAATCTTGTCACTTGGAGAAGCAAGAAACAAAGTGTGGTTGCTAGATCAAGTGCTGAAGCAGAGTATAGAGCAATGGCTCAGACAACTTGTGAAATGATGTGGCTGAAATCTTTGATGGCAGATTTTGGGGTCACTTATTCTGAACCTATGGTGATGAGATGTGACAACCAGGCTGCTATTCATATTGCAAAGAATCCAATGTTTCATGAGCGCACAAAGCATATTGAGGTTGATTGCCATTTTGTTCGGGATGCCGTCATGTCTCAGAAGATTAGTACTCCTTTCACTCCTACTGAAGACCAACTTGCTGATCTCTTCACAAAGTCGCTTGGAGTCGGCCGATTCAGTGTTCTATGTGACAAGCTGGGAATGTTTGATATATATGCTCCAGCTTGAGGGGGAGTGTTAAAATAACTAAGTTTGGGGTATTTTTGGTATTTTGTTCTTAGTGTGTGTTTGGCCCTTTTTTGTATGTTCCCAGGCACATATATATTGTAATCTCCTTGAATTAAATAAGAGAGACACTTTTTACCCTAATTTTTACAAGTCCCACATTGGATAATTTGTGGGCGCCTCCCTCCTTATCTGTTGAAGATTCCCTCAACTCAACGCCTAGATTTTGGATTAGAGTTCGGGCTTTTAATATGGCATCAGAGATGGGCTTTCTCAAACTCCGCCTCACTCGTTCAACCGTGCCACTCATACCGTAACCATTTGGGTTCAACACGTTCCATTGCACCTTTCATACAGTAACCACTCAGGCTCGGCACCACAGGGGGTGTTAAGGTTTATCACACATTGGATAATCTATGAGCGCCTCACACCTTATCTGTTGAGGATTCTCTCAACTCAAAGCCTAGGTTTTGGGTTAGAGTTCGGGCTTTTAACATGGTATCAGAGTTGGGCTTTCTCAAACTCCACCCCACCCATTCAATTGCGCCATTCATACCGTAACCATTCGGGTTTATACTGTAACCATCCAGGTTCGACGCTCGCCACTCATACCGTAACCATTCGGGTTCGACACCAGGGGAGGTGTTGAGGTTTAGTCCCACATTGGATAATATGTTGGCGCCTCCCTCCTTATCTGTTGAGGATTCCCTCAACTCAATGCCTAAGTTTTGGGTTAGAGTTCGGGCCTTTAACACAACCCAACCATGGCATGCATAGCCAGTGCCATTAGCTAGCACCATGGATTTGATCTCAAGAGGATGCTTGTTCAACTGCACAAGACTTGGGAAGTGCTTTATGCATTAGAGTTTGCTGAAATCTTACCCATATACATATCCAAAAGGACTCCCTATCACCGAAAAGTTGGGCCAGGATTGTAGCTAAAGCCACATCCAATCAAGTTCTAGAGGTACCTGTTATTTGACCTAGCTTAAGAAGCTGATGTACGACACAGCAAACCTACCAGAAGTTGGATAGACATTTGACCAGCATCTCAACCTGAGTCCAATAACTATGAGTTCAATGTGTCAATAAAATATTGGCTGCAATATGCAATGCTTAATAAAGAGTTTAACTACTATGGATGACTGAATAAATGATTGGATACGTTGTGCATTTACTGGAAGTCTGAAACCAGCAACAATATCCTACATTTAGAATTGAATGGAAACTGATGTGCATTAAACTGAATAAAAGTTGCGGACAAATATAACTAACTCCCATAAATAAAACAACCTAGCTCTGATTAAATTACTGGATCATATGTCATTGGTAGGAAAGCAACCTGTTGAACTGATGGAATTGGAAAATCAACCCCAAAATTTTTTATGCAAGGTGGTCCACCTGGGAACCACCGTCCATCCCCAAATGGATGTTTCACCTTTCAATAACCAGCATTACAACTGTAGTGGGCACCATATTATGCATGTTCGCTAATACAAAGGTAAGAAGAGGTGAGAAGATGGGACTTGGAACAAATTTTATCTCATTAAGGTACTTTCCAATTCAGGAGCACTGGCAAAGTCATGACTCATGAGCCATGATAGTGATCTTCTAGTTGAGATTTGCCGAACAATAATGTGCTTAACGACTGTGACAAAATAACAGAGATTGGTCTGAATGCAGTTCTGAATCATCTTACATTTCTCTCTCTCCAGGTAGCCCATAAAGCAGCAGGAAGTAGGACAGACCATAACCCTCTTCTTGAAAGGGCAGTGGTCTTAGCAGCTCTTAAATCATACATATTGCAAGTTTCTGCCATGAAACTAAGATATTTTTACAAACAAGTAACAGAAGAGAAAGATGATCCTGCATTGGGTGAAAAGATGGTTCATGTTTTCAGGATCCAGGCCACAGAATGCACAGTTCCTTCATGGCTGGGGTTTCCTTATTTTTACTCACATATTTGAAGTTTGATACGAGTAACTTTCCACAATGTAAAAAAGAGAGAGATTATATATGTCCCTTTAACTCTGAGACCACAGAACAAAGTTATCAAAAATCACACATTCTCAGGCACCGTTGGCAGTCTTTTCTTTGTTTTTCAAAATCTGATTTCTAAAGCTATATATGCTTGGATTTCATGCATATTATCCATAACATTGCTATAAGCACTAATTAAAATTGGAATCTTTCTAATGCCTCCTTGCATAAGAATAGTTTTGATTTCATTAGCTTCTCAAATTTCATGATTCAGTTATCAAAGTATGCTTGTTCTTTTTATTCCTTCGAGTATTGAAACTGTATGGTACCAGTCTTCAAGGTGGGGTGTACCAATGGACCCGACTGACTCAATAGACCTCAGGTCTGACCCAGGTTACATGGCATGCCAGCCATTCAAATTGGAGAAGGAAAATGGGCCAGCACTGGTCTGCCACATAAGCGGGCAGGTTCCTGCCCAAAAGCCTAGTTGTGTATGTGTGTGTGTGTGTGTGTGTGTGTGTTGAAGACCAAGAGTGAACCCACCCACCCAGCATCAAGGCCGAATCACAGGTATCCCGAGCCACAGGCAGGCCAAACATCTCTTGGACAGTGAGCCCCCTCTTGGCCTAGCAAAGTCTGTGAGGTCAGAACTCCTGTGAACCCAAGCTTGGTACCTGCCCCGCATTTATGTCCACTAGTGGGATTTGATACTGCGACCTCACAGTTGCCACAAAGTGCTTATCCAACTCTCTCTCCCCTCCCCCAAGGGACGTATATGTATATGTACATATGTTATGTATTTTTAACATATTCAATATAACTAATTAATAAACATGTGTAAATATGTTCTTTTGTGGTGGGGAATAATGAGACAAAGTTGGAGGCCCATTTATATAATATTATGTTATTTAAATGTTTACTTGTTTAATATATATATTATACTTTTTAAAGAAAAGATGGGCTAGGCCTGGGCCTATAAATTTCTGTCCAGGCTAAGCAGGGCTATCACAAGCCCCACCTGTGCCTGGCCCATTGACATGCCTACTTGAAGGTGTAAAGCAGAATGAAGAAATTGAGATGAGATCTTGCCTCTAGAGGGTTGAGAAGTTGTTTATTCTAAAAACCTATTTTGCAAGCTAAAGAAAAAAAAAGATATTTGATCAATGATGGATGCTCTCTATTAAATGTCATTTAAACATCTTGACAACAGAAAAATAGACTGACCTTAGACAATTGTCAAGCAGCAAAAGGTAGGTCCATAAATTCATTCTCTGGAAAATTTACACATTAATTGGCCATTGACATGCAGTAACCTTAAATTACCAAATCATGGGTGCAAAGTGACTAATACACACATGATACAGGTGGGGTGAGTAACAACTAAAACTCATCCAAGATAGTTGAACACCTAGAAGCGAAAGATTGAAAAGTAACAGGACTTTGTGAAGGTGGCCGATCAATCTCCATGCGTTAATTAACTTTCTTCATTTAGCATACTCTTATTAATTGATGAGAATAAAAGAAACTGAAATCATTATATTTCCTAAGATTGAATTTGATCTCCATTATCCACACAAATTCATACCTCTCTGTGAACTCACACAGCGATGATGGCCTCAAGACTATTATCCTCCCAGCCATCTGAAATATCAAAGGGAAATTTGAAAAGGGGCAGCCATAATTAAATAACTTAGTAGGAAAGTGCGTTCCCAGAGGCCAACACAACAACCGGCGAACTCAGTAGTCTCATGCAACAACCTTCTATCGCTCAGGTTAGGCAGATCAATTTTCCACATTAAGAGATGACTCTTTAAAACAGAATGCAAGAAATATAAATCTCAGAGGACCGTCTATAAACCTCTTTGAGCACTCCATCTGACTGAAATATCTGAGGGAAACTACTTTTGCCAATCTCCATCAACCTGCGAAATTAAGTTTTCCACATCAAGTTTTGCCTGGGCCTCTACAAAACCCGTTCATTATTTCAGTGTCCACTGCACGCCAATACACCTTTGTGAACTGAATTTGGATTCCGTGTCTACATACACAACGCGCCCATCCAAACCACCATAGCATACCGGCAAAGCCGCGAGCAACGCGAGCTTCAGGCAAAACTGCGACACAAAAAACGAGCTGGGTAATTCACCCGCACTTCGGCGTCATGACCTATAACAACAAATAAGACAGGTCCAATTAAAGCCAAGGCAGACTCCTACTTACTTGTGTCTTGCCAATCCCTGCCGGACCCACCACCTCCGTCAACGTGCCGAACGGTATCCCTCCACACAGCGCATCGTCCAGACCTTTTAGCAGGGTCCGGAGATGGCCGCCGGTGCGCCCGTTTCGCATGCGGTCCTCCAAGAGCGACAATGCCTAGCAATACAACACAGAAACTGAGATGTGAAGAAAGGGAATTGGAAGGTTCACCGATCCAGCCCTTGGAGGGCAGAGGTGGGCAGTACGGTCTGATATGGCGGGCAGACGATCTCGCTGATGCGGGAGACAGCGGACTTCACTTGGCCGAGGTCGACGTCGAGCAGGGCCATCAGGTCAAACTCCGTCAGCGACAGGGCGTCCTGCGCTGGGATGGAAGGAGGAAGAATGCAAGCTGAAGACATCACACTTCCGACGAGAACGAAGCGGGGGCGAATTCGAGATAGGGATTTGTGGTCGGTGGTTTGATCACCTTGGCGGTGGAGATGTTGCGGGCGGCGAAGATATTGGCAATGGACTGGGGAAGACCCATCTGGCTGATCAGCTTGTTCGCCATGGCCGCCGCCTCGCTATACTTCTTCCGATCTCCGCGTCGAAAGGGGTCGGAGGAACTCTGGTATATCTGGCGGCGCGGATGCCCTCCCCGAGATTTCGAACAAAGAAGGAGAGGGAACGCGGGAAAGCTGATTTGACGGCTTCAGCTGGAGGTGAGCTCAGTGGGTGCTTCCGGTATTTATGACGTTATATTAGCATGAATAATAACATTATGGCGTGAGCGGTCGTAAGAAAATAAATTATGTTCCATATTTGCAGAGAGTAGAGCTATGTAAAAAAAAAAAAAGTGAAAGGTAGTATTCTGCAACAAAAGTATGAAAGCAACGATACAAAATATACATAAATGTGGGCTAAATTGTTTGGATAAAGTAAAAGCCTGTAACTATATATAGTGAAACAATGGGCAGTTCAGAATAAAACTGCATAAATGAAGACAAAACTATGTAAACTGTAAAATGATATTACGCAAGTAAGATAAGAAGCAAATGTAGAGGTCGGAGAATTGTTCAAATAAAGATGAAGAATATGTAAATCATGTTAAAAGTCTATAAATAAAATTGGAAGTATGCAAAATACACGTGAAAAAAAGAATGAGGTGGAAAGATGGGTGACCATACATTGAAGAGGGTAAAAAATGGGTCAATCCCGGAAAGTGCAATAATTCGAGGGTGTTAGGGCCTAAGGAACCAAGAAATAGCATACATGTTGCACGTGACTTTCCAAGGTGAAAATCTCAACCACTCGTTCTAATAATGTCGCCGTTATTGAGTAGCATGTTTGTTTTAAAGACCCGGTTAGATCGGTAAATGGATCGAATACGGAATGGATAGTGTGATATTCGAATTCATATTTAATTAATAATTAAATTATTCGTCGAATACTTTGTTTAGATAATTATCAGATTAATACGAATTCGAATTCGGTTCGAATTTTAAACAGATAATTGTTAGACTTACTTACATGTGAGTCATGTGAACCGTATAGGAGCGTCGTAGATTATTTTCTTAAAAAAAAAAAGAAAGAGTGAAAATTATTTTTATTTAGGGAGATGTTATCAAAAGATTAGATTTCATCCTAAAAAATAGGAGATAACTTACTAAATGGGTGTAAGTGGAATTTTTGTTTTTAAATTATATTTTGAGACAAAAAAGATAAAAAAGAGCAATCAAACAACATATTAAGATTTGAGTTAATTATATATAGAACGTGTATATCATTAGATATTTATCTAAATATTCATATTCAGTCTGAAAATATCCGACACGGATATCTCAATATCCGAATTCGAATCTGATTAATAATCAGATGTCCGATATTTAATTAAATTATATATTAAATATTTTATGAGTTTTTTGCATGAAAATCATTGTTAAAAGTGAATTTATAAAAAAATCATTCCTAAAAATGCATTAGCATGTATATCACTTAGTTAATTCAAATAGTGCATAAATGTCATTTAAGTGTGCTTTTCTTGCAAGTTGTTGGTAAAAAGAAGTGATATGCATGTAAATAAATATGACATTTTTGCACAATTCAGATTACACGGTGATATACCTACTAATATATTTTTAAGAATGATTTTTTTACAAATTCACTTTTAACAATGGTTTTCATGTAAAAAACCCATATTTTATTTAGATAATTATCTGATTAAACGAATTTAAATTTAAATTTAATTTAAATTTTAAACGAATAATTATCAGACCTATCCGTAGAGAACTAGGAGAAAATATACTTCATGCTTTTAAAAGTCTATGACTCCAATTGATATCCGAAGTCACTTAACGACAGTTTGGTAAAACTCAAGGCGATATAAAATAACAAGGATATTTTACCCCCGGGGACGTGACGAGAGAGACAGAGATGGGCGCGGGGTCGCCTTAAGGGGTTCCCCCTCCGGCGTCGGCACCATAGCCCAACCCCGAGAGAGAGAGAGAGAGAGAGAGAGAGAGGTGGTAGGATCAGCGGCGCCGGCACCCCCTCCCAACCTGGTCCACAGAGAGTGAGAGGGTGCGGACGTCGGACCATAGCCCAGCCCCGAGAGAGAGAGAGAGAGAGAGAGGTGGTAGGATCGGCGGCGCCGGCACCCCCTCCTAGCCTGGTCCACAGAGAGTGAGAGGGTGGGGACGTCGGATGGGGTTGCGGTGGAGGTGGGGTCACCGGCGCCGGGACGAGAGATAGGGAGAGTGAGGCACGTGTTGGAGATCTCCTGTGTGCTGCCTCTTCCTCTGTCTATTTGCTACAGAAATAAACAGAGAACAAGAAGGGATTTTCGTGGTGGGAACAGAGGTACAAGAAAAATGAGGATAATACTACTACTGTCATTGAGATGGTAAGCATACTTAAGTCTTCTACATTTCGGTTATATGCACGACTCAAACGTGAGACATAAATTGAACAACATGGGACGCTGCAACAACAAAAAAATATGAAAATAATAAGGGTTTTTTGTATATTAGTCCCTACAAATATGACGAATTATTTTTTAGTCCCTAAAATCTCTCTATTGTTTAAAAAGCTCTTGTAAATGTTACCGTTAAACTAAATAGTCCCTGTCTTTTTTTACCGTCGACGATCTTAAATGCAAGTTTAGTTAACTTTACCCTAGTTGCTGAAAAGACAAACCCACCCTCGCTTAATCGAGGGTAACGGCCGTAGTAACCTCCAACTGAGTCCTTAGGGCACACCACAGAACCGGACCCTCCTCTTTCCCTTCCCCCCGTACACAGTCACCATTGCCGTTGATTTCGCTCTCTGGGTCGTCGCGACAGCAACGACCACCGGCCACCGCCAGGGTCGATTAGGCACCATCGCCATTGTCCAAACCTGCACGTAACAACCGCGGCGCTTCACGGCACCCCATCTGCCGCCGCAGACATACGACCGCCCTCGTTCAGACGTCGCATCACCGGAGTCACCACCCCACGTCCAGGTCTGGGCCACACACCTCCGGCTCCACTCCGGTACGCGTCAGGCGCTACTGCCACCTCACACTCCACCGACCATGTCCTCTCAACCAATTGGGGTTTTGCGTATCAAAGAAAGATGTGGTTTAATTACCTAGTCTGACTTGGCAGTAGAGACAAAGGGCAAAACTACATTGCGAAATATAAGCACATTAAGGTATATTTTGACGTAGCATCCCAGCCTGATGATCAGAGCCCTCATACACACATAGATGAATAACTTAGTAAAAATGCGTATACTAGTATGATCTGCAAATATAAATGTTTACTCATGCATTTTATATGTTTACAGAGTCGAAATATTAAGGACATCAATTTTTGTTTTCTTTATATATGGTTTAGGGATAAGATTGTTGTTATGTCATTTTTTGCTATAATGTTGTTAGATTATTTAATGCTCTAAAAAGTTTTGTTATTAATTGTAGATGTCTGAATTCACGGGTGTAATTTCTTTATGGTTCTATCAAAAAATTTTGCTTTAATATTTTTCAGTCACTCAATTCATATTAGTTAAGAATGTTATTATTGTACTCAGATTATTGTGTATGCGTGCTGATTTTGTAATGTGGATAATTGTTCTAAAGAGTTTATTTCTGTCTTCAGATTGTTAGATTGTGAAAATGGGGGAACGAGAGCCATCATTAAAGTTGACATATACGTTTGGTGGTTATTGGAAAACTCTTAAGTCTGGGAGGAGGGCATATGCACTAGGTCAGGGCAAGACAGTCATGACATATCTTGATTACTACAGTAGATGCATATTAATTGAGGACATGGGACATATATCTAAGTGGGCAAGTACACATTGTTTAGAATTTCATTATGAATTGCCTAATAGCAGACCTGTTCAGTATGAGGAAATAGTTTCAGATGCTCAACTATATGAGGTGATGAAAGCCCATTTGCCCGTAGGGAAGATGACCATATATGTTAGCACATTGGACAGTCGGCCATTAGACTTACAGCCAACCAATATTCCACAGAAAGGTATGGCCAGCCAGTCTACTCAGGCTCATTCCCAGACATTTGTTGACATTGATGAGATGGATGATGATGCTGAGGTTGGTCAACATCCTGGGTTTGTTCATGATGCTGCAGTTGTTCATTGTGATGCGGTTATTCATGATGTCCCTACCCCTGCCCCTACCCCTGCCCCTGCCCCTGTAGTTGATGAGGATTATCATATTTTAAAGAAGAGAATATGTTCTGAAGCTGAGGACAGTGACTCAGAATTTGTTGTATATGAAGATGAGTACAGCGAATCTGACGAGAGTGTGGCTGATTCTGATGAGGTACACACTGAGGACAGCTATCATTCAAGGCCATGTCCCTCAGATGAGATATTGATGGAGGAGTTTCAGATGATGATGGAGATTTGTTGGAGGTTGATAAAGAGACCCCAAATATATCAGTTGGTTCTCTATTTGCAAATAGTCAGGAGTACATGATTGCTCTACGTCAGCATGCTATAAAAAATCAATTTGAGTTCAAGCAAGTGAAAAATGACAGCATGAGAATTACTGTTGTATGTGCAAATGTTAATTGCAAATGGAGAGTGCATGCCTCAAGGCTGTAAGATGGAGTTACTTTTACAGTCAAAATAATGCAGGAAAAGCACACATGTTCAGCCACGTCTAGGTGTGATAGCAGGATGGCATCCAAATCTTGGATTTCAGCCAGGGTATTGGAAGCAGTGAAGGAGAATCCTGACATACCTCCAAGAAAGTTGCAAGCTGATTTATTAAAGTCTTACAATATTTCAATCCCTTATCACCGCATTTGGCGTGCACGAGAGTCGACAAAGGAGAAGGTGTTTGGGAAGGTTGAGAAAACGTACAAGCATTTGCCACAGCTACTGAATGAATTAAAACAGAGTGACCCTTCCTCAGTTGTACAGTACAAGATTGGATTGGATGGTTATTTCGAGAGGGTGTTCATTGCCTTAGGGGCATGTATTAGTGGTTTCAAAGATGGCTGCCGTCCAGTGCTGGGCATAGATGGATGCCACTTGAAAGGATATTACACTGGGATCTTGGTGGCTACAGTTGCTCTTGATGGGAATCATAGTTTGTTCCCAGTTGCCTATGGTATTGTTGAGGGGGAGAGTATAGACTCATGGACATGGTTTTTGCACAGTTTGAAGGACGCTATTGAAAATCCGACAGAGATTACATTCATTTCTGATATGGAAAAGGGCATTGAGGTAGCTGTCCCAGATATCTTTCCAGGTGCCGAGCATAGGTAATTAAGTTTCTCCTTTTACAATGTTTGATCTACTGCTAGTTTTATTTTCCATAATGTAAGAATTGAGTGACTATTTGTTTTAATGACATTGACTATAGGTTTTATATTACTGATGAGATTGTAATTTTAAATTGCTTGTAGGTTTTGTATGCGGTACCTTTACAGGAATTTTAAGAAGAAATGGCCAGGCCCAGGTTTCAAGAATGCTGCATGGGCAGCAGCAAAATCTTACACTGTTCAAGAATATAAAGCAGCTATATTTGAGATGAAGAAACTAGATCCACAGGCTGCTTCCTATTTAGAAAATTTACGTTGTGCCTGGTCAAGATGTCATTTTAATGACAAGGGTAAGCTAAACTACATCACTAACAACGTAGCAGAGTCATTCAATTCATTTGTTGGTGATACGAGAGGTCTACCACTTGTAGACATGTTAGATGGAATTAGGTAAAAAATTATGGTGAAAATAGATCACAGGAGGAGACATGCACGTAGGATCAAAGAAAAGTTTGTGCCACGGGCTGTTGCCTATTTAAATACAATTGTTAGGAAGTTGGGAAAATATGCAGTCAGATATTCCACTGATTTTATGGCTGAGGTGGAAGGTCCGTATGAGAGGTGTGTGTTAAATTGGACGAGATGTATTGTTCTTGTCGTCAATGGCAAGTTAGTGGGCTGCCTTGCCAACATGTTGCTGCTGCTGTTGATGCACGTAGGGGCCTCCAAATTAATAAATTTGTTGATAGATGTTATTCAATTGAGGCATATAAAGCCACATATGCAAAGTCAATACAACAATTGCCAGGTAAGAGCATGTGGCAGACTGTAGAATCTGTTGAGGTGCTTCCTCCTCGCTGCCAAAGACCCCGAGGTCGCCCTCGGAAGAAGAGGATTAGAGATGCTGATGAAAATCAAAAAGCACTTAGGATATCCCATAAATGCAAAAGATGTGGATAATGGGGCCACCATAAAAATATTTGCAACGAACCCCTCCCAGGACCAGAATTTGTAGTTACAGACATTGGCGTAGGTTCCACAACTGTGACCCGGAAGTAAGTTTGTATTGCAATTATGATTTGTATTTTGTCTATTTGATTTGCTTTGTGTATAATATTGAAAGTTATGTTGTAGGCAAGGCCCAAGAAGACCACCCAGGTTCGTAATAATTAGTGGTAGGGCTACTCAGGTTCAAACTAGTGATGGTGGTGAAGGGCCACAAGTTGCAACTTCGGTTGGTCCAGGTCAAACCCACGGGAGGGCTAGGAGAGGTACCACCCAGGAAAGAAGTACCAGCAGGGGCAGCACTGAAGGAAGCAGCCGAGGGAGAGGTAAGTTAGCACACATGTTAAATTTCTAAATTGAAATAAGAATTAGACTGATCTTAATACAAGTATAACTCATGTAGGTCGCATAATTTCAGTGGAGGCACCGGACTCCAGCAGCATTAGCGGAGGAGACATTCGTGTGCACACGGTGATAAATATGGACAGTCAAGCACCCATTAACTTTGATCAGTATTCCTCCATGTTCAACTTCCAACAACCCACGCCAAATTGTGAGTTTAAAATATACTTTTTAACTTGTAGGTAAAGATTATGTTATTTCTAATAGTTAACACCCTCTCTTTGTCACACGTACAGGACATTGGCTGATGTGAAGAATGTTGTTGCTGACCGGATGTGAAGAATGATATTGAAGAACAATGTTTCATGTCTGTTTTATGTGTTGTTGTCCTAAATGTAAACTCATCGTACACGTTTTATGGATTGTGAAGTTTTGATGTAAATGATACAAGTATCTGTTTATTTGTTGGTGATATGAATGATAGTTGTAGTTTTGTGCTGGGGTTAAACCAGGTATGAATGATAGATGGTTTGTGCTGGTTTGAAATGAATGATACATGGGTTATGATGATTTGATATGAATGATACAATGGTTGCAAGGGTAACTAACTGGTGCAGAGATGTATGGCAAGTGCTGATGGTATATGCAAAAAGCCCTAATGAGAATTAGCCAAGAAATAATTATGTGATCTGAAAATAATGTTATTGACAGCAGCAGGTGTCATGCCAAAATCCAAACCCTCCATGAGAGGTCGACACTTCAAGCAAGAGAGGTCGACACTTCCTATGTACACAGTTCAGCTTTGACAGAACTAATTCCTCACTTAAGGCTGGTCAACATGCTTCAATTCATTCTATATTTTTGGTGCTTTCTCTTGAATGTCACAAGATTACAACTTGTATGCTCCTCCAAGTAACCTAGAAACCTAACTAAACATTAGCCCAAGATCAAAACTGGTGGAATGATGAAAAGTCTTGTTTTTTAGTATAGTATCCTCATATAAGGCCTTACGAGTGGCTGAATACTATGGAAGCACAAAATAATGCATTTTCAATGGAGATGCCCTGCAGCTTTGTGTTACATGTCAAGAGGTCGACACTTCAAGCAAGGGAGGTCGACATTTCAAGAAGCCATCAATTGTTAATAGTGCAGTTTTGTGATGAAAAGTCTTGCTTTTTAGTATCCTCATATAAGGCCTTACGAGTGACCTAACGAGGTCGACACTTCAAACAAGAGAGGTCGACACTTCAAGAATTATTAATAGTGCAGCTTTGTGATGAAAAGTCTTACTTTTTTGTATCTTCGTATAAGGTCTTACGAGTGGCTGAATAATGTGGAAGCACAAAATAATGCATTTTCAATGAAGATGCCCTGTAGCTTTGTGGCTTTAAGTAGCCAATGAAAGAGCAAAGCTTCTGTTACATGTCAAGAGGTGACACTTCAAGCAAGAGAGGTCGACACTTCAAGAGGTCGACACTTTAAGTCCACCAAATTTTAGGTCATTTGACCACGGTTGACCAGGATGGTATAAACTCATTCACTTTCACCCATTCACTCTCACCCAAATAATAGGTCCCCCCCCCCCCCGCGGTTCACCTTCTCATTCTCACATCTTGTGGCCGCCAACATCACTCCAACCGGTGGAGGCTCCCTTCGAGAGTTCGACGGCCGCCAACATCTCGTGAGTGCACCTCTTCCTCTCGCCACGCCCTTCTTCCCTTCCATCCCCTTGTGCCATATTTCTGCAAATGGCGCCACCGGTCACCAGAGGGAAGAAAAAAACAGCCGCCGCCGGAGGAAAACAAGCCGGAGGTCCAGATTCTATCACAAAGGAACCACGGACGAAGTGGCTCCATGACTGGCCGGCTGCACAGGGAGGACCACAAGACTCTGCTTCCATCCGTGCACCCTTGCCACAGTCGGATGCCCCTGCTCGGAAGAAAAGGTCAGCTGCCCGCAAGACCTCTACAGCGCAGGAACAGCCTGTTACAAGGAGCAAACCAGCAGTCCGCAAATCTTCCAGAGAAAAGGAACAAGCAGCTACAAAGAAAAGGTTGTCCACCAAAGAGAAAGGCAAGGAGGTCGAGGACCAATCTGATTCCGATACATCAGATTCATTTCAACCCCAGGACAATGATCCCTCACGGATACTATTTCCTCGATATGTAGATTTTTCTGACCAGGAGATGCTACATGATTTTCCTGAACTGTTACCTATATTTGAATTGTTGAGTCCCGGAAGATGGCAATCAAGAGGGGAGGGGTGAATTGATTGGCTAGTTAAAAACTTTTCCTCAATAAAACATGATTAATTACGCATACAAGCACTAATCCTTACACGAACATGATCTCACTTGTGAAGTCACGGGAAAAGGGTGTATGAAAAAAAGATATAAACAGTGTACACTCAACTCACCGAGAAGCCCACTCGTCAAGATAACGAATATGCATACCACAATTGAAAGCACGGACTTTTTAGGTGGTTCGGGTACACTGCAGTGTCCCCTACGTCCACCCCTCACACTTGAGGATTAAGACTACACTATGAGTGAGCCACACACACGCTGTGAAGAACAGCAACACCACTGCGGTAACCAACTTTGGTCACCACACACAGCTCGTATCTCATATACGAGCACACACCCTTACAAAATCATGTGATGAGTTTAACAAATAACAACAATAATTCCACACAAGATATGGAAATGAAAAGATCAAATTAGGAGGCAAGTGATGTGATTTAGAGCTCCCCCTTTCTCTTTTTCAAATGAGCTTTAACACTTCTGCAGGTTGATGAAGCTTCTGGAAGAAGAGGAAGATGAACAATAGTTGATCTTCTATTTGTAAGCTTGAATCTTGAACCAGCTTCACGTAATCAGATGTTTGAAGGCTTGAGACCCTTCTTTCCCTTCACGTATAGGTACAGATCTGAGTGGCAGCACCTTCTGTGTGAAGCGTGAACCGCACCACTCTCGTCTCTTCCCCCTCTCATTTTTCACGATCTGTTCTCTTCTCTTATTAGAACCTAATTAAAAAATATTTAATAGCCTGAATAGTCAACAAACATGATTAGAACCAGATCCACAATTTACGGAATTGAATGAGCTCAATTTGACTGAAGAATGGCACTTTCGGCGCTGAACCGCGAAAGTCGTAAAGGACGTGCCGAACATGATAAAAAAAATAATATAACAACAACAACAAGTGTCGACACATGTGTCGACACCATTGTCGACAACAAAAAATAAAACTACGCCTAAACATGATATAACAGATAAAACAAGATTTAACAAATGATTAACACAAAGATTATAGCTAAACAAAACTTAATAAGATGCAAAACAACATGTGTCGACACTAGTGTCGACACACATATAGCAGAGTAGCAGAGGCGGCCGGCAGCAACACGTGTCGACACAGGTGTCGACACATGTGTCGACACCTATGTCGACACACAAATACAATGGCACGAAGACTGTACAACAGGAATGAAATGTGTACAGTACGTGTCGACTCCGGAGTCGACACATGCTGTAGACTTACAAACCAAATACCAACAAGCCCCACAATAAGTGAAATAAATTAAAACAAGTTACCAATGATGTGACGACATTTAAGATTGATGATCTTCAGGCCTGTAGAACAGATTACTTGAATCAATATTCATTCAATTTAGTTTCACATATATTATCAAACACAAGTATCATGGTGATAAAATAATATGCATTACATGAGTAATATAATGAACAACGTAGTTATGTAAATCACCACGTACCTCTGGACTTACCTTACTCCATCGTTGATATACAAGAGTTTGGATCTTTAAACCAATTGGATAAGGAGTTGATTCACTCACATCTCATAAGATAACCACTCATAGTAATTATTCATCATCAAAACAATCCACACATCATACCTTGGGGTTAAACAATCTCCCCCTTTTTGATGATGACAAAAAAAATTGCTATGAGTAAAGATTTAAACAATATAACTAGAGTGGTGAAAAACATATCACATGATAAACCATCCACAACCACCATTCACGCAGTGAATCAAAAACATATATGAAGTGAGTGGTTTAGACAATCACAACTATAGTAAGTTCACAGCCAAACTAGCACGCCCTTTTTTTTGTTAGAGTGTTTTTGTTGATTAAGAGTACAAAACAAAAGAGGAAGCATGCAATGAACTAAGAACCTATAAAGACATAACACACAACAACCTAAAGATAGAAAGTATGCATGCATGACCACACAACACACATAACACACATAGCATATAGATTAACTCTCCCCCTTTGGCAACATCAAAAAGAAGGGGGAACCACCAACTAGAAGCATATGCCAGAAGGAGGAGCAAGACTTAAGCGGGTCCGGAGTCTGGCGGAGGAGGACTGGAGCGAAAAAATTCAAATAGATCATTGAACGCCTGGTTGTGAGTATCAAAGGAAGTCTTGAGAGAATCAAGGGAGTTGTTGATATTCTGAAAAGCCGCAAGATACGTGGTATGATTTTGCTTCAGTTCAGCAACATCTTGGGTAAGAGTGTCCACGGACTCCCGAAGCTCACCTACATCTCCACTCAAAGTCTCCAAAGATAGTTCCATCCCCGTAAAGTCATAAACACCTGCATGGCCACTGGAAGACCCACCATCCGAGTCGTCATCAGTGTGCTTGTCTTGCTTAGATTTCAGAATACTGACGAGACGACCGTCAGGGGTTCTTACATAACCCATATTCTTGCATACAGATTTGAGGGTATAGATATCGCCTGCACGTAATTGCTGAAACCTTTCTTGTCCCAAGGGAATATCAAGCAGACGAAAAACTCCTGTCAAAGCTGCAGCATATGGAAGTGTCCTGTTCGGATTATGATAACACCCGAGAATGTGACTGTGAATAAGTGATGGAAAATTGAATGGCCGCCTTTGTAAAATACTGGAAATAATGAAGATCTGCATATCGGAAACTCTTTCACGGCCACCAGCTATAGGAAGCAGAATAGTAGTCACCATATGATGTAGAATCCGTTGCAGAGGTGGAAAGTGGTTGGCATTCAAGCTGGCAACAGAGGCATCACGCATATCTTCCCCGGTAAGCAAGTTATAAGCCACACCTTCTTCACATGCAACCATCCCATACATATCTCCATGATCGGGTAAATCAAAAGCTGCTGCTAAAAGAGACTGAGATATTTGAAACGGTTTACCATTTACCACCGTCATATATTTGTCGCCTTGGATAACCATGTTACCATAAAACTGATGTACAAGAGAATGATATATTTTCCGATGATCAGCCATGAATGAGATCAATTTCGGTTGAATTTGTAGTAATGGAAACAATTCAGGAAGACATTGCTTGAAATCTTCAAAATGCACAGCACGTGGTCGCAAAAGTTTTCGTTCCATCATTTGAAATTGAGCAGGTGTAGGTGCCTACGTGAAGGCCTGTTGCTCTTTACGTTTGGCCCTAGTTTCCCTTTGACGACTAGATTCTTCCATAGTCTTTTTGCCACTTGCAGCACGTTTGGGAGCCATGGAATAAATTTTAATGAATACTAGAATGAAAGAACGAGAATGTGCCTGGTAGTACGAGACTATCTTTCCGCAAGATATGCTTTGATCCACTAATCAACCACACAAAATAGCAACAAGGGGTGAACAACGAACAAACCACGGAGCTAGATGTGGAGTGGGCGGCACCACCACCGCTGCGAGTCAAAGGAAGAGATGAGGAAGACGCCCAGCCCGTCACCGTCCAAAGGAGGAGAGGGAGAGGTGCCGCACCCCAGCCGCCGCTACCGCCGCGGTCCAAAGGAGGAGAGGGGGAGCCTCGCTCCAACCGGCCGCGGCCAATGAAGAGAGGAGGAGGCGGGGTGTCGACACCCACGCGCCAAGGGGTCCCGGCCGCTGCCGCAGCCAAGAAGAAGGGGGGAGCCGGAGTTGACACCGCCAAAACCCAACGCCCACGGGAGTGAAAAGCAGGGGAGTGAGGGAAAGGAGATGTGGGAAAGTGAAGTGGATGGGAAAGTGAGTTTGTAGGGCAGGGAGATGAAAATAGTGAAGGATAGAATAAAAAAATGGGAAGATATTACCAATGGAAATGTAGACTTTTGTGAAGATGTGAGCAAATAATGTCCATCATGAGTGAATTTTAGCAACATTTGCGGACAAATAAATTCCAGAGATGCAACAATTAGAATTTAATCCCCAAAAATGAAATGAGAGACAAAGGATATTCCAAAGGGGATTAGAGATGAAAAGTGACAAAAAGGAAGACATTCTTTGAAAGTATTTGATAAAATTTCGCCTAATTCCAAAACCAACTTTCTGGAGGTTTAACTTAAGCTCGAACTCAGAATGGCATTGCTTTATTTTCAAGAAAAGGTCGTAGAAAATCAAGGAAGTACAATATTTTGGGTTTTTCAAGTAAACATACTCATGCAGGGATATTAACCCACACACACGATGCAAGGAACATGATGAATATGCATGATCAAAAATTAACAAACTAGTGGTGAAACCAGACAAAAGCAAAACACTAATGACTATCTAGACGACAGATGCCCAACTCTCTTCTAAAAGAAGTGAATTTATCTTCATTAAGGGGTTTGGTGAAGATATCTGCAATTTGATTGTTTGTGTCAACAAATTTTATTTCGACGTCCCCTCTACTAACATGATCACGCAGAAAGTGATGCCTAACTTCAATATGCTTTGTGCGAGAATGATGCACTAGATTCTTAGAAAGATTGATTGCAAAAGTGTTGTCACATAGAATGGCAGTGTTTCTTAGTGTGATGCCAAAATCAATCACTTGTTGTTGTATCCAGAGCACTTGGGTAACACAACTTCCTACAGCCACATATTCGGCTTCGGCAGTTGATAAAGCCACAGAATTTTGTTTCTTGGAAGCCCATGAAACCAAGCAACCTCCAAGGAATTGACAGTACCCACTTGTACTCTTACGATCTATTTTGCAACCCGCGTAATCGGCATCGGAATAAGCAGTTAATTCAAGACTTGAAGTACGCGGAAACCACAAACCCAATTCACAAGTACCAGCAATGTATCTAAAAATTCGTTTCACGGCCGACATATGAGATTCTTTAGGATTCGATTGAAACCTAGCACACAAACATACAGCATATTGAATGTCGGGCCTGCTGGCAGTCAAATACAATAAGGATCCAATCATGCTCCTGAAAAGGGTCTGGTTCACTGATTTACCTTGGGGGTCTTGATCAAGTTTTAGAGAAGTGGACATTGGAGTAGGTTGTGATTTGGTTGTAGTCAAGTTGAATTTCTTTAGCAACTCCAGGGCATACTTTCTTTGATTTATGAACAAGCCGTCATCCGTTTGTGTCACCTGCAATCCCAAAAAATATGTTAACTCTCCCATAAGACTCATTTCAAACTCACTCTGCATTAGTTTAGCAAAGTCTTTACTGAGAGCATCTTTAGTGGAGCCAAAAATAATGTCATCTACATACACTTGAACGATTAGAATTTCCTTACCATTCAGTTTTGTAAAAAGAGTTTGATCAACCATACCTCGTTTGAAACCACTCTGAATGAGAAATTCACTTAACCGTTCATACCAAGCACGGGGAGCTTGCTTCAGCCCATAAAGAGCTTTATCAAGCTTATACACATAATCCGGATGCTCCGTATCTTCAAATCCCGGCGGTTGCTCCACGTACACATCCTCCTGGATATAACCATTTAGAAAAGCACTTTTAACATCCATTTGAAATAATTTTATGTCATAGCAACATGCAAAAGCCAATAAAATCCTCACTGCCTCGAGTCTTGCTACAGGAGCAAAGGACTCATCAAAATCAATTCCTAGTTCCTGGCTATAACCTTGGGCCACAAGTCTGGCCTTGTTCCTAGTTACCACCCCTTGATCATTGGTTTTGTTCCGAAAAATCCATTTAGTTCCGATCACTGAGTGGTTTCTAGGGCGTGGCACAATGAACCACACTTTGTTTCTTTGAAACTGATGAAGTTCTTCTTGCATAGCCAAGATCCAAGAATCGTCTTTTAAGGCTTCTTCAATAGAGTGAGGTTCAGATTGAGAGAGTAAAGCAACTAAATCCATGTTTTCAACTTCCCTGAATGAAGACCGTGTCTTTACTCCTTCTTCTATGTTTCCAATGACATCCTCTGGAGGATGGTCCTTTGCAAAGGTCCATTGTTTTGGTAGCTGTTGTTCAACTTGAACTTCTTGATTTTGACCATTTTCTTGTGGGTCTTTTGCTTCTTGTTTCTCGGCTCTTTCTTCGTTCTTTTGGGTATCATCATTTTCTAACTCATCATCCTGCAAAACAAGTCCTTCATTAGATTTATTTGTAGATGATTCATCAACTATAACATGAGGGCTTTCTTCAACAACAAGAGTTCTCAAATTGTAAACTCGATATGCTCTTGAGTTGGTTGAGTAACCAAGAAAAATACCTTTGTCACTTTTAGGATCGAATTTCGCCAAATCCAGTTTACCATTGTTATGAATGTAACAAATTGATCCAAAAGGTCTTAAGTATGAAATGTTTGGCTTCTTACCTCGGTACAGCTCATATGGTGTTTTCTTCAAGAGAGGTCTTACCATGGCACGGTTGATGATGTAGCAGGCGGTGTTTACTGCTTCAGCCCAAAAATACCTTGGTAATTTGTTTTCATTCAGCATAGTTCTGGCCATCTCAATTAAGGTCCTGTTCTTTCTTTCAACAACCCCGTTCTGTTCAGGGGTTCTTGGTGCGGAGAAGTTGTGCAAAAAACCTTGAGTCCTGCAAAAATTGTTAAATTCATGGTTATCAAACTCCCTGCCATGATCACTCCGCACGGTTTTGATACAGCACCCCTTTTCATTTTGAACTTGCCTGCAAAATGCTTCAAATTCCGTTAGGGCATTATTTTTATGAGAAAGAAAATACACCCAACAGAATCTAGAGAAATCATCCACAATCACAAAACCATAGAGTTTACCACCCAAGCTATGAGTTCTGCTTGGTCCAAACAGATCGATGTGGATTAATTCAAGAGGCCTTGATGTGGTTACATCATTCTTGCACTTGAATGATGTTCTTGTTTGCTTACCCATGCTGCAAGCACCACATACTCCTTCGTCATTGACCTTCAATTTAGGCAGGCCAACCACCAATTCATTTCTAGAAAGTTTAAGCAAGACATTGAAACTAGCATGCCCAAGACGACGATGCCACAACCAAGCGTCATCGTTGTTCCTTGCAACCAAACACAATTTTTCATGAGATACATCATCCAGATCTATCATATACACATTGTTATGCCTGAAACCAATGAACTTAATTTCATGAGTGTTTCTATTCACAACGGTACAATGGTTAGAATCAAATGTCACATTGCATCCTTTATCACAAAGTTGACTGATACTTAAGAGATTGTGATGTAACCCCTTTACATGCAGTACATTCTCAATAGCGTGATTTTGATTCTTACCTATCTTACCTTCTCCAATGATTTTACCTTTATCCTTACCACCGAATGCCACTGTCCCACCATCTTTCTCATGCAGGTCTGCAAATAAGTTTTTGTTTCCAGTCATATGACGAGAGCAACCACTATCCAAGTACCATTTGCTTCCTTGAGCTCTCAAACAGACCTGCAAGATATCACACAAATACTTATGCAGATTTTGGTACCCAAGCAAGCTTGGGTCCACGATGGTTAGACACATGAGATATTGGAGGCCGATTCATCATCCTGGCAAAATATTCATCATCAAATCTCATGGTTCTGCAATCATACATATCATGCCCCATTCTACCACAATAGAAGCAAGTAGAGAATCTGTTTTCACGGTTTCTTTTCTTGTTCATATTTATAGTAGTATTATGTACATGTGTGTTTGATGATGATGGTAATGAGCTTCTTGGAATCCATGAGGTCATGAGTGTTTTAGAGTGGGATGCATTCCCTCTTTCCATTTTAGTAAAAACATTCTTCAGCTCATTAATCTCAAGTAACAAGATTTCAATTTTCTTTTCAGCAGTTTCCTTGTCATGATTGCAGGTGATTCTTTCCAACTTTTCTTTTTCCAATTCCAATTTCAAATCTTCATGCATTTTGGTAAAGGTGTTTTGATCATCACGCATGTATGAACTTTCTTCTTCAAATAATTCTATTTTGGACAACAGAGTTTCATTTTCACATTTGAGATTATCAATTTCAGAATTCAACGAATTGCAATTCTCACAATGATTTTCAACATGAACAAGATGCTCAATCTTCTTTTTCAAAAGTTTATTTTCAGATTTAAATTTTTTACATTTTCCATATAATGATTCATATGCAATTTGCCATTGTTCACAAGTAAGAGTTTCAGAATCAGAATCTACCTCATTTGATACGTCTTCGTCTGCCATGAAACATAGATTCTTGACGAGCTCATCCAAGTTGCCTTCATTTTCAGATCCTTCTTCATCTTCGTCGCTCCAAGTGGCGACCATTGCTTTAGGCTTCTTGAATTTTCCTTTCTTGAATCTCTTCACCAAATCAGGGCACTCACCCCGCATGTGACCAGGCTTCTTGCATTCATAACATATCACTTCATCCTTTTTGATGCTTTCATTTTTCTTAGGACCTTGCCTTCTTGGTCCTTTTCTGAATTGACCACCAAACTTCCTAGTATTTTTGACAAATTTTCTTGCCCTTCTGGTGATCATAGCAACAAGCTCCTCATCTTCAGTGTTAGCCGAGGAGCCTTCCTCACTTTCCTCAGATTGTTGCGAGCTCACTTTCAAAGCCACGGTTGAGGCAACCTTCTTCTTTTTGTGATCTTCCTCGCTCCTTTTGATGTTTATTTCATAAGTCATTAAGGAGCCGACCAATTCATCTAATGTCAAGGTACTGAGGTCTTTTGAATCTTCAATCACAGTGGCCTTTGTGTGCCATTGAGGTGATAAGGATCTCAGCACCTTCCTCACAAGCTCTCGATTTGAATACTCCTTTCCAAGAGCCTTCAAACCATTTGTAATTTCCATCAGCCTTGCAAACATTTCAGATATAGATTCTTCTGGTTTCATCATGAATAATTCATAATCGCGGACCAAAAGATTTGCTTTGGTCTCCTTTACTTCAGAAGTTCCTTCATAGATCAAGCGTAACTTGTCCCACATTTCCTGCGCAGAAGCACACATAGAAATTCGTGAGTATTCGTTTGGATGAATAGCACACTGAATTATATTCATGGCCTTAAAGTTTGCTGAACAATGTCCGATATGTTCATCATCCCAATCATCCTCATTTTCAGGTAACTTATAAGGACCTTTATTTATCACATTCCACACATCATACTCTTGAGCACGCAGAAACACATACATCCTATTTTTCCAATAAGTATAATTAGTTCCATCGAAAAATGGAGGTCTGTGAACAGAATGCCCTTCAGGCATCATCCCTCTATTTGCCATAACTGGGATCGTACTCTTCGACCGTGTGGTCGAAACAACCAGAGACCAAAGCTCTGATACCAATTGTTGAGTCCCGGAAGATGGCAATCAAGAGGGGAGGGGTGAATTGATTGGCTAGTTAAAAACTTTTCCTCAATAAAACATGATTAATTACGCATACAAGCACTAATCCTTACACGAACATGATCTCACTTGTGAAGTCACGGGAAAAGGGTGTATGAAAAAAGATATAAACAGTGTACACTCAACTCACCGAGAAGCCCACTCGTCAAGATAACGAATATGCATACCACAATTGAAAGCACGGACTTTTTAGGTGGTTCGGGTACACTGCAGTGTCCCCTACGTCCACCCCTCACACTTGAGGATTAAGACTACACTATGAGTGAGCCACACACACGCTGTGAAGAACAGCAACACCACATCCGGTAACCAACTTTGGTCACCACACACAGCTCGTATCTCATATACGAGCACACACACTTACAAAATCATGTGATGAGTTTAACAAATAACAACAATAATTCCACACAAGATATGGAAATGAAAAGATCAAATTAGGAGGCAAGTGATGTGATTTAGAGCTCCCCCTTTCTCTTTTTCAAATGAGCTTTAACACTTCTGCAGGTTGATGAAGCTTCTGGAAGAAGAGGAAGATGAACAGTAGTTGATCTTCTATTTGTAAGCTTGAATCTTGAACCAGCTTCACGTAATCAGATGATTGAAGGCTTGAGACCCTTCTTTCCCTTCACGTATAGGTACAGATCTGAGTGGCAGCACCTCTGTGTGAAGCGTGAACCGCACCACTCTCGTCTCTTCCCCCTCTCATTTATCACGATCTGTTCTCTTCTCTTATTAGAGCCTAATTAAAAAATATTTAATAGCCTGAATAGTCAACAAACATGATTAGAACCAGATCCACAATTTACGGAATTGAATGAGCTCAATTTGACTGAAGAATGGCACTTTCGGTGCTGAACCGCGAAAGTCGTAAAGGACGTGCCGAACATGATAAAAAAATAATATAACAACAACAACAAGTGTCGACACATGTGTCGACACCATTGTCGACACATGTATCGACAACAAAAAATAAAACTACGCCTAAACATGATATAACAAATAAAACAAGATTTAACAAATGATTAACACAAAGATTATAACTAAACAAAACTTAATAAGATGCAAAACAACATGTGTCGACACTAGTGTCGACACACATATAGCAGAGTAGCAGAGGCGGCCGGCAGCAACACGTGTCGACACAGGTGTCGACACATGTGTCGACACCTGTGTCGACACACAAATACAATGGCACGAAGACTGTACAACAGGAATGAAATGTGTACAGTACGTGTCGACTCCGGAGTCGACACATGCTGTAGACTTACAAACCAAATACCAACAAGCCCCACAATAAGTGAAATAAATTAAAACAAGTTACCAATGATGTGACGACATTTAAGATTGATGATCTTCAGGCCTGTAGGACAGATTACTTGAATCAATATTCATTCAATTTAGTTTCACATATATTATCAAACACAAGTATCATGGTGATAAAATAATATGCATTACATGAGTAATATAATGAACAACGTAGTTATGTAAATCACCACGTACCTCTGGACTTACCTTACTCCATCGTTGATATACAAGAGTTTGGATCTTTAAACCAATTGGATAAGGAGTTGATTCACTCACATCTCATAAGATAACCACTCATAGTAATTATTCATCATCAAAACAATCCACACATCATACCTTGGGGTTAAACATGAATTTCAAGGCTGGGTTGAGTTTATGAGTACACATACAGTGTACTGTCCTAAACTAGTCCGGGAATGGTATCAAAATGCACGGACTGAAAAAGATGGTCAGGTGTGGACTGTGGTTCAGGGTGTGACCATTCCTGTGTAACCCTGTTTATTTTATAAGGCATGGCACATTCCTAAACAAGGATTGACAGAACAAGAATTCCCCTATGATTTGGAAGAAGTATACACTACTATAGCTGGGAAACCTATCAAGTCTGACATTCATATAACATCCATAAACACCAATCAGTTCCCTCCTTTGCAACGCCTACTACATCACATGCTCACTACGATCATCACACCACAAGGTGGAGGGAGAAGCATACTTACTGAGACTCAACGGTTTTTACTTTATTGTATGTTAAAACATGTAAAAGTATGTCTCCCCAAAATAGTTATGCATGTGATGTCTGGCTGCTTTGCGAAAAAGAGAAATCTACCCTATGCTGGTGCCTTTACTGCTGTGTTCATCAAGGTTGGAATTCCATTGGAAGATGAACCTATTCAGATAATTCCAAGGACCAATGTCTACTATCAGAAATTCATTGGCATGTTTATGCATTACAAGAAGAAAGGAAACAAGATAGTAAGAGATCTTCCAGGCTATGAGACATTACAAGGTCCAACAGTTCCCTCAACCGAACCTCAGGCTACTCCAGACACACACATTGGACCTATAGTTCCTTTTGGAACTTCTCCACCCTCTTCACCTCCTCAGATATTCAGAGAGTCAGATGCACCTCCAGAGTTCCATACACAAACATCTGCACCAGATCAAGCCGGTACAAGCTCCGATCATTCTTTTCATTCCCATATGATGAAATATCTGCAGGAGCAATTTACTATCATGAAAAGTGAAATTTTTAAGCTGAACTGCAATCAAGAGCTTATTCATACCCAACTAGTATATGTCAGTGCACAGCTGCTTCCTATTATGCATGAACTTAAGGAATTCCGTGCAGACACTCAGATGAAAAACACTGAACTTCAACAGCAAATTCAAGAGCTTTTTGTTCAACATTCACAGTTTCAGGATGCAGTAGTTCACATCTCCTCACAGCTTAGTTCCCAGCATCCAGCCGGCTCCAGCTCTGATATTCCATCTACAGTCACAGCTCACTTCGATCATTTATTCAACACTATGCAGCACTGGGCTACGGACATAAATACACAGATTGCACATGTTCAAACATCTGTCAAGCAGACAAACCAACTCATGAATAGCAAATTTACCTCACTGGGGGTTAAGATATCAAAGCTTATTGGAGATGTTCCAACAGTAATTCCTTTGAATAAATTAAGAGGATCCGATTCAGGATCTAGGTCAGCACCGCCTCCTGCTCTGCGTTCGTGAATGGTACCATTTTGCTTGATGACAAAGGGAGAGACATACATAGTTCTACATGCATATCATGCATTAAGAATCTTTTTGAATCATGTCGTTTCTATTTTTGCACTTATTGTAACAATCCTTTGTGATTGAACGAGATGCCTCTTTGTCAATGCATGAATTGCCTTGTTTTGTCCATGTTTGGAATCACCTATTGAGAATGAATGGAATGGGTTTTTAATGAATACACCGTTTTGACTATATTGCTTAATTATTAAGAGCATAAAAGGTCGACCTCTCCATTAGGAGGTGTCGACACCTCTCCACCCTCTTCTGTCTGGATCATGGGCTGCAAGCTAACAGAAGGTATATCTGTCTGCATCCAACCACCACAGTCACTTTGAACATCTTTTAATGACGATGTTCATTCCCACAAGCCTTTATTTGGTTTTGGAACATTAAAATTTTCATCACTAATTGATTTCTATGATTTGAGAAACTGGCCCACCTTTGATCTAATTTGAACCCCTAGTAGATTAACCATTTGAATTATTTCATCATCACTCCATGATCAATAAAATCTGATAAAATCCAATTTCCATAATTATGCTGCTTCCTCTGTTAACCTGCACCACAAAGTCCAGCTATGTAAGAGTCCAGCACAATTTCTTATGCAGAACTCTGCTAAATGTCCATTGGCCAGAGATGATGATGATGATGACACCTCACTCTTCACACATGTCTGTGAAACATGGGCATGAGCAGGTGAAGCATGCACTGGCAGGCATTTGGTCTGGAAATGAGCTGGTGAAGCATACACATGGGGCATATAAGACTAACGATAATAAGTGGCATTACATTCTAGTAAAGACGATTACATGTCCAATATAGGACTTACATTGCATACGTCTCTCTTAAACACGTTCACTTGAATAGGCAAATGACAAATAGTATAAATATGACAAAATACATCAGTAATTTTAAGTTTTTCAATTACAACTCTATCCTTTTTAATTTCTTTGTCATGCATTCTTCCATCGCCTTCAGTTGATATTTGACATCCAAAACATTATGGGTAGTATCATCAACCCACTCAAAGAAACCGCAATCCCCGTCAGTATTTGCATACGGACAATAATAGAAACGCTTGCCTTTCGACCTCTCACGATTTGAGACGTAAACCCGATAATTACCCCTTCTATAGTTGCATTCCATCGGCGGCACACGAGATGAGACGACAGCTCCTCGAGACAACTGCATTCCACTAACATTTGATGACTGCATACGACACGAACAAGTTATCAATTACCTGTCGCGCATGAATAATATAGCCATCGAAATAGCATATCATTTCAGACATGGGGAGAATAACAAGGGTCGATTTGTCGTGTTGGGCGTGATGGCAAGGGCCGGCGGTGGCCGGTGGGGCGTCGGCGGTGGGACGTCTGCGTCGACCGGTGGGGCTTCTGCGGCTGGGGCCTTGCGGTGGGGCGTTTGCGGCGGCCGGTGGGGGCAGTCCGCAGATTGCAACGGCGGTGGGGCGTCTGCGACTGCGTATGGGGGCGGTGGGGTGTGCGGTGGCAGGCGGTGGAGTGAAGGGTTTCACTGGGAAAGGGTCATGAGTAAGGGTAGTTTAGGATTTTCAATTTTTTTTAACGGAAGGATGGAATATTCCATCCAATATCCAATTGTTTTAACGTCGATGAACTACATGGGCCTTTCTGTTAGAGTTACATGATTTTAAGAACTTTTTAAACAATAGAGAGATTTTAGGGACTAAAAAGTAATTCGTCATATTTGTAAGGACTAATATGCAAAAAACCCAAATAATAATCACATTTGACTGAAATAACAGACACATATCTGAAACTAATCTCCTAAATTTTTGGATCACTCTTCGACACCACCCCTTGATGCAAAATTGGACATTCCAAGTGGCTTCCAAACATGCTTTGCAGGTGGGAGTCCTTTAGTCATAATATCTGCAACTTGATCATTTGTGGAAATAAACTTCAACTGAACCACCCCTTCGATTCACCATCTCCCGAATGAAGTGGTGCTTGATCTCGATATGCTATGTTCTCCTAGGAAATATTGGGTTCTTTGTAGGGCTGTCAATGGGTCTGGCCGGCCCGACAGGCCCGCGAGTTTGGCCCGATTTCGGACCGGGCCGCAAGTTCTTTTTCGACCCGTGGATTTTTAGTCGGACCTAAAAGCCCGGCCCGACTTGGCCCGCAGGTCAGGCTCGGGCTTTGAGTTCGGCCCGCGGGCCGACCCGGCCCGTTCTCTTTTTTATTCTCACTTTAAATTTTAAAAACTATTTAGATAAAATCATGTTAATTTATTTAATTAAAAAAGTTTGAACTCTCTTTTCACACAAATTATGTAATTAATATCAAAATTTTAATTAATTTAGTGACATTATAAATTTTATATTATTAAATATATTGATTTTTATTTTTTTTATTTTTTTATTTAAATTATCGGGCCGAGCCGGGCCGGGCTTGAGCTTTAATATAGATAAGTCGGGCCCAAGCCTGGCCGATCTAAGCCCGGCCCATTGACAGCCCTAGTTCTTTGTTATGGCAATTGTTGATTTGTTGTCACAAAAGATTTCAGTTGCTTTTTCTTGACTTTGATGAAGATCTTCAAGAAGACGTCTCAACCACATTGTTTGACAGGTTACCGATGTTGCTGCATAGTACTCAGCTTCAGATGATGAGAGTGTTCTAGTAGCTTATTTTTTTGAAGACCAGCAGATCGCTCCTGATCCAATACTAAAACATGCCCAAAGGTGCTCTTTCTATCCTCCAGTGAACTTGCCCAATCACTATCAGTAAAGCCAACTAATTTAGGATTAGATACACATGTATACCAGATTCCCAAATCAAGTGTTCTTGCCACACAACGTAATATTCTCTTAGCTGCTCCAAAATGTTGCTTGGATGGGCAATGCATGAACCTGGAAACAAGGCTTACAACAAATGCAATGTCAGGTCTTGTATGTGTTAAGTAAATGAGCCCTCCAACTATAGTTCTGAAAGCTGAAGCATTCACTTCCCCAGTGCCATCCTGCATGAACAACTTCTCATTGACATTCAAAGAAGTGCTGACACCCTTACAATTATCCATGTTAAACCTGTCAAGAAGATCTCTAGCATACTTCTCTTTGTTTAAAAATATTCCATCTTCACTTTCCCTAACTTCAATACCAAGGAAATAGTGTAGAAGTCCCAAATCAGTCGTTTCAAAAAACTGCATCATGCCTTGCTTAAACTCTTGTATTAGAGAATGAGAGGAATGATATCATCAACATACACACAAACTATAAAAAAATCATTCATACCTTCCTTCTTTAAATAGAGTGTCGGGTCATTTGGACTTCTTATAAAATTCATTTGATGGAAATATGCATCAAGGTTGTTGTACCAAGCTCTTGGGGCTTGCTTAAGCCCATAAAGTGGTTTCCTCAATTTATACACTTTCTCCTCTTCACCTCTAATCACAAACCCTTACGGCTGTGCAACATATACATCTTCTTACAATTCACCATTTAAAAAGGCAGATTTAACATCAAACTGACAAACAAGTCCTTGCATGTGTGCTGCTACAGCTAGAACAATGCGAAGAGTTTCAATTCGAGCAACAGGGGAGAATGTTTCAAAAAAATCAATACCTTCTTTCTGTGCAAATCCCTGTGTAACTAGACGTGCCTTATATTTCTGGATGCTCCCATCAGCATGGTACTTCGTCTTAAAAATCCACTTCAGCCCAATTATGTTGTAATCTTTTGGTCTGTCCACTAGTTGCCAAGTTTGGTTCCTCTCAATTGCTGTCATCTCATCTTTCATTGCTGCCCTCCATTCTTCTTTTCCCTTTGCTTCTGCAAAACAAGTAGGGTCTGAAACAAACAAGGCAAAGTTGCATGAGTCATAAATTTCTTTCCATGACCTTTCCTTTCTTGCCGGCTCATCTACATTTGATTGGGAGTCTTCATGAAACTCCACAACTTTTGAGTTGGACAGATTATCCATTGATTGCTTCATGCCCTCATTCCAATGCGAACATGAGTTTTCATCAAACACAACATCACGACTAACCATCAACTTTCCATCTTGTGGATTATACAGTCTATAAGCCTTAGACTTTGGACAGTAACCAATGAATATGCACTTTTCAGATTTACTATCAAGCTTCTGCTGATTTTCAACATTCAACAAGTTATAAGCAATTGACCCAAAAATTCTTAATGACTTACCCGAGGCTTTCTTCCTCTCCATGCTTCATATGATGTTTGGTTTTAGACAGCCTTTGTGGGAGAGATGTTCAACAAATACACTGTTGTTGCTACTCCTTCTGCCCAAAAAGAATTGGGTAGTGCTTTTGCCTTCAACATGCACCGAGCCATTTTCACTACAGTTCGATTCTTTCTCTCTGCCACCCCATTTTGTTGTGGTGTGTAGGGAGCTGTAAGTTCTCTGTGGATACCATTCTCATCACAAAAGGAGTTGATTTCATTAGAGACGAACTCACCTCCTCTATCAGTACGGAGTGTTTTTATTACATATCCACTCTGATTTTCAACAAAAGCCTTGAATATTTTGAACATTTCAAATGCTTCTGATTTTTGTTTCAGAAAATAAACCCAACTCATACGGCTATAGTCATCAGTAAATAGTAGAAAACATCTACTTTTGCTAAAAGATTCAGTCCTCATAGGATCACATAAATCAGCATGCACCAACACAAGAGGAGATTTAGCCCTCCAAGCATGTCCAATTGCAAAGGATTTTTTGCTTTGCTTTCCATACACACATCATTCACAAACACCTTCAATCAAATCAATTTTGGGGAGACCAATAACCATGTCCTTCCTATTTAACCTTTAGCCGCACTTTGATTGGGGGATAAGTAAGAGTTAACCTGATTTTTATCTCTGGGTTAACACTTTTTTACTTTGATAAGTGGAACAAGATAACTAAGTTAAAAACATGGTTAACCTCGATTTAATCTGCAATTCAAAACCCACCTTGAAAGGTTGGTTAACTCTGACTTAATGCATATTAAATTAAAAGTGGATTAACTCCGGAACAATCTAATCTAGTCGAGTTAAGTTACTTTTAGTCTATCCCCCCATCAAAGTGGAGCTTAAGGTGCAAGTGTCCATATCTTAAATGCCACAATTTTGACTTACTTGCTCACTAATAGTTAAAGCATGATTCTCTATACAAGAGAATTCAAATGGAAACATTTTATTTGCAGCCATAAATACCTTAGCAATAACATTATAAGATTTTTTATCTCTAATGATGCAACTATCAGTATCAAATAGAACAGAATATCCTCTGCTCATTAGTTGTCCCACACTCAATAAGTTATGTGCTAAGGTAGGAACAAAGAAGACATCATCAATATACTTTGCTTTACTTGAACTTGTGGTTAAGGTAATAGTACCTTTTCCTTCTACATTTACTTATTTATCATCTCCAAGTCTGACCTACAACTTAATTGATTCATCAAGATACTTAAACATAGATTTCTCACCCGTCATATGATTAGAACAACCACTATCTAGGAACCAAACAATTTTCAAACTTTCACTGGAATGAAAACAAGCCATGAACAATTGATTTTCCTCCTCTTGTCCTGCAAAGTTAGCTTCTTGTTTCGTTTTATCCCAACAATTTGCTTCTTTGTAGCCATATTTTTTACAATGATAACACTGAATGTTTTTCAAATTTCTGTTACCTTTCTGATCATTGTGATTCTGCCCATTTGAAGTGTTTTTCCAGTCGTTCTGCCAGTTCAATATGCCACGGCCTCTTCCTCTTCCTCGATATCCACCTCTGCCACCACCTCGTCCTCTTGTGCTTTCATATTTGTTTTTCTGTACTTGAGAGTCAGATGTGACTTGAAAAGCTTTCTCTTCAGACCTTTCTGCAGGCCTGTTCAACTTTGCTTCGTGAGCTTGCAAAGATCCAACTAATTCATCAAAGGTGAACTTAGAAAGATCTTTAGATTCCTTGATAGCAGCAACAACATGATCAAAATTTGAAGTTAGACTCCTTAAAACCTTCTCAACCACAGTTTGATCAGAAATTTTTTCTCCAAAAGATTTCATGTTACTAACTATCTTGGTGACTCTAGATAGAAAGTCTTGAACAGATTCACTATTTTTCATAAGCAAAGTTTTAAATTCTCAACGAAGTGATTTAAGTTTGACAGTAATTACCTTCGTCGTTCCTTGAAACTCGGTCTTCAGAGTCATCCATGCTTCATGAGAAGTGTTTGCTGTAGCAATCCTTGCAAAGATTGACTCCGTCACAGCCTGTTGAATAATAAATAGAGCCTTTGCATCTTTTTTTCTATTTTCTTTCAACTCATTCTTTTGAGCCACTGTGAGTCTAACCTCTTCTTTATCTGCGGTTGGATCTATATAGTCATTGTTCACCATATCCCATAAATCTTGAGATACAAACAAGGTCCTCATCTTAATACTCCAGTGCTCATATGACTCACCATTAAAAACAGGAATAAAGGATTGAGAAATACCAGGAATACCTCCATTCACATTCACAGCCATCTAACAGAACTATTAACAAACACCTGGCGTGCAGAACAATTTACCCCACACCTTGAGATGAAAAGAAGAAAACGACACCTTTTTTTTTTACCAATCTGCTGAACTGGTTGAAACTGCTCCTTGTTCATTCCTCATCTATGCCCAAACGTGAAGAACCTGTCTCTAATACCAAGAACTTGTCGGAGATCTCCTGTGTGCTGCCTCTTCCTCTGTCTATTTGCTGTAGAAATAAACAGAGAACAAGAAGGGGTTTTCGTGGTGGAACAGAGGCACAAGGAAAATGAGGATAATGCTATTGTCATTGAGATGGTAAGCATACTTAAGTCTTCTACAATTCAGTTATATGCACGACTCAAACGTGAGGCATAAACTGAACAACGTGGGACACTGCAACAACAAAAAAATCAGAAAATAATAATCACATTTGACTGAAATAACAGGCACATATCTGAAACTAATCTCCTAAATTTTAGGATCACTCTTCAACAGCACGGTGGGGTGAGGTAGCCGGCGCCGGCCCCCCTCCCAGCCTGGCCCCGAGAGAGAGAGAGAACCGGCGATCTTCGCCACCTTGTATTGGCACTCCTTGCGGTAAGACAGCTGCCGCGTCAGCGGCACGGCACCCTGCATCCACCCCCCATGCACCACAAACACTCGTTGCAAGAAAAATTTCAGATCCGTCTGATTAACTTCTAATCTTTCGGATATGTTTGATGAATTTCTAAGTCGGTGGTGAGCTTGCCATTGTAGAAGCGTCCGGTGGGGTTGTGGCCGGGGAAGTCGGAAGTCGTAAGGAGGGAAGTCAGCCTTGTCCAGGGTGAGCAACTTGTAGTTGTCCCCCGAGTCCACCACCGAGTCTCCAGAGAGAGAGAGAGAGAGAGAAAGAGAGACGTCGGATGGAGTTCCGGTGGAGGTGGGGTTGTTGCCGTCGGGACCCCCCCCCCCAACACACGCACACACAGAGTTGTGGTGCGGGATGGGGACGTCGGATGGGGTTCCCCCTCGGACTCCGGCACTCCTGCCCACCGGCGAGGGTTCCCCTCTCTCTCCACCTTTTTTTAATCTTTCTTAATATTTTAATAAAAGGGTATTTCATCTTTTTATATTTTCTATTTATTCTAACTGGAGTATTCCGCGAATATCAAACTACAGTAAGAAGATGGACCTATCTCATAGGGCCTCTTTGATAGTGGAATAAGTTACGGAGAATATCTTAACCAGTGTTTACTTATTCCAAAGAAAAGTTATGTTTGCTTTGATAAGAATGTACCATAACCCAGGTTACCCATAGAATAACCTCTCTTGTTCCATCTACTTTGACAAGAATTCCTAATAATTGTAGATGGGTTAAGAGGGATTTATATGTCTATACAACTCAACTCAAATAAAAAGATGGGCATTGCTTGTGTGGCTAAATCGGAATTGAACTCGAACGCGGATACGATTTAACATAACCCAACAACATTACATATAATTTTTTTTCTCGTTTGACGCAAATGTACATGAAACTTGAATCTCTTTTTTTGCCGATAAACATTCAAAATACTGCGTTCTCAACACATAAATCCACTCTAGCAAAAAAAATAATATTTTTTTCCATCTCCAATCAGCAAACAAATGTGCATAGAGTCAACATTTTGATAATCAACAAGTCATTGCATTAAAATTGAGACATAAATTTACACAAGCAAATGTTGAATCCACTGTCACAATTACATATACATAAAATAAAAAATATCAGGCCATTTCATTGTGCACCATATTTTACAGCCCCTACATTGCAGTACTCGAATACACAAGATTGTATAATCTCTTTGTCGCCCATGTCGAGGCGACCAACTTTGGACTAGAAACCGTTGGTCTTCGAGCCGAGGAACTTGTCGGGAATAGATGAGAGGAGAACGATGCAGGATGAGACATCACGGACAACTGGAGCTTCTTGCATGGGCCAGGACAAGGCATCTTCGGATTCCCTCTTCTACACCCAAATGCACAAACAACTGTACGGAGTGATCAGATCTTTGCTTCATTTGCCTTGTGTGCATCCTCTACCGAGTGAAAACCCTTGTAACGAGCCCCAGGATATCCATTAACCTAGACAAAACATTCAGGCCAGCTGTAATAAATACTGGGTTCTCGTCCAACCCACACTACATAGCATTGGTATCTTCCCATTTTTCGACCTTCAATTGCCTGCAAGTAAGAGTTTATGAAACACAATAGGTGCGACTACGATATCATAAGCGAAATTTGCATGATAAAGTCCACTCCATAGGGTAAGTAAGTAGAAGGGGCATCAAGTAAGTTTAAAAGTACAACACATGATAAGGTCCACTCCATAGGATAAGCAAGTACAAGGGGCAGGAATGAAGTTTAAAAAAGTACAACACATGATAAGGTCCACTCCATGGGATAAGCAAGTAGAAGGGACAGGAAGTAAGTTTAAAATTACAACGCATGATAAAGTGGGGCTGGGGAATAACAGCAAATAGTCCAAGTGCATGAATAACGTTTACACCATGTGAACTAGCACCCAGTCAATCCTGTCTTCTTCGTGCAGCTCCATAAATAATTTTCTATTTATTGGATCCTTGAATAAATCCACTGCTTTGAGGTAGATGTTCCGATCAAGGTTTGGATCTGCCTTCAGTATGTCGAAGCATGCTCGCATGGTAGGGGTGTCATCGGCCATGTGGAGGGAAGATGTACGCTCCCCTCGTAAGAGCCTGACCAAGTCACTCCTATCCTGCATAGCCCCAGCAAACTTGGTTAATGCCTCATCTCCAAACTTCTTTTGACGACTCTTCTTACCAAAGCTAACTGTGTTATTGGCCGGTGTAGAAGTTCCTTCACCCTCCACTCGCATACTCAAAGGAGGTGTGTTAAATGTAGGTCTTGAAGGTTGTGCATATTGAGACGCATTCAAAGTGTCAGTAATATTATCAAGCCCACCAACATCAAATGCACCACCTAAAGGGGCCAAGAAATCATTTGCATGCACTTCCGTAGGTTGCGTGACTTGTCGGGGCCGTGAGGAGTCGGCGTCCCACCCCCTTGCACAACTTTTTCCACAAAGATAGTCCATCTCACGTAGGAAGATAAATGGTTTACCTCTAATTAACCTGAACTCCGGTCGACTCTGAAATAAAGTAGGATTTGGAGATGTCACTCAGTGAAAACAAATAGGCGAGGAATGTAAACTGGATAATTATTCGCACAAGTCATAAAGTACCTGAATTAATTCATCCCATGCCCCTTCATTTCCGGGAACAGGCACATTGTTCACACTGTCCCACCCCCATCCAGATTTATTCCTCAACTCATCAACAATACCATAAATCTTTCTAATTGTCTTCCAACGATTATTTAATTGGTGACGATCGTAGTTCAGGTTACACGATCGATTAAACATCGGGACTATCTCAGCCCAACAATGAGGCTTGAACATACCAGAATTGTAATTATTCTTATCATATTACTCGATCAATAATTGAAGGAGAACCCTATCCTGAGCCGTAGTCCAATTCTGAACACGGGCCTTAACTCTAGTGGAAGCAGATTCATTTGGAATTGACCCTAATATTAGTAGCCAAATCATAAAAAGTACTTTAGTTACACACCATGGTGGACAATTTACATGAATTAGAAGAACAAGAAGTATGAAATAGCATTTGTGTAATGGGTTGGCGACTGAACTTACCAGAGGTAGCCATCCGAGATGTCCTCTTCCTCTTTAAGCTGGTTAAGTACCCATCGAGACAAAAAAAACATGAAAAAATTAGATATGAGAATGTGAACACATAATGAGTTTTAATTTATATATTGTAAGCAACAGACGTACTTATCTGACCCTCAAATAAACAGGCACATATCTTATAAAATCAGAAAATAGCTATAAAATGTCTGCCTATATGAGTTTAATGGTATAAACCCTATGCGGCAATCCTACTTCCCGACAACGTTAAAGATACAGGTATGGTGGATCACACAGCTTGCAAGGAGAAAGATACATGAAGACCTTCAACACAACTTGGAGGCTATCAGATTGAGTCATAGGGGTATTGCAAGGGCTTGTGATATAAGGTTTTGGTATGCAGAGAGGCTTTTTATCTAATTTTGCCTTATACTCATATAACCTATATATTTTAAGCATTAAAGAATATGCAAAATATTCACTTTGGAAACCAATAAATAAAGGACTTTGCACTACTTAAGTATTGCTGAATTGTCATCTAGAAAAATATAATTTCAATGACTATCACACAAGGAATTTCAGATTGTGATTCAGGAGTGTAAATATGATTGCAGAGAGTAAACAATGTAGAATCTGACACCCAACGCAGTCAAGACAAGAAAAAAAGTAGCTGTACATAAACAAAAAGGAAAAAATCATTGCCACTAAAATACAAAAGAAATGCAAGACACCAATCAAGCACATTAGAAAATGTATTCTGTTAACCTGTGTCTGCTCGGATGAAATATCAGAGAGATTTGGCAACAACAGCTACAATCACCAACCTAATGTGACCCTCAAAATTTTTGTAAGCAAACTACAACCCAAGTAAGCAACAAGCTACAAACTACAACATTAACTGTAAGCAGTAAACAAGTACAGGGCTGACCTAACTTAGTATGAAAAACCCTAATCGTCAGCAGCAGTCGATTGGCCGATAGATACAAAGGCTCAATAGGTTTAAAAACAAACGCACATGCCAATATCCAAGGGTATCACATGAACTAATGCAAACTAATGATAAGCACAAAACTAAGAAACAATGAAGGAACATAAGTAAAAAAATTAAGATGTCAAAACAAAGTACAATACATGGGACATCAGTGAAGACATTATCTCTGAAAAATTTGGATCTACTATCATGAGTTTAATCTTCCACAATACACTTAACTGGGAGTTAACCTTCTCAATGGAGCATGATCTGAACCATGTTGGGCATATCCAAACAACCTTATATCTACACTCTCTAATCTTGTCATTGTGTTACCAGAATGTACTATATCATAGACATTATAAGATATCAAACATCTGTGAAGTAAGGCTTTTCCCAGCACAGGGGCAAACGTATGAAATTGGCATGAATAAGGTAATCTAAAGCTGCACTTAAGAAGCACGCTGATATTTTTAAGGTCCTAGATTGGTAAAGCTGTTCGAATAGAATGTTGTATAAAGAATAAACAAGAATGGCCATGGATCTGGGAGTTCCAAGTATAAAGCAGTGAATGTATTACAAGTCAGAGTGTATAGCCTTCAACACAAATGCCCAATTCAAGCTAAATTGATGTTTGCCTAATGCCGTTCCATGGAAAGTTCAACCGGTACTCCTCACCCAAAACCATAAAGCACTATTATCAATGCATGGATAAGCCATGCTGGAGTTGACCTCTGGGAAAAGAGGCATAAATTCATATAAAGGAAGAGAAGGTGGTAGGAGCGGAATCTGATGACACAAAAAGCCACATGGTAGTTCCACAACCAAGTTGAGTAAATCATTCAAAAAAGGACTAACCAGGAGTTGAATGCCATTATCCACAATGATTTGAGGGATCATACCGAGGTTCTAGTTGGGGGTTATTAAAAATCTGTTGCATAGGTGAACCTGCGCAAGGTAGTATCCGACCCAGATCATGGTAAAATGGAACCATCTTCAATTAGGAGAGGGAAAGCACAGCAAGAAGAAAGGCATATGATATTACCTGGCATATTATGATTACCGGAGATCATACCGAGGTCTTACTTGTAGCTTTTCAAAATCAGATGCACATGTGAATCAGCGCAGGGGAGTATGCGTACCAGAGCGTGGTACAATGGAACATCATATGTAGAGGGGAATCACAGCAAGAAGAATGGAATATGAAACTACAGCCCATGCGCTCTAGAAATAGTGAACAGGTTGTAAAAAGCACAACAACAAGAAGAGACAAAGCAGTGCAGAATGAGTAAAAAAGATTCGCAGAAGAAGGAACCAGTGGCGACAAGGGGCCGAGGAAGAGGCAGAAGAGACACAGTCCTTTGACGCCGGAGAAGCCACCACGTCTGCCAAGGATGATGGGGATGGCATTGCGAAGAAGCCGAGGAGTTAAAATAGGGTAGCACCGAAGAACACTGTAGGCTCACAAGCGTCGGTCATACAGGGGTCGATTCAAACCCTCTCCGTAAAAGGTGGGTACGGGGAGCAGAAATAGTGGAAGGACCCCTACCCCAGCCACACGATCCGGGCGATTTCAGAAGATTGCAGAGGTGATTGGACGCAAGATTGCAGAGGGTTTTCGAACCGAGACAGTGCCCGAGTAGTAATGGCGGTTGTTGACCGCCTCAATCGTGGAAGCAGCAGAGCGTGGGGGCGGAGCCTGCAACAGACGAGTAGCATGGCGGGTAGGGCAACACGGCCAGATCGGGGCAGCGAAGCCAAAGGCGTCGAGGAGGGAAGAGGCAGCCGACGGCGGAGCAGGCGTTGCAGGCCGGATGATGGTCGTCTGTGTCGCACGCGAAGGAGGGCGACATGGGAGACGCGGTGTAGCAACCCTGGAAAAATAAAGATTTTTAAATAAATCAAATTAGAATAAACAAATTCTTAATTAGTCAAAATAGGCTAAAAGATTTAAGTAAGTAAAAGAAAAATCAAGAGGAACAAATAAATAGAACCAAAAATGTGAATAACGCCTTGATTCAAGGCGCTAATTAAAATTAAACGCCTCTGGCTAAGGCATGAATTGAAAAAGGGACGCCCACTGGACAAGGCGTCAATTCTCAAACGAACAAAATAAATAAAAGGGCAATTAAATGTAACACCCTTTGCTTAGACGCATTTCACTAAAGAAACGACATTGTCAAAGGCATTAATTTAAGTAACGCCCTATAGAAAGGCGTTAATTCAGTTCGAGTTCCGTTCGAACCCAGACCTCATCCAGGGTAAGTTCTGGATTAGTACGTGCTAGTAGAGTTTTAGTAAGGACTCTATCAAGGAAATATAACTTCCAATAGAACTCTAACTCTATTAGGGTTCCCCAAAACCCTATAAATAATCCTTGTCCATCAAACCCTAAAATCTATTTGGTCGAAGCTCTGTTGCTGCTGTCATCCGTGAAGAACGTAAGTTTGTTCTTCATTTGCTTTACCTTCGCCTTCGGTTATGTATGATGAAGAAAACTAATGTCTTCATCTTATTTCATGTAGGAAGTCTACAGTAGCTAGTAACTCTTTTGTCAAAGAGAAGATCGTGGGTTCTTCGTCCACATCGTTCTTCTTCCTCCGGTAATCAGAAGACTCTGTTGCTAACAGAGGGTCCTTTTCTCTTCACAAATCTTAATCGAATCTTCACACAGATCATCAAGTAGGTTTTCTCAAGATCGTAGTCCAAACTAGCTTAAGATCTTAATAATATCATCGGTCGTGCATGCATATAGTTTTATTGTGGTTTCAGATGTTTTCTATGTAATTTCAAAAAGAAACGCCCTTGACAAGGGCGCTAATTTAAAGAAGCGACCCACACTAGGGCGCTAATTATTGTTTTGACGCCCTGTCCGAAGTCGTCAATTGCATGTAATTAATAAATACCCACGTTTAAAATTTAATATCTATGTAACAATGAATCTAATATATTGTATGAGTATACCTGTGAAATCCTGTTATTTTTCCTGTCATGATCATGTACCCTTTTTCCTGAAATTTTATTGTCTGAAAATTGGTAAATTCTTGAATTCACGACCTTGTCTAGGTCGTCTCCTACTGAACTGACGCCCCAGACCAGGGCGCTAATGGAAAAGTAACGCCCCTGTCCAGGGCGCGTTTTTGTTAAAATTGCAGAATATTGATTTTCTGCAGAATAGAAATATTGAAGGGACGACTGATGTACAAGTCGTCAAATTTGTAAATAAACGCCACTATAGAAGGCGTTAATGTGATAAGTAATGACTTAGATTAAGTCGCTATTTTCCTGTGACACTATTTTACACTGTTACTATTAACCGAGGGTTTCATATGTATGTATATATATATATATATATATATATATATATATATATATATATATATATATATATATATATATCGGCACTATATTCCAGTCCGTGAATATAGTCCCATGTTTCATGATGTTTTATCGTTTACCCACTAACTCTCATTGACATACAAGCTCTCCATTGGACACTCCGTTCCTTTGGACTAGCGAGTTAGTCATAGAGACCTCCGTAAGACTCCTCGAGCCTTGGATTCCCTCAAGGCCGACTGAGCTGGTTGTACCATAAAACTTCATTACACAATCTTTGCCATGTCACTCTATAGAAACATGGTATACCGGCCCTCATGTCATGCCATGTGTATGATATGAGAATTATCTTAATGAACGGGGTAAGCATGACATTGTTATGATGTTCTTGTAAACCCCAATTCTATAACAACATTGTTATGATGTTCTTGTAGACCCCAATTCTATAACAACATTGTTATGATGTTCTTGTAGACCCCAATTCTATATTAAACTTGATATTCTTGTGGACCTCAATTCTATATAAAGAATGTCCATACTTGTTTGTCATGGTACCCAAGTTAGGGAACCAATTTCACCTAGTTTTATCGATAATCGTGATTGTATCGTTATTATCGCCTAACTATGTCAAGTGTCATATTTTTGGACTCTATTCTTTCAAAGTCTATCCTACATGTCTACAAGCTTTATCCTTGAAATTCCATATTGGCTATATACAAAAGTGGATGTTAAAATACATGATTAATGCCTGCGCATATAGGGCCCGATCTGGTCCTGGGAGGAGCACCCGAAAGTACTTGTGCCCATGTGAGTTGATTGATCACGGTATTGGCATTATACCGAAGTGCATGACTAGCTTGATTGAACATTCCACAAATCTTGTACTTGTACTTGACTTGATATTACATGACTTGCGTGACCCGAAAAAGGGTAATTGCATACTTGCGTGCTTGAACCACGATAGCCAAATTCCAACATAACATGATGAGTCTATTTGCTTGAATATCTTGATATCTTTTGATATAAGTTCTTGAAAGTTCATCGCTATCTTATTGTTATACACTCTCTCTATATTGTCGTTTTGCGAGCATGCATAGCTATAGTGCATTCATGAAAGATGTGATTACTTAAACCCATTGCTAGTTCTTGAGATATAATTTCCTACTGGGCGTTCGCTCACTCAGTGTTTCCATACTTTTCAGGTAAGTCCGACGATGAGGGAACTCAATCTGAAGGGGATGGTCAAGAGTGAAAGAGTTAGAGCTACTCAAGCGTCAATTAGTCCTGTCTTTTCTCTATTTTTCTTGAGTCAAGAGTTGTACCTTTCTTTTATGGAGTCTAGTATTTGCAAGGATTTGTAATAGACATATTCTTATTAAAGGAATTAATGGATTGGGTTATCTTTATATTTGCTCACTCTGTCTTTGTGTCGAATACACTACTACACTGATTGACATGATTGATATAAACTCGTCGCGCATCTCCGGGTACCTTCCGCGCTCGGGGCGTGACAGTTTTTGTGGTATCAGAGCCTAGGGTGTTCAATTCCTAGGAAAACCCAAGTCCAAGGATAGGTTTAAACCATTAACCAGTGAGATTGGGTAGAACCAAGGGTGGAGTTAACATGGAAAATTTAAGAGCCCTTAACAAAATTGCACACTAATATAGCTATTGTAATTGTAGGATAATGGCTGCCGAACGTGCTCAGTGACGCAACATGCAGCGTACACTCCAAGGCATGACCCAAGTGCTGCAACAAGTAGCACATGGAGGTGCACAACGAGTCGGAAGTCTCCACCAAGTCTTCAAGAACATGAACCCTCCCAAATTCATGGGTTCTACTGATCCGGATGACGCAGAGCACTGGATCAGGGAGACGGAGCGTATATTCCGTGTTATGCAGTGCACGGATCAAGATAAAGTCTTATTAGCTACTTTCCAACTAGAAAGGGATGCCCGATGCTGGTGGGAGTCAGTCGAAGCTACTATGAATCAAGACCAAATTACTTGGGAAGAATTTGTTGAACATTTCAACAATAAATATTTTTCAGACCGAGTCCAAGAAAAGAAAGCTACCGAATTTGCCGCACCAAGCAACGGTCACTATCGGTGGCAGAGTATGAGGCACAATTCTCTAGATTATCTCGGTATGCTAAGCACTTAGTTAGCACCGAGAAGATGAAAGCTAGGAGGTTCCTTAATGGGCTCAGGCCCCAATATATTACCCAGCTGGTGCCAATGGATATTCAGGTCTACTCAGAGATAGTACGCCGAGCTCAATTGTTAGAAGATGCCACGGAGCTATCAGATAGAATCCGTGGGAAGGATAAGAAAGAACAAGTTACAAGTTCGGGTTCCTTTAAACCCAACTTCAAGAAGAGGCCTAGCACTGGAGGTACTTCTTCTCCAGACCAAAAATTTAAGAAGACCAAGCCCTTCTCTATCACTACTACACCTTCGAATATAATATGCAAGCATTGTGACAAGGCTGGTCATAAAGCCGAAGAGTGCTGGAGAAAACTTGGAGCATGTCTCCGTTGCGGGAGCCGTGAGCATCGGATTCCCGATTGCCCATTACTTAATGATCAAACCGGTGACGGAAAACGCCAGGTAACCAAGAACACTCGTCTTCACGCAATTAAGGAGACCGAAGAAGAAGAAGGCGGACTAGTAGAAGGTACACTGAAAGTTTGTTCCAAGTATGCACATGTCTTATTTGATACGGGTGCATCACATTCTTTTATTTTCCAAGAAGTTTGCTAACCCACTACCTATGGAACTGGAATGGATGAAAATAATTTTATCTACTCCTCTCGGAAACGAAACCGATACTACTCACCATTATCAAAACTGTGAAGTCTTGGTAAAAGGAAGAAATCTCCCTATTGATCTCATATGTTTAGATCCAAAGGAGTATGATGTCATACTGGGAGCGGATTGGTTATCCAAATACCAGGCAACAGTCGATTGCCACAATAGCAAGGTTACTTTCAAGGACTTTCCAGAACTAGTCTATTCTAGCCCTAAGAGTCGGAGCGAGTCACCTCTTATTTCGGCTCTCCGAGCTAGCAAGCTAATCAGGAAAGGATGTGTATCTTTCCTTACATTTGTCATGATTAAGGAGGCTAAGGAAACTAAGATAGAAGATATCCCAGTTGTGCAAGAATTTCTGGATGTGTTTCCGGAAGATTTGCCTGGATTACCCCCACAAAGAGAAGTGGCCTTCACCATCGACTTAGTCCCTGGTGTTGGTCCAGTTTCTAAGGCACCTTATAGAATGTCCCCTGCTGAACTCAAGGAGTTAAAGGAGCAATTAATGGAACTTCTTAAGAAAGGATTCATTAGACTGAGTACTTCCCCGTGGGGAGCGCCTGTGCTATTTGTAAAGAAGAAGGATGGATCCCTGAGACTATGCATCGGCTATCGACAGTTGAATCATCTCACTATCAAGAACAAGTATCCACTGCCGAGAATCGATGAGTTATTTGATCAAATATCTGGATCCAAGTATTTTTCAAAGATTGATCTCAGGTCAGGATATCACCAACTAAGGATCAAGGATGATGACATTCATAAGACCGCATTCAGAAGCAGGTATGGCCATTATGAGTTTGTTGTTATGCCTTTTGGACTAACAAATGCCACTGCTGCCTTTATGCAGTTGATGAATAGTATATTCAGGCCTCATCTAGATCAATTCATGGTGATTTTTATTGATGATATATTAATATATTCCAAGACTAAGGAAGAGCATGAGGAGCATTTGAGGATTGCATTACAAATATTAAGGACAAATCGATTATATGCCAAGCTCAGCAAGTGTGAGTTCTGGCTTGAAGAAGTAACTTTTCTCGGACATGTGATATCAAAGGATGGATTATCTGTAGATCCATCAAAGGTTGAAGCTGTGAAGAATTGGGAAAGACCGACCAATGCTAGCGAGATCCGAAGTTTCTTAGGTCTTGCCGACTATTACAGGCGATTCATCAAGGATTTCTCTAAGATTGCCGTGCCGCTTACTAGGCTAACTCGCAAGGAGATCCGTTATGAATGGAGTAAGGAATGTGAAAGAAGCTTCCAAAATCTCAAGGATCATCTAACTACAGCTCCGGTCTTAGCGTTACCAATGGAAGGAGAGAAATTCGAGGTATACACTGATGCTTCTGGCATTGGCCTCGGATGTGTTCTAATGCAACAAGGAAATGTTATAGCTTATTCTTCTCGTCAATTGAAGAAGCATGAAGAGAACTACCCCATCCATGACTTAGAATTGGCCGCGGTGATATTTGCACTCAAAATATGGAGACATTATCTTTATGGAGTTCAGTTTACTGTATACTCTAATCACAAGAGTCTCAAGTATCTCTTTTCACAAAAGGAACTAAATATGAGGCAAAGACGTTGGCTAGAATATCTCAAGGACTTCGACTTCAATATACAATATCATCCCGGAAAGGGTAACTATGTAGCATATGCCCTTAGTCGAAAGCCGAGAGCACTGTTAGCCAATTGTATGATTCAAGAATGAAAATTGCTGGAGCAATTTTCTGAACTCAATATAAGCATGGACACAGACTTTCAATGTGTCACATTATCTCACATAAGCATTCATCCAGACCTATTATCTGAAATACGAGCGCTTCAAGATAATGACCCAATATTAGTAGAGATCAAAGGCAAACTGGAAGGACAATATGATTTCCAAATAACTTGTGAAGGAAGATTAATGTAACGACCCGAGAATCCGATTACCGGGAAGGCCCGATAACCCGAGACTCGCACCGCCACCCACGAGCCCGAAGACTCGGAAGGGTTAAAAGGATGGTGTGGAAACTACACAAGCATCACAAATAATTGCAGAAATTAAACAGTTATGATATTAAGCAGGAAATGAATTAACATTTTACATGGTCCACAATAAAATAACAACAACAGCAACAGTAGTCCACGACTAGTACAGTGACAAGAAAGAAAAGTACAGCTACACGGGGCATCCCCCGGCTCTGACCTCTGGCACTACCTCTGGGCACCCGCACCACGCTTCCGCTGCGTTCCTGACACGCTCCCCGAAGGTGGCGCCTCACCTGAAACACGGTGAAAACACGCAGGGAATGAGTCTCGGAACAAGACTCAGTAGGGATCACTCGAACCCTACCTCGAAAAACGAGAAACCACTACTCTAGCGGTAGGAAAGTACCTCGGAAAGGAAAGCCCTGTACTCTACAGAACTAGACCCTAACGGCACGCAAACCGACACACGTGCCACGGTACGAGAAGACCGAAACTCAACGGTCGAACCGTCAAAACCCGAAGGTCGGAAACACACGACTGACAGTCTGACACTCCGTACTCAACAGGAGTACCACCCACTAGAAGCACAGCCGGTAGCGTCCCCTGACGTCTTACACCGCACCGCAGGTGAACCGCCTGACGTGGTAGGTCCTACCCGAGGCGCAAACACCGTACAAGTAACTACAACAAGTGACTAGCTGGGGTCACGCCCGTCGACGTGGGTCCAACCGCCCCCAACCACGTGTGCACACACAGACCGCGCGTCCCTGGTCTGGCCCTCTGACCGGTTTTCCCCTCAGCCGGACTCTGGCTGCAAGACGTGGGGCCCAACGGTAACCGGTCCACAAACCGTCTCTAAAGGTCAGCCCGTACACCACTCCCTGGTGCGACTAGCACACGCGTACTAGTAGGCTACGACTAGTGGAGGGTCACAGAAGGAGTAGACTCTCAAGTCTCGGAAAACAACGGTGCAACTGCAGGTACGAGGAACGCTCCTTGTACCAACACCGACGCACGGTGACCAGCTGACAACAACATCTCCCGGTACACTCTGTACGACGAGAGACACACCGACGCAACCCGTACCCTTGAACGGTCCACACTGGGCCGCTCAGGGATGTACGGTCACACAGGGACCGCACAAGGATTAGAACGGTCATATCAGGACCGTTCCACCCAGGGTCCAAACGACGGATAAACGGCCAACACAGGACCGTTCAAACAGATGTGCGGCCAACTCTTGACCGCACGTGGGTGAGGAACGGTCACCTACTGGCCGCTCGTCTCCCAACGGTAAAAAGCCTGGACGGTTAGTCCTTAGCCGCACTTGGGGAAGGGCGGCTACGGCTTAGCCGTTCAGGTGTTGTGCGGTCAGGGCCAGACCGCACATCCAACCATAGCGCTAGGGGATGTACGGCCAGCACCTGGCCGTGCAAGGGGTTATGCGGTCAGCTCCTGGCCGCACATCCCAGAGCACTGCACAACGGTCACAACCAACGGTCAAAACCCTTGGGGTTGGGCGGTAGCTGTGGGGCCGCACATTAGGATATGCGGTCCCACGATAGACCGCCCAAGCCCACTGCGCGCCAAGCCTCACCCAAAGCGCGCCGAGCCGATGAACGGTCCGAACGGAACCGCATAGGGGTTGTGCGGCCACTGGTTCGACCGCACATCGCTCACCGGCGAGAAAATGGCGAACCTCACCGGAATCGCCCAATCGGCCTCAAAACAAACCCCACGGAGGGGGAAATGGCGAGAGAAGAACCCCCAAGCCCCCTAGCATGCTCCTACGCCCTTAAACCGTGAAATCGGGGCTCAAAACGATGGATCGGACGAACTCACCCCGCGGCATGATCGACCCTTCCCGGCTCAAAATAAACCCCTCTCGACCTCGTCTCGAGCTGAAACTCACGGGGAAGGAAGACATGAGGCTAAGGAACGTCACCCTACCTCCGGTCCGCGACGAAACGCTCCGATCCGAGCTCGAAATCGCGAAGAACGCCGCTAGAATCTCGCCTCTCCACGCCTCCCACGCTCGCCGTATGCCCGCACGATCGCCTCGCCGCCGCCCACGTCACCGCGCCGTCGCCCCGCCGCCGTCTGCAGCCGGAGGGGAGCTCGCCGTGGCCAACCGGGAGGAAGAGAGGGAGAGGGAGGGAGACACGGTGGAGGAGGAAGGAGGAAGAAGAAGAGAGGAAAGAAGAAAAAAGAAAAGAAAAGAAAATGGGAATATATAGAAAATCCGATTTTTCGGAAAAATACCGAAAATTAGAAAAATACATTTCCGGAATCCTCGGAACGCACCGATCGCAACGGTACCACTCGTGCCTCGGGGAACTGCCCGGTTCGCCCGCAGCGAGCGTCCGAAGAAAAAGCCGAAACACACACCGGAAATCGGAAAACACGCACGGAAAAAGCCGCGGAACGCCTCCGGGCCTCCGAAACGACTCCGGATCGCGCCGATCCGAACACGAAAGATGTCCGAAACGAAATTTCGGACACAACGGAGCCGGACGCTCCGAAAACCAGACCCGGGACCCACGAAGAAGGATCCGAAAGGTCCGGGATATTACAATTAATGTTCAGGAATAGAACTTGCATACCGGATTGTCCCGAGTTAAAGAAGAAGATCTTGGATGAAGCTCATAGATCAAGGTACACGATTCATCCAGGATCAACCAAAATGTACCAAGATGTGAAAAGGAATTTTTGGTCGCCCAACATGAAAAGGGAAATAGCAGACTATGTATCACGCTGTCTCACTTGCCAACAGGTCAAGGCGGAACACCAAAAGCCTGCTGGAAAATTACATCCTCTAGATATTCCCAAATGGAAGTGGGAGAATATTAGTATGGATTTCATTATGGGTTTATCTAAATCAAAAGGAGGACATGATGGAATATGGGTTATTATTGACCGATTGACTAAATCGGCGCATTTCTTGCCAATAAAGAGCCGATGGTAAGTGGATGTTTTGGCTGCATTATACATCAAGGAAATAGTCAGATTACATGATATTCCTGTTTCAATCGTGTCTGACAGAGATCCCCGTTTTACTTCTCATTTTTAGAAGGGACTACAACATTCATTGGGAACAAGGCTTAACTTTAGTACAGCTTTTCATCCTCAAACGGATGGTCAGACCGAGAGAACTAATCAGGTGGTTGAAGATATGCTCAGAGCTTGCATCATTGATTTCGATGGAAGCTGGCATGATCACTTGCCGTTGGTGGAATTTGCATACAATAATAGCTACCAGGCAAGTATACAAATGGCACCTTTCGAAGCTTTATACGGAAGGAGTTACCGATCACCCTTATGCTGGGACGAAGTTGGAGAGAAACAACTGCTAGGTCTAGACATAGTAAGGGTTACCACTGAAAGAATACAATTGATTCGAGAAAGACTGCAAGTTGCTCAGTCTAGGCAAAAGGCTTATGCCGACACGAGAAGGAGAGATCTTGAGTTCCAAATCAGAGATCATGTATTTCTCAAGATATCGCCGGGACGTGGCATACGGAGATTTGGTGTTAAGGGCAAGCTTACACCAAGGTTCATCGGACCTTTTGAGATATTGGAAAGAGTTGGCGAGGTTACTTATCGCATCGCATTGCCTCCTCAATTGTCTGAAGTGCATAATGTATTCCACATATCTATGTTGAAGAAGTATGTGCACGATCCATCGCATATTATTGATCATGGAGACTTAGTGATCCAAAAGGATCTCACATATGAGCAGAAGCCCATGAAGATACTAGATCGCGAAGTACGTACCCTAAGGAATAAGGTTATTCCCATGCTAAAGGTACAATGGAGTAAGAGTTCCGATTATGAAGCCACATGGGAGACCGGGGAATCCATGAGGAAACGATTCCCAGAATTATTTTAAGGTAATAGGCTCTACACTCTCCACATGTATATGCGATTGAATTTGGGGACCAAATTCTTTTAAGTGGGGGAGGGTGTAGCAACCCTAGAAAAATAAAGATTTTTAAATAAATCAAATTAGAATAAACAAATTCTTAATTAGTCAAAATAGGCTAAAAGATTTAAGTAAGTAAAAGAAAAATCAAGAGGAACAAATAAATAGAACCAAAAATGTGAATAACGCCTTGATTCAAGGCGCTAATTAAAATTAAACACCTCTGGCTAAGGCGTGAATTGAAAAAGGGACGCCCACTAGACAAGGCGTCAATTCTCAAACGACCAAAATAAATAAAAGGGCAATTAAACGTAACACCCTTTGCTTAGACGCGTTTCACTAAAGAAACGACATTGTCAAAGGCGTTAATTTAAGTAACGCCCTATAGAAAGGCGTTAATTCAGTTCGAGTTCCGTTCGAACCCAGACCTCATCCAGGGTAAGTTCTGGATTAGTACGTGCTAGTAGAGTTATAGTAAGGACTCTATCAAGGAAATATAACTTCCAATAGAACTCTAACTCTATTAGGGTTCCCCAAAACCCTATAAATAATCCGTGTCCATCAAACCCTAAAATCTATTTGGTCGAAGCTATGTTGCTGCTGTCATCCGTGAAGAACGTAAGTTTGTTCTTCATTTACTTTACCTTCGCCTTCGGTCATGTATGATGAAGAAAACTAATGTCTTCATCTTATTTCATGTAGGAAGTCTACAATAGGTAGTAACTCTTTTGTCAAAGAGAAGATCGTGGGTTCTTCGTCCACATCGTTCTTCTTCCTCCGGTAATCAGAAGACTCTGTTGCTAACAGAGGGTCCTTTTCTCTTCACAAATCTTAACCGAATCTTCACACAGATCATCAAGTAGGTTTTCTCAAGATCGTAGCCCAAACTAGCTTAAGATCTTAATAATATCATCGGTCATGTATGCATATAGTTTTATTGTGGTTTCAGATGTTTTCTATGTAATTTCAAAAAGAAACGCCCTTGACAAGGGCGCTAATTTAAAGAAGCGACCCACACTAGGGCGCTAATTATTGTTTTGACGCCCTGCCCGAAGTCGTCAATTGCATGTAATTAATAAATACCCACGTTTAAAATTTAATATCTATGTAACAATGAATCTAATATATTGCATGAGTATACCTGTGAAATCCTGCTATTTTTCCTGTCATGATCATGTACCCTTTTTCCTGAAATTTTATTGTCTGAAAATTGGTAAATTCTTGAATTCACGACCTTGTCTAGGTCGTCTCCTACTGAACTGACGCCCCAGACTAGGGCGCTAATGGAAAAGCAACGCCCCTGTCCAGGGCGCGTTTTTGTTAAAATTACAGAATATTAATTTTCTACAAAATAGAAATATTGAAGGGACGACTGATGTACAAGTCATCAAATTTGTAAATAAACGCCCCTATAGAATGCGTTAATGTGATAAGTAATGACTTAGATTAAGTCGCTATTTTCCTGTGACACTATTTTACACTGTTACTATTAACCGAGGGTTTCATATGTATATATATATATATATATATATATATATATATATCGGCACTATATTCCAGTCCGTGAATATAGTCCCATGTTTCATGATGTTTTATCGTTTACCCACTAACTCTCATTGACATACAAGCTCTCCATTGGACACTCCGTTCCTTTGGACTAGCGAGTTAGTCATAGAGACCTCCGTAAGACTCCTCGAGCCTTGGATTCCCTCAAGGCCGACTGAGCTGGTTGTACCATAAAAACCTATTACACAATCTTTGCCATGTCACTCTATAGAAACATGGTATACCGGCCCTCATGTCATGCCATGTGTATGATATGAGAATTATCTTAATGAACGGGGTAAGCATGACATTGTTATGATGTTCTTGTAAACCCCAATTCTATAACAACATTGTTATGATGTTCTTGTAGACCCCAATTCTATAACAACATTGTTATGATGTTCTTGTAGGCCCCAATTCTATATTAAACTTGATGTTCTTGTGGACCTCAATTCTATATAAAGAATGTCCATACTTGTTTGTCATGGTACCCAAGTTAGGGAACCAATTCCACCTAGTTTTATCAATAATCGTGATTGTACCGTTATTATCGCCTAACTATGTCAAGTGTCATATTTTTGGACTCTATTCTTTCAAAGTCTATCCTACATGTCTACAAGCTTTATCCTTAAAATTCCATATTGGCTATATACAAAAGTGGATGTTAAAATACATGATTAATGCCTGCGCATATAGGGCCCGATCTGGTCCTGGGAGGAGCACCCGAAAGTACTTGTGCCCATGGGAGTTGATTGATCACGGTATTGGCATTATACCGAAGTGCATGACTAGCTTGATTGAACATTCCACAAATCTTGTACTTGTACTTGACTTGATATTACATGACTTGCGTGACCCGAAAAAGGGTAATTGCATACTTGCGTGCTTGAACCACGATAGCCAAATTCCAACATAACATGATGAGTCTATTTGCTTGAATATCTTGATATCTTTTGATATAAGTTCTTGAAAGTTCATCGCTATCTTATTGTTATACACTCTCTCTATCTTGTCGTTTTGCGAGCATGCATAGCTATAGTGCATTCATGAAAGATGTAATTACTTAAACCCATTGCTAGTTCTTGAGATATAATTTCCTACTGAGCGTTCGCTCACTCAGTGTTTCCATACTTTTCAGGTAAGTCCGACGATGAGGGAACTCAATCTGAAGGGGATGGTCAAGAGTGAAAGAGTTAGAGCTACTCAAGCGTCAATTAGTCCTGTCTTTTCTATATTTTTCTTGAGTCAAGAGTTGTACCTTTCTTTTATGGAGTCTAGTATTTGCAAGGGTTTGTAATAGACATATTCTTATTAAAAGAATTAATGGATTGGGTTATCTTTATATTTGCGCACTTTGTCTTTGTGTCGAATACACTACTACTCTGATTGACATGATTGATATAAACTCGTCGCGCATCTCCGGGTACCTTCCGTGCTCGGGGCGTGACACGCGGAGGTAGGGTTCGGAGGTGGAGGAGGACGAAGCAATTACCTTTTGCTGCACACGGGTTAAAGCGTATTCCACCGGCTCGGCAGAATAGGTTAACCAGCGTTAACGCGGAGACCGAGAAGATTAGGGAGAATACAGGAGAATAGCTAAAATGCTCTACCAAATTGAATAGGAGAGAATACGGTGGGGTACCCCACCTTATTCTTCAATCAAAGAGGGCCATAAAGATTCCAAGTTTTGTGAGTCAGGACAAAATGTGTAACTTACAGGGATTAAAACTGACGTCATAATTTTATAGGCATAAAAACTAAAACCCAGAATTATTTTGTCAAAGATTTAAATTATTTGAACAATTATACTAGTAGTTCCATCTCTCCCAATCACTTTTTTCTAATTTAGATGATATAATTTTCAAAGTTTTAACAGACGATAAAATAATACATAAATTTATAGCTTTGTAAATTAATAAAAACATCCCTGTACAATATGCACATATTAAAGAATCTTCATGTGTCACTATAGTCTATACACATATAACCCTCCTATTTGATGAACTTGCATAAGGTCGTAAGTGTGTACAGAGTCTACAGACTACAGAGTTCATACAGAAACTTTTCTACATGCAATCTCCTGTAAGGAAGAAAATAAAATGTTCTACACTTCGAGGGTTATTTTCAAAAAGCTGAGAAAAAAAAAAGAAAGAGAGGGGAGTCGGATTCCCATGTCCCACCGGTAACACCGCGCCTCCCCTCCATGCAACCGGCAGCATCCACTACGCTCCGTACCTGCACCGCACACAACAGCGCACCACCTCGCACAAACTTGCCCGAAGCACCTGCGCTACAAGGGGGATGTGTAGTGAAACTCGATCTGCAGGAGGCGATGGAGGTGGGCTTCCCCCACCAGCCCCCTCTCCATGTCACCCCGCAGCTCACGCAGCGGCACCGCCGCCAGGAACCCCTTGATGAACTCCTTGCAGGCGCCCAGCCCTTCGCATACCACCCGTCTGCCGGCAGAGCTGCTCCCCACCTTCTGCCCTCTTCCTTCCTCCTCCTGATCATGGCTTCCCGAGGTCGAACACTGGCCCTGCTCTCCTCCTTCCGGCGAGGTGGGTTCTTGTTCTTCGGCACCGGTCATGTACACCCTGCTGCCTTTGTCGAACTTGAGGATGTAGGCCTGGTTGCAGCCCTCGATAAGGCGCTCGCCGAGGGTGTCGATCAGGCAGACCGCCTCCTCCTCCACCTTGAGCACGAAGAAGTGGTCGTTCCAGCCAGCGATGTAGACGCGCTCCTCCCCGGCTTCCGCGCAGAGGAGCTCATCCCACACGCCGTCGAAGGACATGGCGCCGTCGAGGTACTCGAATCCCCCCGGTGCGGCCTCCATGCCGAGGAAGCCCACGTAGGACATCCCCGTAACCACGGCGAGCGGCCGCACGTTGGCGCCGAGGACGGTGTCCAGGTCGAAGTGGCGGTCGGAGAACTTCTCCACGTGGGTCTCGTCCGCACAGAGCCGACGCCACAAACAGGAGCCCTCCCGGACCAGGTCGTCGAACTGGCAGCGGAGGGGCAGCGCCCCGGGGTTGCGGTGGAGCCAGTCGGCGATGACGGCGGCGAGGACGGAGCAGGCGCTCTCCCCGGCGGCCTTCTCGCTCCGCTGGTCGATGGAGGCGAGGAACACCTCAGTGACGAGCTCCAGGCGGCCGTCCCGGCTCGCCACCGTCCTCTCCTCCCAGCTCCCGATCTCGAACTGCCCCTCTTCTTCGAACCTTAGAACTGGATGCTCCTCCTGCGCCCCCGGCGGGGAAGGGGAGGAGGCGGCGACGCAGCCGCTCTGTTGGGCGCGCCTGTGGGGATCGGTGTCACCGACGCCGCCGTCGCCGGCCGCCTCGTACAGCAGCGGCCCCTCCTTGGGGTGTTTAGTGGATTTGGAACCGAGCCACCCCTTGGTCCAAGAGAACCTTCCAAGGGAATGCGTCCGCGAGAGATGGGGAGGGGAATGGTGGATTTCTTGTGGACGCTTCCCCATCCTCTTCTCTTCGCCATTGCCGAGCTTGCGGCCGAAATCTTTAACCAGACTGAAGCTTTCTGCAACTGGCTTCCCATTATTCAACTCGGCTTCTTCTTTGGATGGCGAACCTGCAGCTGATGAACTTTCCCACCCATTGGCGGAGGATTTAGAATCGACACTGGGACGCCAGACGTGCCCGCTATCTGTTTGTGGAAATGCTGAGCACGACACACCGCGCAGACTCGACGCTCTGGCCATGGTCGACGCAGCGCCGCTCTTGATGTGGGGATCAGAAATTTTTAACGCGACCTGGTAACGTTTGCCATGGAAGGTAAGCAACTAGAAAACTAAAGATTCTGGTCTGGGAAACACGGGAAAAAATGCATAATGTGATGAAAAAACTCACGCTTAGCTCGGCTTCGCCACTGAATCCTCTGATTCTGCACTTGACTGGGATCGATCTCATGCTTCTTTCTTCGCCCGAGGAAGCAAATACAGAAACATCCAGCTGGGTCTTGCCAAGGATTGAAGACGAGTGCTTGGAAATCTCGCCAAACCCCTGATCAGTTTCTTACAAATCGTCAGAAAATATTAAATCCGTGTGACAATGGTCATGGATCGATCCACGGTGCTGCCGGTGTTTACTTACGTGAATCTCCAGCTTCACAATCCAGCTATTGAAGCCTCTCTGCGGACCGGCCGTCTTCAGCTTGCACTCGTGCGGGAATCCTTCCCACCAGCTGACGGCGCCGTCGGACCGGACGCGCTGCCGGGCGGTGCAGTTCCTCTCGGCAGCCCGCCGGGCGAAGGCCGGCCTCCGCCGACCGCCGCTGCCGCTCCACTGCACCTGCACCATCGCGCTGCTGCCGCCGACGACCTCCACGCCATCTAGGGGCAAGCCGGTGATGTCGCAGATGACGAGCTCCACCCGGAAGGGGCGCACTCGGGGCGGCGGCGAAGGCCAGACCTTCCAGCTCGGCATGGCTCACAAGCTCCGGATCGGACTGCCAGAATCGGCCATCAGCAACCTTGCTCGAGGAAGGCCATTGCAACAAATCGCTGACAAACCCAGTTCGTGTTAATATCCAGAAGAGAAGGAAGCCGGGAAGAAGGTGTTTGATGGGTTTCCTTCCTCGAGCAGCAACGCGGGGTGGGGTCGTTGATCGGGTAAATGGCTTCTGGTGTTTCGTTCAGATTGCTGTGGAAGGTACCGGGAGGGAGGGGAGGGCGGTCTGAGATCATCGTCTTCCCCTGTAAGCAAACTTGGAAAAGGTATGCCTTGCAAGAACGCATTTTGACGTGTTCTTCTTCGCCCACACATAACAATTCAAAGAGAAGTTTCTCTTGTTTGAGCACTTCTTTTTAGAACTGGCCAATTTTGAACGGCTGTATGAACCCTTTCTTGGGGTTAAAACATTTTCTATTCCCCAAAAGGCTACCCAATCTTTATATCTATCTCTTTGGTCCGTTGACCGGGGCATGAACCGTGCGCAGCTGCTTGTGTTTGCAAGGCGATGTTGGATGAGTTTTAGAAGCTAAGAACTGTGGGACTCGCCGGGTCATCGCCGAAACTTTCAGAAGAACATACTATTCTTCACGTCTCACCACCGTACAAGGGTCCATCAAACTCTCTCTCTCTCTCTCTCCTGAGGGTTGATGGTACTTAGAGCTGTCAATGGATCTAATCCCAGTCAAGTTTAGGTCAGTTCTACTCGGGTCCGATTCCTCAAAATTAAAGTTTGATCTTAACCCGGGCTCGAGTTATGTCGGGCTAGATCGGGTCCGACCCAACACTATAAAGAAATTATAAAACTCTACTAAAGTCCGATTTGATCCGAAAATTTAAATAAAAAAATAAAAATAATATAGTTAATAATACACAATTTCTAATCTCACTAAATTAATTAGAATTTTAATGTTACTTAATTAATTTATTAAAAAAAATTTAATTTTTTAATTAAGTAAAATAACATAATTTTAACTAAGTATTTTTAAAAAAATTGAAGGGAGAAAAAAAGAAGAGAACGGGTCGAGTCGACTCACAGTTCGAACTCAAAGTCCGAGCTCGATCCGTGTGTCTAATCTGAGTCCGATTTTTAGATCCGACTATGAGTCTACATATCGGAAATGGTCTTGCGACTCAAGTCTGCCAATTTATCGAGTCGATCCAACCCATTAACGGCCCTAACGATATTGTAAATTTGTATCAACTGGATCTGGATCTGATTCAGGTGCGACGCGACACGATTTGAGTCACATAAATTTAGGTCCGATTCTAAAAGCCTCGAGCCGTCTCAAATCGAGTCCACGGTCTCAATCTAACTCACACGCGATGGGATACAACTGGCTCAGTGAGTTGCTCACGTGATGGCTTAGTTTTGTCGTTATATTGTCAGCAAACCTACGCTACAACATAATATAAAGCAACGACGTGGCCAATGTAAAAATATGGGAAGATTGCTTAACCAGCCCGCACAAGCAACGAGGAATGGGAAGGCCGGGAGATTGGGGAAACTTTTTGACGATTTTCGTTCTGGAAAAAAACAACATAGGATAGAAAGGAGCGGCCCGCGATCCGCTAAAATTAAGAAAAGGGGGTTTGAATGACCCTTTTGGTAACGGTGTTGTACTAAAGCTTGCAACCCCGTGTCACTGCACTACGGCCTAAGAAAATCCACGAAAATGGTTTTAGTTTTTCGGGAGGGAAAATTTCGCCGAAGTTCATCACGGCTCGATAACGCAAGGATCACCCTGACTCATACGAGGCCCAATTGACATTACCCAATCGGGGTCCACGAGAGCATCGCTAATCCACGGGTAGAACATCACATCGTCATCACACGAGCGGGATACCCACGCGGTGGTGTTCCGGATGCAGCGGAATTCACCAACCGGTGAACGTTGGGTCGCTATCACCGGACTTGCTTCGACCTGACTTGGGTCACCGCTACGCCGTCAAGATAGTCTCCACGATGCCTTCTCTCTGGGAATGGATGAGTAGGCGACGCATGATCTCACAATCGGACAGGACTCCACTCCGTGAACGACGCCATTGTTAAATCAGACGGGGCCACCATATCATGTATAAATAGATCCCCAGATGAGGACACGAAAAAAAAATAGACACGCAAAGGCAGAAAGAGATGCCAGACAACTGAGAGACTCAAATCACCGGTGACTTCCACATAGAGAGAGAGAGAGAGAGAGAGAGAGAGAGAGAGAGAGAGAGAGAGAGAGAGAGACCCGCACGCTAGCCACCGAAGGAGACTCAGTCGGACAACAAGGAGAGGGAGGTCCCTTCTCGATTCTTCTCATGTCTCTTCAAGCACTCCACGTCCTCTCCTAGCATCTCTAAGCGCCTTCTCCAGGTTATAGGCTCTTAACTCTCCCCCTCTCATATTTCTCTTTCCCTTCGACTCTCCTCGGACGGTACTAACTTAAGTATCGAAAGATTGTCTCCTAGGATCACTCCTAGGACTCTTTCTAACATTCTTTCTAGTGGTTATAGATTTTCTAAGAGTAATCGATTGGTCTTTCCTATTAAACCTACAATTTTGTATCTTACAAGTTTCCTCTGGAGTTTGATCTCAGCAAAAGGATAATATGATGCCCGCCAAGTTTTGGTGGAGTAGTCTTTACTTTTTTTTTGAATGTCGATTAAATGATTTTATTAACAATGCTTTTGAAATTTAGTGCTATATTAATTTTGATATTTATAAATTAGTAGCATCTACTATGGTTATAACAAATTTTATACCAGTCTAAGCTTGTATTAATATTTTATATTAGAGAATTTCAATGCGCGCGTTCTCTCTCTCTCTCTCTTCCTTGTTGTTGTTCTATCCTCACATTTAAAATTAATACTAAGGAGATAAGAATTCGCCTAGGCCCAACACCGATTGGCCTAAGCCCTAGGACCCAAGTCCATGTATTGCACACGTAATTACTCCACGATTCACCTGGCGCACGATCTACGAACCATTATGATAATAATGACAGAGTGATGAACATCAAGGGACAACCCACGTCCCTCACCTTTTGTATGCTGGAAGGCTAAGCGTCCAACGATCTCATAACTCTAGACAATCGTTCCTCCAGTAAATTAGAAGATGCGGACGATGGAAATATGTTTGAAGAGAGAGACCCTATAATAAGTATCCTAATCAGATAGTCAGGGGGTAAGGGTAAGCATTCTACGTTTACTACACTCCTAATATTCCTTGCTCTATTTCTCATTCCGAGCACTCTCGTGCACTCCTCGTCCACTCCGAACACTCGTCTAATTTAGGTATCAGAAGGTTGCCCCCTGTTATCACACCCATGACTCCCCATGACGTCATTCCCTTAACTCGCAATTGTTTCTCTCTAAAAGTTTCTTCTTTTTCTTGACAAACAAATCTCTTAGGTGTAACGAGTAGTTAGAATGATCAATTTTTGACATCTACAAATACTATATAAAAATTATTTTTTTTAAATATGATTTCAAAAAACTCCATTTAGAATAGTTTAAATTTATTTAGAAAAATGGAAGTGTACTTCATTTCAAAAAGAAACAGAGTCACAAGATACAAGCCTGTTGATGTGGGAAGGGACGTCTGATGAGACAAAGGAGAAACCCTATTTACAGGACAGAGCTTCTTCGGCAAGACTGGGCTGCAGCATTGCAATTTCTGGCCGCAAACTGAACACAAAATATTGTGTGAGAGGATGAGCTTCCTGCAATCTTGAAGAACAGTCCTTTGACTTCGATGGGGAAGGAGAGATTTCTGAGAGCCCGAGTATTGAGAGAATCTCCTTCAATGCATGGTAGACTAGCAGCCACTCGGTCTTGTTTCAGAACCAGAGCTTCCACAACGGAGTCAGAGTGTTCGACCATCACTGCACAGCACTGCATTTAATCACAAAAACCTGATGGCTCTATGTCCGTGGGTAGACTCGTAAACGGTTCGGATATGATACGGGTATTATGATATCTTAATTTGTATCTGATTAATAATTAAATTATCCGATTAGTAATCGAATTATTCATCAGATATTTTATTCAGATAATTATCGAATTAATACGAATTCGAATTCGGTTCGAATTTTAAACGGATAATTACTAGGCCTATTTAAAGGTGAGTTGTGTGAGCCGTGTGAGAGCGTTGTTTGTTATTTTCTCAAAAAAAAAGAGTGAAAGTTATATTTATTTTATTTTAAGTGATGTTATCAAAAGATTAGGCCTTATCCTAAAAAATATGAGATAATTTACTAAATAGGTGTAATTAGATTTTTTATTTTTAAATTATATTTTGAGACAAAAAAGATAAAAAGAGTAATCAAATAATATATTAAGATTTAAATTAATTATATATAGAATATGGGTATCCTTATATTTTTATCTAAGAGTTCTTATTCGGTCGGATAATATCTGACATTGATATCTCAATATCTTAATTTGTATCCGATTAATAATCAGATATCCGATATTCGATTAAATTATCTATCAAATATTTTATTTAAATAATTATCTGATTAAACGAATACAAATTTAAATTTGGTTCAAAGTTTAAACGCATAATTACCCGACACCATCTACATTTACTTCTTACTAAGTCACCCATCACCGGGGAATGAGGGAAGTCGAAGATTGCAAAGAGGCAAGTCTGAAATTTAATTACAGCTTCCCTCATAACTTGCGCGTGTAGTTACATCTAGTTATAAACATATGATTAATATATACGACGATTGTAGTAGATTGATGTGATTATTGAAACATTCACCTGATCCGTAAGATAGGACAAAAATTTAGATTCATTTGGTTGGAAGGAAATATTAATTTAAAAATGAAGAAAAGATATATTACAAATGATATGTATGTGTTTGAAATGACATATACGTATTTGGAAAGAAAAAAATAGAGTTTTTTTACGTATAAATTATTGCCACCGACAAAATTATAAATATATCATTCTTGAAAATATAATATCATGCATATCACCACTATTTTGAAAATTTTTTAACTATGTCATCGCCGTAACCCCCCATTATCACCGGTCAACTTAACAATGGTTAAGTCTAACTAGATATATGAAAAGACAAAAATGCTCACAATTATATCACCTAAGGTCTGGCGATCTCGTGGTGGCGTCAGCGGCATGTAGCCCCCTCTCCACTCCCTGGCATCTCTCTCTCTCTCTCTCTCTCTCTCTCTCTCTACTACGACAAAGTGTGGTGAAATGAGGCCTTCATCATCACGGAGGTCGATGAAGCTCCTCGTCTCTGGAATCAGGGGGTGGGGGGGTAGAGTAGTAAGGAGAGAGGGGGAGCTTCATTGTCGGCCGCAGAGGGGTGGGAGGGCAGAGCACCAAGGTTGGGGGGATGTTTGTCAAAGCTAGCAGGGGGTGGGGGGGAGTTGAGTTTCCCAGAGGTGGCAGGGAGTGGGGGGCAGAGCAACAACAATTGGGGAGGGGGGGGGGGTGTTTGCCGGAGGCAGCAGGGGGGGTGTTCACTGGAGTAATAAGGATTGGGGGGTGTTCGACGAAGGTGGGAGGGGGGGGGGCAGAGTAGCAGAGAGAGGGCGGGGGAAGTTTCGTCGCTGACTGTGACCCTCTCCCCTACAGGCTCCTCTACCAACATGCTAGCCTTCCTCTCTGATTCTGGTGTTGTCGTCGCCACCCATGAGCGACAAACATCCTTCAAGCTCACCCGGGACAACGTCGCCGACATCATCTTGGCCGCTATGTCGACATCAGGAGGATAGAGAGAGCACATAGGTCAGCCACCGCTTCCCCAACCATCGCCACCCCCCACCACTGATACTCCAATGACGTTGAACTTAACGCCGACGAGGTTCTTGATCGCAAGGTTGATGAAGAAGCCAACATGGCCGTGGCGAGGCCTTAACCCTTCCTCCCCCACCCACCCACCGACCTCCGGTTCCCCCCCTTGATGCTCCACCCTCCCAAAAACCCACCACCTCCGGCGACCCAGCATCCCACCTCCGGTTCCCCTCTATTCCTCTGCCCTCCCAACCCCCCACCACCTTCGATGAATCTTCCCCCTATCATTGTATTGTCGGTCTGGACGTCCCGCCACCTCTCTCTCTCTCTCTCACTCACTCTCATGAGAGTATTTTGGTCATTTGACCGTTACTTAATGAGAATATTGACATCTTTTAGAAATATTCATGGTCTCGCCGATGAAAGTTAACTACGATGACATATTTAAAAGTTTTTCAAAATAGTAGTGATATATATATTAATACGTTTTCAAGAATGACATATCTATAATTTCATATCTATATATGCGTGTACGCGTGTCCGATGTGTTTATATGTCATTTAAAACATACATATTTACCTCTTAATAGGTGTATATGATTCCCAAATATTTTTTTTAAATATGTATATTTTCTTCCAAATGTATTTATGCCATCTCCAATACATGTGTCTTGTTCTAAATAAATATGTTTGACACATCACATGAGTCTACCAATAGTTTGTCCAATTAGTTTTAACCATCCTCTTATACAGGTACATAAATCAATCACAAATAAATTTGTAAAATGACTGAACATAATTACATACTATAATGTACAACAAATATTAGCCAACTGCTAATATATTAGTCCAGTCTTAAACCCAACTGGGTCGTGGCTGGGTGGCCCGAGTCATAAGACATTGGTATCCAACATGTGGCAAATCTTCTCCGCCGTGTACCCGGCTTTGTTCTTGTTGGCGTTCCTTGTCAATATCGTTTTCTTTCCGAGTCGTGTCTGGGTGCCCGTCCCGATCGGATATCTGTCCGAGATGAGATTGGCTCGTCGGGATGGATGCAATGCACTCACCCTCGTGTAATCAATCTCATCCCGGACAAGTAATTACCCTAGACATACATTAAGATTTCCCCCTTCTTCTTTGTTTGGATGTTTCGACCCGATTTTAAATATGAAAGCTACTAAACGGTTATGTCCGATTGCGCTACAATTGCACTCACTCCCGTGTGATCAATCTCATCTCGAACAAGTAATTATCGTAGAGACGGACATTAAGATTTTCCCTTTCTTCCTTGTTTGGATGTTTCTACCCGGTTTTGGATATGAAAGCTACCAAACGGCTACGTTTGGTTGCGCCGTTGTAGTGGGGTTCTCGATGTATGGTAGTATGTATGTACTTCCCGTTCGAGTGAAATGAAATGATATATCCTTCTGGGCCAAAAACTAAGAAGCCCAAATAAGTGGACATGCGCAGCAACTTGGTGCGAGTGGATGAGAAAAGCTCACAAACAAGTATAGATTATCGATATTGCCGGTAAGTAATGATTGTTGTAATGTCCATAAAAATTATGATGACATGGAATTCACGTTATAATGTTTTAAAAACAAAAATTACTACATCATCGGGAGGTGTAATTATCATGACAGTGCATAAAACATTACTCATTGTCTATTGGTGTAACTCTTAGATAATGACCCACGTCTATCAAAACACAATACTCTTAAAATAAAATTCAAAAATATTTTTGAGATAGTTTACTTCAAGCCGACCAGCTACTTCAGCTTTTGGATGGCTCTAGGCTTTTTCGGTAACCACGATGGACAAGTGAGCCACCTGTTGTCATATGACTAGTTGTTGTGCATGATTTGCATCCGCTCCCTTCTCCAGTTTCTTGGCAAGGTATCAAGTCAAAAGTTTTATTCCCGTGTAAAATAATTTTAGTAAAAAATATTTTATACACATCAAATAATTAAATTATGTTAATTGACGTTATATCGAGGATAACCAATCATGTGTGATTTATGTCACGGGTCACATCTATTGATTTGACTTAATAAAATTTAAAAGCCACTTTGACATCCGATCAGAGTAGGGGAGCGGAGAAGAGAGAGAAAACGGTGAGCCCTGTCTCTCTATCTCTCTCTCGTATGTAATCACGTTAATCGAGATCAATTAACGTGCCCGACTCTCTCGGAGTCGAGTGCGCTAATCGCACCCTGTTATTAAAGTGCCCGAACCCGAAGTCGAGTGCTCCAACATATGTTAGCAACTTGTTACACGGTAACTATTTATTTTTAAATTTAAAAAAAAAGGGGGGGCACTTCCATTTCTCGTGCCCAACGGATGAGGCCGGGTCACAACAATCAATTTCACGGTCTGTAATCCGACTCATCAGACTAGACTGGTTTCGTCGTCCCCGCGGAAACTGGCGGACCAACTTTGTTGAAATTGGAAAATGTGAAATAAATAACTCGGTCCAAATTAAGGCCGCTTTTGACAAACAAATTGGGCTTTAGTTTTTCTTTTATCAAAATTCATTAGAAAGAAAAGAATCTACCTTAAAACAGTTTTCTTAGATTTTGATATTTGAAGTTTCTTTCTTTTTATCTCTCACTACATTTCTGAAAATGACCTTTAAGAATTTTGACGTGATCTTCACCTGTTTGTTTTAACTTGTAAGAGTGAGACGTTAAAGAAGATCAAAAATCACCCCCTCGAGATCTTTCCAAATGTAGCCTCCGTTTCAGTGCACATCGGCAGGCATCTCTCTCTGACAGGTTTGGTATTAGAATTAATTAATTAACGAGGGATAACGACTAAGTTAGTTCGAATACTTAATCTATTACTATATAATATAACGACGAGGAAAGAATCTGTTTAGGTCCGTTAAGATCTAATAGTGTAGGTCTCGTGCGTCACGCACGTAATTACCTCCACGATCCGCGTGGCATAGGAACAGAGAAGTATTATCATAATAATGATAGAATAATAGCCATCAAGGGACAACACACGTCTCCTAACTTTATGTAAGACAGAAGACCGGGCAACTCACGCCTCCATGCCTCCGGTAAGATAGAAGGCCGAATGGCCCGTGAACCCACGATCTTAGATAACCGTTCTTCTAGTAAATTAAAAGACACGGACAACAAAACGTGCTCGAGAAGTGAGATCTTACAATAAGTACCCTAGCCATATAGTCGGGGAAAAACATTCTAAGCCTTCTAGACACACTGAACCCATAATACTTTCTCCTTTATTTTCTCTTCCAAGCGCATACACTTGCTTCCGAGTACTCATGTGACTTAGATATCGAAGGGTTATCATTTGAGATCACAATTGGAGCTCTTTATGACGTCCTTTTTTCTTACTCGCAGGTTTCTATGTGAGAAAGTTCCTTCTCTTCCTTGACAAACAAATCTCAGAGATATAGTATAATACCTCAGGATTTCGGATCCTATTTTCGTGAGGTTTGGATCTACTTTTGTGTGAATAAAAAAATATTTTAGATTTAGTTCGGACCTTGTTGGATTTATTGAGTTTTTCAGAATTTTTCAAAATTATTTAACTGAAAATGATAAGAGAAAGGGTATGTTGACGATTTCAATTTTTTCAGGGTTTTAGGAAAACCCCAAAACCTTTTCCCGTTAAACGCTAAGCCCACTACCTCTGTCCCCATTTCTCCTCCTTCCTCTCCTGATCTCCCATGTTCCACTCCTCTCCTCTCCGACTGTAGACGGCGAGCGCGAGGGGGACCGGTCAACTACGGTGGTGTGCTAGGTGGGGTGTGGGCGCGAGATAGTGGTGGTTCATGCATGTGGGATTGTGGTGCATTTGGGTGGAGATCCGATAGGATCCGACATGGATCGAGCCCCATTTAACGAATGAAAGCTTCATCGAGGTAGGGGGATGGATCTTGCACCTTGTTCAAAGTTGACCTCTTTCTTTTAAGGTAGGCTCTTCCGGGCCAAATGCTGATTAACATATACTATCGTGTGCGTCGTTGAGTCCTCTTTTTTTTGATACCAAATAGCCCAATTTCTATTGAGTATAGCGATCATGATTAGGTTTTAACCAAGGCATGTCAAGTTAGGGTTTTCGGTAGTGTTCCCTTCTTTTAGATTGATCTAAGGTAGGATTCTTGCAGGCTAAACTCTAATTAAAAATACCCATATTATGCGATTTTTCGTCCTCTTTTCATTGATAGCAAAATGCCCAAATTGTATAGAGTATATCGCAAGTTATGATGGCTTTTCCTAAGGTCTCTCAAGGACCATCGGAGCGGAACACGGTCTCCATAACGCGATTTAACAGAAACCGCTACCCGGGAGCCGCGGTTTCGCGACCAACCGCGGCCCTCCGGCCGTGGGAAATTTAATTTTTTTGTCAAAATTGCGTAAACGCGGTCGTTTACCGACCGCTACCATACATTAGCGGTTGTCTCCTAACTACGAGCATCGCTCTGATTTCTATTATAATGTTGTGTTTTCCCTGTTATTTATCCTGCGTAGACAACATGTTCCAGGGCTAGAAACACATGTAATAAGTAGGGATTATGAATGAATCTTTAATTTTAAAGTTTATTCACACCATGATCCCTCAATTATCATTATTATCTCATGATTGTACCCTGCAAAATTAGTATATTCAACACAGCTAAATTTGATCATAACCATGATAGATCTTGCAATATACTTACTGTTCTTGATTAAATTACAAGGTTTGTTTGAGGGTCATGTCACTCTGGTGGCAATGTTCACCGCTCATACCGTTTTTCGTGTTTTACACCTTCATTATTGTGATAATCGAGACTCTCCACTGAATATTCCTTTCGTCGAACTAGGACCGTTATTACAAGACCTCCGTAAGTCTCTGCGAGTATGAGATTCTCACTAGGACTCTGAGCAGGTTGTACCCTGAAAGCCTGTACCGAACGACTTGACCGGATTGCATTTTTGGGCAATCTAGACTTGGGACTGTTCTGCCTAATCTCAACCTAAACGCGGTTTTGAATAAATTGCTATCATGCGGTAGCGATCGATTCCTGACCGCATTTGACTCCTGTTCTGACCTACGCATCAGTTTGTTCAGTCGATTGCACCTTGTTCAAAATCGACTTAACTTGATCAAAGTCAGACTATGTCACCTCAATTGACTAAGGTTAGATAGGATGAACTCTGTTTCAGCCTATCCAATTATGTGGTCACATTACATGTGAGAATGTTACACTACTTCGTAATTCTATTTCTTTGGTTCATACCATACGCTGGACGCATAGTCAAATATGCCTGGTACAACTTATGACACGAGGTTTACCAAAATAATCGCTGTATACATATATAGATAATGTGTGTGAATGGTTTTGATGTCTATTAAGTCATAGGACTCATGCCACATTCTAATCTTTTCAAAAGATCAGTAGTTTGGATTTAGCTCTGACGAGGGACCAGTTAGAGAGGGAGCGAGATCTCGAGAGTACTTTGGAAGCCATTGAAGTATAGAACTCTAACGTCTAGTTCTTTATATTTTTATTTTGTGATGAAATATTTTGGAATCTCGGTGTATAAAATGCAAATGACAGGAGGAGGATTGTGATATTATGTGTATTCGTGGAATGATGTAAATTTTTATGTTTTATGGAATGGTACGTGTGCGTGTTGCTTGATGGAGACCTGACTATAGGATATAGGGAAGGGGGTACCAAAGACAGTCTCAGCGGACCACCCTAATGATGTTCACGACTGGCAGTTGCAGCCCCAACTTTGTGCCCATCACATCCAGCAGAGCATCCATGCTGAGTGCGAGAACAAGACCTTCCTCTGCGAGATCGTGGATTGCTCTAATGGCGTTTGCGAGCACGACCCATCTGATTCATGCGCCCCATGCTGCGTGCCTCCTTCTACCTACAACCTCCTTGCAACAGTACCCCCACCCGATGCACACCTTCGACGGAATCGTCATTGGGTGCATCTTGGTGTTCTTCGAGGAGGTGACATCAAGGGGATAGTATGGGTGGCGCCTGTATCTGGCAGAGTAAGGAGGTGGAGGTGGCGCGCGCGCGCGCGTGTGTGCGCGTGAGAGAGAGAGAGAATGCTAACCTAAGGATAAGCCGGTCATTCTCATTTTTAACTCACGCTCCACTTCAGTTAAATACACTGAGATTACAACGAGAGTATATCCACGACAATACCTTATAAATGAAGGAAATACACATCAATATGTCAAAAGAAAAGGGATATATGACAATATGGACGTTTGTAAAGGTATAATTGTAAAGCTTTCTTTTTATAATTATCTCATAACTTTACGCAATTAGACTCTGAAAACTGAAAAACACATGTTATTATTTTATACACTGAATGAAACAAAAAAAAGCCGTCTGAAATTATCTGCCCATCGTATGTCCATCTCTCGTGTAATCTCGTCCGTTCATCCTCGCGAGCCCTCCAAGCGCCCTCAAAATTATCAAAATTAGGGATGTTGAAAATATTTACAAATTTGATTACCCTCGTCATCCTACTCGAGATAGATATGAGTAATATTTGAATAATCAGATATGAATTTAGATTCGAATAATTTTAAAATATCTATTTTATATTCAGATCAAATATTAATTTAATACACTCGAACTCATATTTAATCCATTTTTTCTTAATAAATCAGTGTTAATATTTTAAATCATGACTATCTAACCCTTAAATACTTAAACTAATATGAGGAATCAAAGCCCTTGAGTGGGCGTTTAAACTCGCATTATGTTGTCTCGCGGAAGTTTTAGTTATGTTTGAATTTGTATTGTAATTTGATATTTTTAATTCTCATATTTATTGTTATTTATATTTGGACCCGTTATTAGTAATTTTTAGAACTAAAAATTTCATATAATAATTTAAATTTAAATTTAAATTTAAATTCATATTTTTTTAGACAGAGAGAAATATATCCATGAATATATCTATACCACTAAGAATATACTCATATCTGTACTCGTAAATATAATAAAATATTATTTAAATATAATATTTACAAAAATTTTACTAATAAGATATGATATTAGTGTAACCGAATTAAGTCGGGTCCATTTACATCCAATTGGATATAAATTTAGATTCAAATGATTTTAAAATATCTATTCTATATTCAAATCAAATATTAATTTAGTACACTCGAACTCATATCTAATCCAATTTTTTTCTTAATAAATCAATATTAATATTTTAAATCACGACTGTCTAACCCTTAAATACTTAAACTAATTTAAGGAATCAAAACCCTTAAGTGGGCGTGTAAACTCGCACTTTTGCGAAAATTTTAGTTATGTTTGAATTTGTATTATAATTTGACATTTTTAATTCTCGTATTTATTATTATTTATATTTAGACCAGTTACCAGTAATTTTTAGAACTAAAAATTTCATATAATAATTTGATCTTTAAATTTAAATTTAAATTCATATTCTTTTAGACAGAGAAATATCCATGAATATATCTATATCATGATGAATAAACTCGTATTGTACTCGTAAATATAATAAAATATTATTTAAATATAATATTTACAAAATTTTACCAATAAGATATGATATTAGTGTAACGGAATTAGGCCGGGTCATTTACATCAATATCCAAAATCCTCTTGTTGAAAGGATTCGTCCTGTTGCGCAGCGCTACGTTTGACGCAAGGTTTGCCGTCCCGCCTCGACCCGCACTGACCCGCCCGACCCGACCCGACCCAGGCGGGCGCCGGGTCGCACGGGGTGTGGGTCGTGGCCGGGATGCACTGGACCGCATGGTCCCGTGCGTCCCGCCGCGTACCGGAGTGGGTCGAAGCGGGCCCAGTGTGGTTCGTGCGGGACGGCCCGTACGTGTCGGATCGCCCATTTAGCGGGCCGGGGTGCGGGCGGGTCTGGCATCCGCAGCGGCTTGAAGGCGGTGGACGGCACCGGACGGCAGCGACAACCGGCGATCAGAGGTAGGTGCCCTAAATTTTTGTTTTAGGGTGAGGAGGGGGGTGGGAGAGGTTGAGGATCGTGTAGATCTGCCACCGCGAAGGTGGGGGAGGGTGGGCGTCTGCGGCCGTCGCGGGCACCGTGAGAGGGGGAGGGGGGCGTCTGCGGGCGTCGGAGGGGGGACGTCTGCGGGCGGCGGGCGTCGGAGGGGGGAGGGGGGGCGTGCGGCGGGCGTCTGCGGGCGGCGGGCGTCACGGGCACGGAGGGGGGAGGGGGGGCGTGCGGTGGGCGTCTGCGGGCGGCACCGTCGGAGGGGGGAGGGGGGCGTCTGCGGGCGTCGGGGAGGGGGGACGTCTGCGGGCGGAGGGCGTCGCGGGCACGGAGGGGGGAGGGGGGGCGTGCGGCGGGCATCTGCGGGCGGCACCGTCGGAGGGGGGGGGGGCATCTGTGGGCATCGGGGAGGGGGGACGTCTGCGGGCGGCGGGCGTCGCGGGCACGGTGGGGGGAGGGGGGGCGTGCGGCGGGCGTCTGCGGGCGGCACCGTCGGAGGGGGGAGGGGGGCGTCTGCGGGCGTCGGGGAGGCGGGGTGTCTGCGGGCGTCGCGGGCCGAGCACCGTGAGAGGGGGGAGGGGGGGCCGTTTGCACCGTGAGGGGGGAGGGTGAGATGGGGAGGGGGGGGGCATCTGCATCGCCGCCGCCAGCTTCGGTGGGGGGCGGGGAGGGTGGGGGGGGGGGTTGTTTAATTCTTTTTGGTTTTTTTAATTAAAAAATGTAGGAAAATATTTTATTATATTATTTAATATTATTATGAATGTATTATTTAATTCATGTTATATAAATAAGATAATTTTTGTTTATTTTATGTTGTATAAATATCATTTTGATTATGTATTATTTAATTCATTTTGTAGAATTAATATAAATAATATTTAATTCATGTTGTAGAAATAAATTTATTTTTTGATGTGTTATTCAATTCATGTTTAAATATTAGATTTAATATAAATGTAATATTAAATATTAAATTTAGTATTGCATGTTGTAGAAATATTGATATTAATATCAGAATTAGTTGTAGATGTAAAATATTTTTAAATGCATAATGTATATTAGTTAATTGAATTGCATAATGTAATTTAATTTAATGTAAATATAAATTTAGTGTTGAATATTTTATAAATAATTTTAAAGTTAATTTATATGTACAATGTAAATTATTTAGAGATGTTTATAATTTATATGTGTCATGTAATTTAATTAGAGATGTAATTTTAAATATCTAATTAGTGATAAATAATTTTAAATTTAATATATATGTATTAATTATAAATATTAACCTTATTTGTATGTTATAGAAATAATGATATTATTTTGAACTAAATTATATGAAGATGTATTAAATATTGAATTTAGTCTTGCATGGTACGCAAATAATAAAATTATGTTCATTGTTAGTTGTAGATGGGAAATAATATAATTTCATATTTTGAATTTCTTAATTTTAGGAGATAACACTCTATGGCTCCTAAGGAACGAACAAATGATATTGGGTGGTCACACGGAGTTTTGTTGGATGGCAACCGTAGGTGTTGGCGTTGTAATTATTGTAAAATAGAACACCGGGGAGGAGGGGTGTCTCGGTTGAAGAAGTATTTGGCAGGAGGAGCCGGGGCAGGATACTCTGAGATTGCTGGGTGTACCCATGTGCCTAGAGATGTGAAACTTGCAATGGCTAGGCACCTGCGGGAGAAGAGAGCTGAGATGCAAGAATTCGATAACAGAAATGACTAGGCACTCTGAGGTTTGCGGAGCACCTTGCGGGAGTGGGACGCGATGTTCGTGCATGCGACCGAGTTCCGGGAGATGTCCGACATTCCTTTCGGACACGTAGCACACCGAGGACATCTTCTTCTACCTCCCGGGTACCTCCACCACGAGCACAGGGCGGAGTAGGATCTTCCTCCACGTCAAGAGTTCGAACAGCACCAGCACCAGCACCAGCACCAGCACCAGTCGCACATGATAGAATTGAAGTTATAGATGTAGTGAGGACTTTTTTTACAGATTTTCATGTACCCTCCACCGCAGCACAGGGCCCATCATTTGTGCAGATGGTTACATATTTTCAGTCCCACCCACATGTACCTCCACCCACTAGGATAGAGTTAGATTATACGAGTGATCAGTCTCATGTATCTGATGATGAGTTTTGGGATTCAGGCTTCACTGATGACGAGGATTAGTGAGTTTTGGGATTCGGGCTTCACTGATGATGAGGATTAATGAGTTTTGGGATTCGGGTTATACAGATGAGGAGGATGAGTGAGTTTTGGGATTCAGACTTCACAGATGACGATGATTAGTGAGTTTTTGTACTTTATACTTCAGGTATGAATGTCATTATTATGTCACTGTTTACTTTTACATATTTAGTAATTGAAATATATTTTTATGTATTATATATAATAGGATGTTTAATTAAACAGTGTAATATGTAATTTTTATATAATTAATTATGTATAATTTAGTATGGATCTATTATTATAAATAAATTCTACATTCTAATATTTTTAAATATATATAACATTTAATCTTTTAAAATAAATTTATTAAAAATTTAAAAAAAATTAAAAAAATATCCATCGAGAGCTCAATGGGGCGGATCGGGTCGCTGTGCGACCCGCACGACCCGACCCGACCCGACCCGCGCCGAGACCGGGTCGGGCGAGTCGGCAAACCCTAGTTTGACGGCCGCTGAGAAATGCCGGCCCAGGCAGGCGATACGTGCAAGAGTAATACTTGCTGCATCTGTATCGAGCATTACGTACCCAGCAATTAAACCACTGGATTGGTCCAATCAAAAAGCAAGCAAATGTATTTAGTGTATCTCATAATACTTATGAATATGCAGTAAATGCATATTTCATCTCTTCCAAATTTTGAAACATTCGCACTTTTTCAAATACTCTTTCGCATCTCAGGGGGCATTAGTTTTGGGTAGAGGTGAATTTTTTTTTAAAAATTCCTCCTCCTCTGCACCAATGTCATGGGAGTTGAAGCGGTGATTGAATCGGTCAATGAATTAATTTGATTCGAATTGATTGAACCGTTCAATTGAATCAATATGAACCGTAATATTAAAAAATATAATTATGATGTCATAAAATTTTAATAATTTTAAATATATAAATATTATCTTTTAAATAATATAATAAATTATATTACGATGAAATAATAATTTTATAACTTAAGATAATAAAAATAAGATATACTGGTCAAAATAAAAAATATACGTACATAATTATTATTCATGATTATAAAAAAATAACCATATGTGATAGGTCATGGTTAAATAATTTGACCTTTAAATTTTATAATATTATTTTGGTCTTCACTCCTCACAATTAACATCTATATTTCTTTAAACTTTAAAGCTTCAAATATAATTAAAATAAAATGATAAATAATAACAAATCAATATTAGTAAGATAATTTTATTTGCACATAAATATTTTTTTAAATATTTAATTTTTATATTTTATATTTTTTTATATAAAGGGAGAATCGAGTTGGACCGATTTACTGGTAGAACCGCAGTTCGTCTGATTATTTTAATTTTTTAGTATTAAATCGGACCGACCTTAATCAAATCGGTTGACGATTAGACTGACTGAACCATCCGATCCGATCCGATTTTAATAACACTACTCTGTGCACAATGCACGACAGAATCTCTAAAAGTTGATCTCCATCATATTTTTTGAAATTTCAATCATCTCTCGTAACGAGTATATCTCATTCTTAATTACAAAATCCCTATCAACACGTAAGTAGACGTAGTAAGTCTTGATTCTAATCATTAAAATCTAAAAATCCTTCTTAACCAAATATCACTTTAGTTGTGATCAGTCAAACAAATACAAATTTGATTTGACAAATAGATATTTAAATTAAAAAATAAATTTTAGATAGATAAATAAAGATTTTTATTGAAGAACATGAAATTGAATTTAGATTGAAAATTAAAAATTTTGATTGAAAAATATAAAATGCACATCCATAATTTTGATTCGAGAAATAGATATTTAGATTGATAAATAAAAATTTTTATTGAAAAATAAATGTTTACTTCGAGAAATAGAGGATTGGATAGGGGTGAGGAAGGCATTTTCCAGATGTGTGGAATTTAAATTTCAAAAATTTGGTATGTATTTAATATGAACTCTGAATCATTATGCGATCCAGCGCACCTCCTCCTTCAAACCCTGCGATGGACCAATCTGATGTTGGGACGGTGGCAACGTAGGACTTCATGCAAGTATTAAGCGAAAAGCAGAGGACCCCACATGACGACAAAACCTCAGCAACTTATCGGTGTGTTGGTCAAATGAGCTGCCGTCGAAACGCACTCATTGAGAGCTGCATGCACCTCGCCGTGCCGAGCACCGCCCATCCGCCAGACTCGGGACAATTTCTTCGCTCCCTAAAAATATCATTGGTTCTCGCGGTATCTTCTAATGCCGAACCGCGTTCACACGGGGTCCCGGCCGCCTACACCCTCCAGAAGGACCCATTGCCTGGTCTAAAGACGAACATACCCACGGGATGTCGTGAAAGTGATGGCATAGAGAGCACTCTGGCTCGTAGTTCTAGTCTCCGTGGGGGTGTGTTCTGGGTATTTAATATATTTAAAAAGTTTACGGGTTAAAGCGGATTTCAAAAATTTTAAATCATTTTTTCCCGTGTTTATAAGTTGCCAAATGGTTGGAAGATCGAAAGAAGTGGGAACGCATCTTGGCCCATGTATCGCTCTCACCAACCATACGCACGAGCCACTCATCCGCCGGAGCTAAAACCTCCCGACTGAAAAATGAGAAGAGTCCTGGACCGTTGAGATCGGGTGATCGGACGGTCTGCCGTCCACTACTAGAAGCTTCCCTTGGAAGCCATATATAAGTAGAGGCGCGGCCCCCCATCTTCCTGCGCAGTGTGTTCTGCTCGTGGCCTCCATTGTCGCGAAGGTGGGTGGGAGCAACGCCATGGAGGCAGCGATGGGCTCCTCCGCTTCCTCTTCTTCTTCTTCTTCTACTTCTTCTTCTTCTACTTCTTCTTCCATCCTCTGTGATCATCTCTTTTTCTAGGGTTTCTGATCCGATCCTGGCGATCTGGAGGGCTTAATGGAGTCCGATTTTGCAGGGATTCCAAGGCGAAGCATCAGATATGGGGAAGTCGTACCCGACTGTGAGCGAGGAGTACCAGAAGGCCGTCGCCAAGGCCAAGAGGAAGCTCCGCGGGTTCATCGCCGAGAAGAACTGCGCACCTCTGATACTGCGTCTCGCGTAAGAACGACCGTCCTGGCTGGTTCTTCCGTGTAATCTGGTGTTGGTCTCTTATCTGATTCTGCTTGTTATTTGTTGTTCTGGCACAATGGCTACTAGATGGCACTCTGCCGGGACCTTTGACGAGGGAACGAAGACCGGCGGGCCCTTCGGGACCATGCGGTTCTCGGAGGAGCTCGGCCACGGGGCAAACAACGGCCTCGACATCGCCGTCCGGCTGCTGGCGCCGATCAAGGAGCAGTTCCCTATCCTTTCCTTCGCCGACTTCTATCAGGTGAGATACTCATAAAATCTTTTCTAAAACCCTTCCGTGCGTTTTACTTGATCTACTCATGATAATATGCTTTCCCCCCTTATTTTGATGGAATAGTTGGCTGGGATCGTTGCTGTTGAGGTCACCGGAGGGCCCGAGATCCCCTTCCATCCGGGGAGGGAGGTAAATTGAACTTCCATTCTTATAGTTTCGTAGCATTTTTTATTTTTATGATCACTTTGATGCAACATGAGTACACTTCTTCTTTCATCTGCCTCATTTGTTTGATCCCCACCTCTGCTGAAGCGAGGCGATCTTACTCCTTTTTTGGTTTTCTTTTGATACGTCGCCCAATCCTTTGCAGAAGTGTTTGCCTTTATGTTTTGAGGGATAGCGAGAGCCTGACTTTTATTTTTTTTTCTTCCTGATCTCTCTGTTTTTCCTGAAGGGAATGATCTGATTTGTTTCTATAAATCAGTTAAAGGCCGATTTTTTATTTTCTTATTTTTTTGGCGGATCCCCTGCGTGAACATCGGCTGAAGTAGAACGATCTGTTCCATTTTTACCTTTTAGAGAAAATAGCGACAAGACGTCCCGTTTCGCATGTATGTGACAGGAATATCCCAGCTCAACAAAATAGATAAAGATATTTCCCAGCTATGACATGTGAATGTTTTCCAACTTTCTTAAAGGCTCACTCTTTCATGATGTTGTTTTTCCCAAATATTTTTTCACAATTTGAATCCCTTTTTTTCTTGTTTGTGCCTTTCCAGGCATCCTATCATTTTCCTGTGGCCATATTTCCACAAAGTCACGAGATTTCCAAAACTTCAGTTCTGTCTCCCTCTCTCTCGTTTTGGATAATTTCCTCGAGTGTCATGCACTGCTATGTGAAACCTCCCAGAACAGTTCACGGGCCATACTCTGTCAGAAGGCATGGTGGAAATACAACCTTCTAAAACTTGTTTGATTAGCAAAAGCCAAAGTTGTGCATGCATGTCTGATTAAGAATGCCTTCCCTTAATTGTGTTTTCAATGTTAGTCCTTGTGACATCTTGGTGTCTGTTTGCTGTTCTCCACCAATTTTTGGTGGTGTTGGCAATTTGCCTCTCCTTTCCGATTAGTTCTTGCATTTTGAAGATTACAGTTACCTTTCTTTTGGACTTCCTGGATGGCAAAAATATTTTAAGTAATAATGACATAAAGGCAGAATGTTTACGGTACAAGGTGTTCTTCCTTCTTGAAAATCTTTGTTTGAAAGATTTTCAAAACGTTTTCTGTATTTAACAAAAAAATTTCATGTGGCAATTTGATTACCGTTTCAGAAAAATGAAATTGGCAACGCGGTGTTGATATCATTCAGAAAAGATGTCCACACATTGCCGTTTTCTTTTACTCAGTTTTGAAAGAAATAATCAATGTTAATGTTGTTTCCAAATTCAAGTCTGTAAAAGGAGAGTAAGCGGTCTAGTGTCTCAGATGCTTGGTATAAGAGACATTCTACACATGGTTTGTGGTTATTCTTCTTTACATCTATTATTATAAAAAGACGTTTCCAGGTTATAAGTACCCACGTTTATTTAGGTCAGCTTCATTTTGATTCATGAAATAGAGCAATATTTACTACTGAAATTCGTTCTATTTCAGGACAAGCCAGCGCCCCCACCTGAAGGCCGCCTGCCGGATGCCACGCAAGGTATTGCCTGCACTAACCCTCACGCCCTTCTTTTTGTTTACTTTTTTTTATATTTCCAGTTAGCAGTAGACCATTGTGACCGGAATTTTCTCCTGATTTTTGCTCCGCTATTTCATTCTAGTTTTTCATGAGTCAGCACAATTAGGAATTTTAAATTGTGTGGTGATATAATCTTTTATTCGCATACAGGTTCCGACCATTTAAGACAAGTGTTTAGCAAGCAGATGGGTCTCAGTGACCAAGATATCGTTGCTCTCTCTGGGGCACATACCCTGGTTTGTGGAAGCGTCTTTTACTTGCTAAATTTGAAAACATCTGCGTGCTTCTTGTGTTTGCTTGTTGTGTTTGTTTCTATAAGAGTCCTATATAGGATACCGTTGGCTTTGCAGGGGCGGTGCCACAAGGAGCGTTCTGGCTTTGACGGTCCTTGGACTTCTAATCCTCTCATATTCGATAACTCTTACTTCAAGTAAGAAAATTCGTTTTCATTTAGCTCTGAAAATGATGATTTACTGTGGTTTGTTTGTGGGTGTGTCCATTCAACATTCTAGTCTTCTCATTACGACTTTGAGATCCATTACTTTTGCGGCGTAACGAACCACTTCATGGATGGTCATTTTTTCTCTCGTAGGGAACTTCTGTCTGGAGAGAAGGAAGGCCTTATCCAGCTGCCATCCGACAAAGCCCTTCTCAGTGACCCTGTGTTCCGCCCCTTTGTGGAAAAATATGCAGCTGTATGTTTAGTGCCCAACAACAGTAAAGTCGTTTCTGTTTTTAAAACCTACCGTGCCCATTTTTACTCGATTATAATGTCCTTTTGCGTATCCACTTGTCAAACAGGACGAGGATGCTTTCTTTGCTGATTATGCTGAAGCCCACTTGAAGCTCTCCGAACTGGGGTTAAGATGTTTTTTTATTATTTTTAAACGACATGTATCTCTGGATGTTCAATAGAACAGTTGTTTCTAATATGTTGTGATATACCTGTCCTCTCCAGTTTTGCCGATTGCTGAGGTGGTGCCAGATGCTGCAGCAGGATGAGAGAAGCCGCGCATGTTTTTGGGATGTTTACCAGGGAAATCTGCTGTGAGAGAAGTCGCGCATGTTTTGAGATGTCTGGGAACCAGGGAAATCTGCTGTAATAATTCCCTGGACGATGATTTGTGTTTAGCACCGTTTTGCTTCTCTCTCCTAGGCGACGTGTTACTCCATGATTTCAGCGCGTATGTAGAAAGTGGATTGCGGTTGAACTAAGTGGATCATTAGCTGACCTCTCTCCATACGTTGTGCTGCTCGTGAAAAATGGATGATAGATGTTTCGTTTGAGGTCCATTTATTTTGTTGCTATATTTTATATTTTCAGTATGTTAATGTTGTCGCGTCTTTGTTTGACCAAAGCCAATCCTCTGACGACGTGCGCTGGGAATGTATGCCCCGGCCCTTCGGCACGATGGCGCCCCGAATACTATCCTCAGATTAGAGGGAAGTACAATGCCTATGTCCTCCAATTCTCGTGTATTTGTTTATTTTTTTTTCCGTGTTCTTATGGATTTCCGAAATTTGAGCAAATATTATGCTTTTTTTAAATCGATGACGAGGATCCTGATACGAGGTCAATTGTCTTAGAAGGGGCGTACCGACTTCACACGATTGGTCGGTCCGGGCTGGTGTCTACTTCGCTCTTCTCGGGGTGTCCACCGTGTTTGCCTCGCTTTGGCAACGGGTTAGCCTGGGTTGACTCAAAATTAACGCAGGGTTAATCATTTTTGTGTTTTAGTTGTGGATTTACGTTAAGTGGGTTAAACGGAGGATTAAATTAAGGTTAACTTTGAATTTCATCTCTTGAGGTGGGTTAGAGTTAATCCAGTATCATTAGTGGTCTTTCTTATCTCTCTCTCTCTCTCTCTCTTATTTCTTTATATCTAAGGGTAAATTGTTATAATTTATATCTTATTTAAATTTTTAGTTAGTATAATTAATGATATTTTTTATCAAAAAATTTATTATTATAAAGATATATTTATTATATATAATCTATTAAAAATATTTATAAAAGGTAAAATAAAAAATTAAGATAAATAGTAAAGTTTAAAGATGCTTTTGAATTTTAAATTATAATTAGTGAGATTAATGATATTATTTATTAAAAATTATTTTATAATAAATTTAATTTACAAAATAAATTAAAATTATTTAAAGTTTGAAATTAAATAAAAAATTAAATCGAATAGTAATTACAATTAGTAATTAATGATGTATTTGTATTTGAAATTTTAATTAGTGGGGTTAATGAAGTTATTTATAAAAAATATTTTTATGGTATATTTATTTTATAGAATATATTAAAAATATGGAAAAATATTTTAAAATAAAAAAATAAAGTGAACATTAATCTAATTTGTAATTAATGATGAGAGTTTTAAAATTTATAAATTTTTATTAGTTATATTATAATCAACCAAAGTTTTATTTTTATCGTATATTTATTTTTTAGAAGAAATTAAAAATAAAAATTTGATGTGAAAAATAACATAAATCGGTAATTAATGTTATTTGTCTTTTAAATTTTAATTAGTAAAATTAATGATGTTATTTATCAAAAAATATATTTTTATGATATATTCAATTAATAGAGTAATTTAAAATTAAAAAATATTTTAAAATAAAAATATTTACAGTTAACAGTAATTTAACTAGTAATCAATGACATTTATGTCTTTTAAATTTTAATTAGTGAGGTTAATGATGTTATTTATTAAAAAATTAGTTTCATTTTATATTTATTTTATAGAATGTATTAAAAATATTTAAAAATTAAATTAAAATAAATATTTTAATTTAAATATATAATTAATGATGTTTCTAACTTTTAAATCTTAATTAGTGAGATTAATTTTATTACTAATTATTTTGTATTTTATGTTATATTTAATTTATAATATATATTAAAAATATTTTAAAATTAAATTATTTTTTTAAAAGTGAACAAATGTCATTGATAAAAAATTCAAAAAAAGGTAAATGTGACATTTTAACTATCATTATTATTAGTACTAGATTAACTCACTATCTATCAAATCATACTAGATTAAAACTAGGTTAACTCACATCCTTACTTTCAAGTTAACTCTTCTCCTATAAAATTAAAAATAGGTTAATCTGCCTCTTTAATATAACTCCCTGCCAAAATGAGGCGAAAAAGAATGGATCTTATTAGCACCAGCGGGTTTAAAGCCGACTGGCTCGCTGCAGGGGATAGAAATACCCAAGTTCCTCCACACAGATTCTTCGATCAGGAGGAGCCATAATACCATCAACTTGGTGAGATTGCCAAATGGGGAAAAATTCAAAGCCCAATGGCGCTCTGGGTTAAAATTCTAAATACCTCGAGCATCAACACTTATGGTCGGTCAGACACAAAGCCAGAGAGTCCATAATCTGGTCTAGTTTGTTGAAGATTAGACACTTACTAAAGAGAGGTTGCCACTGGATGGTAAACGATGGGCAGTCTATTGACATGTGGGAACAACCGTGGATTCCAGATTGCAACGTTCAACACTACAGACAACCAGGAAGCGTTGAGCTGACGAGGGTATCAGATTTGATCGATCCAAGATCAAAGTGGAAAGAAGACTTGATTCAGCAGGTATTTTCCCAGAGAAGTCAGCTGGAAGATCTTGAACATTCCTTCAGCCCATAAAACAGGAGGGAGGAAATACCCTCATTTGGAAATCCACTCAAGAGGCGAACATTACAGCCAAATCTGTGCTTGTGGACTGCTGGCAGCAGACGGGAACAACCCTGGCACTTCCCCCCAAGATCCCATTTGAAAATTGCTCTGGGACAAAGAAGTGGCAACCATTATTCCACCCAAGGCCACCTTATGCTTGTGGAGATGCTTTACTGAATCACTGCCCACCAATATTGCTCTGAGAGCCAGAATACCCGGCTGCTGTGATGATACATGTAATCTGTGTGAGAATGCTCCTCAAACTGTAGACCATTTATTCAGAACCTGCCCATTCGCCCAGGCGACCTGGTTGGCATCCCCCAGGGGTGAGGGCTAGTGCTGTTACAGGACCATTTAGATATTAGTTACTGTAGGGGAAAGAGACAGCCATGCAAGGACCCAACTGCTATTCATGGATTGTGATCCATTGTTTTACAGTCATTTGGGCTATCTGGACGACAAGATGTGAATTTATCTTCCAACACATCACACCTCACCCAATGTCTACTGCAGATAGAGAGAGAATTTTAGCTGCTCAATGGGTACCAGCTTTTGGGAAAGAAGGATCATCTCCTGATCAGACCCAAGAAGTAATGAACAGATATGGACAGCTCCTTCTGTGGGAGTGCTTAAGATTAATGTGGGTGCTGGGACTTCACAACGTAGGGGTGGAGCGGTGGCCGTCGTTTGTAGAGATAGTGCAGGCAAGTTCAAAGCATCCTTTGCAAGTAAATTAAAACATATTATAATGACTCCCTGCTCGCAGAGGCTCTTGCTTTTAAGGCTGGTATTACTCTTCCTGCTCACCAGACTTGCCCTACAATGGTCGAGGGAGATGCAGCTACCATTGCAAAGCTACTCCAATGAGCTCAGTTTTTGCTGTTCCTAGGAATGCTAACATTGTCGCGCATACATTGGCTGATTATGTCAAATCCCTTCTGATGTGGGCAGATCCTTTCGTTCCGGACACATGGCAGAATCCTACCTTCAGAAACTTCACTTGCCATATTTAGAATTTCGAGAGCAACGATGACATGGTGTCATATCTCCGGGCTCTGACGTCAGCCGATCTCAGGCAACCATACTCAGGTTATCCTCCCTCAACACGCATTCCACGTTGATCATGCACGCATTACTGAGCTATGGAATCCCATAATTCCCCCCCTCCCCTTGTCGTGATTACAGTTTTCTATCGCTACACAAGTGGATCTCAAGGTGCAATTCTCCTTCTTTCCATGATCTCACGGAGTCCTCACAAAGAAGGTAACTGTCACTGCTCTCGGATCACTCACCTATAAAAGGGTTGGTCTTAGTGACCTCCAGAGGTACGCAAGGCAATACACAGAGCCCTACCAGTAAGACCGACGTAATGTTCCATCCTTTTCTCAAAAGAAGACATTCCAGTTGCACTAACTTAAATATCGGAGAATTATCCCGAGGTCCTTAAGTCTCAGTGAGAACTTCTCTTCTTTGTGCACCTCCCTCGGGAGTTCCCCCAGTCGTTCGGTTACACCTCCCATCGAGGACGTTCGTCAACCTCACCTCTTGGTCGGTCCCAATTTATATAAGTTCAAGGGTAGCATGCGTAATACTTTGGCACTGTCTATGAGAATGGCAAGAAAGTCATGGCAGTAGGTCGCAAGAAGGCCATGCACCATCTATGAGCATTGGGAGAGGTTTGATACCCTCCTCACCCCATCAGGGGCATCAGATCCTATCAAATGTTGAGCTTTTCCTCTTACCTTGGAAAGAGAAGCGACAACTTGGTTCAAAGCCTTAACACCAAGTTCCATCTCTACTTCCATGCAACTCAAGAAGGCCTTCCTCAACCCAATTTATCCGGTACGCTCGGCCTATTAAGACTCCAACATGTCTCATGGCCCTTAAGTAGAAGAAGGGGGAGTCTCTCGGGTCCTACTTGGGGCGATTCCATACCAAAGCTCTCCATATACATAGTATGGATGTCTCCACTATCGTTATGGCCATGCCGTGAGGAACCACTAATCCCGGTCTACAAAGCTCCCTTGCCAAGAAACCTCCTACTTCCTTTCCTGAGCTTATGGCTAAGGCTAAAAAATACAGCAATAGGGAAGACATCCTCTCAACTTACACCAGAGAAGAACCTGTCCAAGAATTTTGGTGCAGACCTAACATGGAGAGTGAAGAAAGGCCTCCCCGCTACGCCGATCGAAGAGATGATCGGCGGCACCTACGGGGTGAGCTTCCAAAGTTGGTTGTTCCACCCAACCAGATACTGCTAGAAATCCAGAACAAGTCTTTCTTTCTGTACCCTCCCTAGATGAAGACCAACCCCGGTTGATGTGACAACATCAAGTACTGTTTGTTCCATCGGGACCATGACCATAACACCGATGACTACACCGATCTCATCAGGGAGATCCAGTGGCTGATCCACAGAGGCTGCATTCATTCCAACTTTGCCTACAATCGAGGAAAGTGACATAGAATCTGAGGAAGGGGATCCCCAGAAGCAAAAGCTCAAAGAGGTCATCATGACAATCGCCGATGACACGGCAACTGGTGACTATATCAACAGAAAGTGGAACGCGTATTAACGAGAAGTTCTCATTGCCAGCCTGAAGTGTCAAATGAAGCCCCGAGGAGGAATCACATTCATCGATGAAGACCTAGATTGGGTCAAAACGCCATATGAGGATCCACTCATCGTATTAGCCGTTATAAATAGGGTTGTCAATGGGTCGGGTTCACCCGACGCACCCGCGAGCCTAGCCGCTAGGCCCTTTTTAGCCTGTGGGCAATTAATTAGACTTAAAAGCTCGACTCGACTAGCCCTACAGGCCGGGATCGGGCTTTGAGTTTAGCACGCGAGCTAGCTCAGCCCGTTCTTTTTTTCTCCTTTTAGATTTTTTATTTTTTTGATTAAAAAATTAAAAATATCTTATTTATTTAATTAAAAAGTTTAAAACTCTCTTTTTAAACAAATTAACATCTAAAACTCTAATTAATTTAGTGAGATTATAAATTTTATATTATGATATATATATATATATATATATATGCGAGGCGATGTCAGGCCTATGAAAAAGTCGAGCCCAACTCAACATAGCACAGGCCTGGTGTAGGCGTCGGGAGTGATCCGGGATCTGTCGGCTCGCCTTGGTGCCTTTTGATGATGAGGCGGGACCGAATTTTGACACTACAGGGTAATAGAATATGAAATTTTAGGGTGATCGCCAGGGAAGTTTACCTGATTCCCGTAGGAAGTTGATTGCGTAATGTGCCTCAAGGTAGGAGTTTGTGGGGTCCTGACTTCTCTATTCTCGGCCAACCAAAGACGAAGAGCCCTATAGTTCGTTGCACCGAAGTCTTGGAAACAGAAGCAAATACTCGAAAGAGCAAAAAAAAACACCGATTAGAACTAGACTACGCAGTAAATGTTCAAAAGGAACTACAAAATGAAAATAAATGGTGGTGAGTTTATCTGGAGGGGTGTTGGGAAGGGGGGATGGTTGAGACTTTCGACCACCTGCCTTCCCTTTTGTTTAGTTTTGAAAACCTCTATGGAGGGGGTTCTAATAGGGATTTCTAGTATGCCCAATGTAATGAAGAAAGAAATGGAAACACACAACAGCAAAACAAGAGGGATTGGAGGATCAAACCAGGAGGCAATCACGTGACTAGCTACCTAGTGCTCTAAACGGCCAAGATGATGGCCGTTTACCCACCGCATGATGCAGGGAAGAAAAACGCCTTATTTGCGCTTCAAGATGCGTAAGTGATTGATTAGAAGAGGGAGAGCTCTCTGCCACAAGGCTCCCTTGTGATCCCTTCTGATTCCTCTCTCATTCGATGTCACCTGCTCTCCTCCATCTATCCACTCTTCCCTTCTCCTCTCCTCCCTCGTTCGGTCCGATCATGTACTCCTCTCTGTATCTTTCCCTCCTCATCTCTAGTACCTTCTATTTCTCGTGCCTGAAGAATGTGGGCAATGAGGCGGGAGACGAGTTTCGAGTGGGCAACGTTTGATGTGGGAGAGAAAACGTGGGTCGTAGGTTGGCTGGCAGTTGCCAAGAGGCGGCCAAGCATCTGGCCGTTCTCAAAGAGAAGGTGGCCATCATTTTGGCCATCTGCCAATCATGGGCGGTCAGGGGTTTGCCCGCCCTGCCCTCCTGTGCGGCCATCGACCTGGCCGCCCAGCCCATGGACCCCTCTCTCGTACTCATTTAGATTCTAGGCCCAATAGGTCAACTGGGCTAGACTTAACCTTGAAAGATCAATCGATCTAGAAAGACAATAGCATCACTTATATGGCAGTCAAATCGAAGGTCCGCGAGATGTCCGAAATAAGGCATCTACAAATGCCTCTCTGGAACACTCATTTTGCAAGGAGCCCGGCGGACTGATAAATAGGTGTTTCGGTAAAAAAAGAGAGCCTAATTAGGATGTCCCGCTCAAGGAGATTCTTAAGCCGAGGGTGAGCTTTGCATAAGAATGAACAAACATAATGTGAAAAGAAAGGTCATCAAATGGGACATGACAGAAAAGGATAATATAAAGGGCTTGTATTAGTAGTCCAAGAGACCCCCAGGCAATCACACATGAGACTTGCGCACACTCCAGGATGTATCATAATCCGGCCCAAGGAGACACAAGATATCTAAAATAAGATCAAGTAACAAAAGTTAGGATAAGAGAAATGACCTTCTAGACTCAGTATGCTCATAGCGATCATAGGCAAAACACACTCTCAACTTGTCGAATCGGAGTGGAATAATATAGACACACACATGTAAGATCAACGGAATCGAGAAATACATATGATTGATGTAGGGGAAAGGCCCATGGGGAAGCCACTAAGCTAGTGATCAACCCTCATTGCCTTCCTTGCTTTGCTACGTAATATCCATATGCCACGCATGTATTTTGTTTGGTCACTAAAAGGCCTATACGATGCATGCTAGGTTTAAAAGGAAAAAACCACCTAATGCATAACTGGAGGATTTATTTGTCTGGCTCTGGGAACGATTCGGTCAAGAGTTAGAGAAGTCTATCATCCCGACTTAGTAGCAAATGCAATTAGGAATCTCAAGAAGATCCATCATTCTACACCTATTACTGAGCGCGGTCGAGAAGTCAGGAAGTCCGTCATCCCATGTTTGAGAACACCAGACGACCGTCGAATAAGTTAAGGAGCATAAACTCTTCATTGTTTTTATTAAAGAGGAACTCGGAGTTTATGCGCCCGAAGTTATTAGCCTCTGGGGTATGAATATCTATATGGATATGTATATACATATAGGCGTATAGCTGTGGTCGATGACGACGTCATGCAATTCCCTTGTTTGCACCCTAGCTGCAGCTACATCAACACATGTTAGCGAGGTTCTTATAGGAATAGACCAAATAACAAATTGCAAATGGTCACTAAGGGCCCAACAAAATAATCATGAAATTTCAAGTTTATACAATAATAAAAGTGCAATCCTTGGTGAATGAGGGAGGTGGCCAATGAGGCTGCCATCCTCAGTGGTGGGCGGCCAGAGTATTGGCCGCCGACCAAGCCTAGGGCGGCAAATGACCTGGCCGCCTACCAGTTTCGGTCTTCGCATGAAAGGAGCCCGGACACAGTACGACTTTGTGCGTTATTTGAGGGTTGAAGGGAACGAAGGAGGCGGTCACCATCAAGGAAGATGAACCCTAAGATGACTTCCTCCTCTTCCTGACCTTTGGAGAACATTGCTCGCAACCCCGACATGCTCCTCGACATAGAGGGGCACTTGAGCCAGCTTGTGAAGGAGGGTAAGGTACGTTTAGGGTAAGGTGATGTCTGTATTTTGGCGCGGGGAGTTTGTTTTTGTATTTCTTGTTCTGGCATCTTACTTCTCTTTCTCTCCTTTTCAACCCATCCCGACTTTCTCGGGAGCTTGACATGCTCGATGATATAGGTGGCTTTATGACTTGATGGCGGTGATCACCCCTGACATGTTGGTCTACATGCATCAATGGCATCTAACACACGTGGTCGTCATGGGGAAAAGGCTCGACAAGATGAGGTGGAACTAGGATGCACTCGTCACACTCTTGGAGTTGTAGCATCCGAGGACCCATAGTTTTGTATTCTCTGAGTTTGAGGCCTTTGTGCTGTTGGAGGAGGTTGACTTCCTCTTCCAATGGGGAAACTTGGACATGGGAGACCTGCTAGACCTCCCTCCATGGGAGGAGATCTTGGTCGAGATAGTTCGTGACAAACGAGAGGTTCGACAGATGATAGACCAATGAGGGATCTTGATCGACCGCCTTGTCAGATGGATTCTAGAGCAGATCAGGAACATATCAACTGATGTAGAGAAATTGATGCGAGGACTGACGTTGTGTCTCAGAGGGGCGCTGCTCTTTTGACACTAAGGGATGTGTTGAAGTGAGAGAACACCTAGTCAATGGCTCTCTTATGGGAAGGCCTTCCCTTTCCCAGGCCATGCTAGCTCATTTGTATTGTGGATTGACACAAATGAGCATGGGAGGGAATGCGATGGGAAGCCTTTACCTGCTGCAAGTGTGGATGAAGTGCATATGTGCTTCGATTTCGATGACATAGTGACTACCACCTCCCGTATTTTCAAGAAGAGTGCTTTATATCCGGCTAGGGCCATCTTTGGTCCTGAAGGTTAAGTCAGGTGCATGACAGTACACTTGAAGACCAGGGATGACTGGCAAGACTACTTTAACTTCTTACTTGAGGAGCAATTCATTTTTGTCTCGATGATGCACCGACGTTTGGAATTTCGAGTCCGCGATTCGCCAAATCGAGAGTTATGGCTACTTGGGGCTCAAGATGTGGTGCTGTACTAGACTCATCGCTATCACCGCCAGCTGGGCCTGCCTAGACAGATTCCAAGGGCCGCCTTGAGTGAGGTTGTAATTATTAGGTGCTTCTTGGGAACTGAGGATGATAAGAGATGACTTCAGAAGATTAATCGGGCATGGAGGCGCCATGCCACTTCATCGACAACACAGATAGACGTAGAAGAGAATAGAGAGGAAATGAGAGCTTATGTAGGCTATTTAAACGGCATCTGGTCAACTATTAATGAATTTTTCATGAGATGCCAGATTTAATGGTGTGAATGCTTTATACCATCTCTGGGATTTTTAATAAAGTTAAAGTGAGTAAATGGAATATTTTTATTTTTTTGTTTTGGATGGATGGTTGGACAAATTACATACAATACATATCTTATTTTTGTTTTGTTGTTTTTTCCTTTTATTTTTGGAACAAGGCTGAGCCTACTGGAAAAAGGGTTGCACAGGGAGGAAGGCGGCCAGGGTCTTGGCTGCCTTGGTCTCTGGTGGGCGGCCAGGGCTTTGGCCACCTTCCTTTGCGGGTTTCTAAAAAAAGGGGAAAGTTTTTAAACTGAACGACCATATTCCAAGCCGTCGAATGCCACTCCAAAGTAGCCTCCTCCGAGCTCCTCCCTCCAATCGATGCTCCACATTATCCTTTCAAATCCCTTGAGGTTATGAGGCCGCGGAGGGCCATGCTCGATCGCGAGGACATGGAGGACAGCTCTAGTTGTACCGACTCCGCCGAGGTTTCCTAAAGCACCTCGGCTAATCCGTCATCCCATGAGCTGGAGGAATCCTCCAGTGGTATTGAAAGTGGGGAAACAGCTAGTTCGGAGAGTAATGGGTCGAACCCGGAAGGGAAAGATAGCGGTGGATCTGGGAACACGAATGAGGGTTCTTCACCGGTGGAGGGTGAAGGAGAAACTGAGAGGATCCCACGCCCCAGGTGAGTTTCCTTTAATTTTATGTATTTTAGTTTCCATTTTTAAGCAATGATTGGGCTGGAGGGTAGAATAGGCGAAGTTTTGGGGTGGACTAGAGGTGGCCAGGGTGCTGGCCGTCTCCTGGTGGGCAAGGCGGCGAAGACCTTGGCCGCCCAGGCACCTGGGTTGGGTTTGCTAAATGGATTGTTTTGTTTAATCAAAATTTTGTTATGTGTTGTGTTTTGCAGGGCTGGCAGAGAATATGTGCCCGAGTTTCGCGTGACTTTTTTAGGATCTTACCCCTTCCAATAGATGCTACATTTCTGACGGCCCTCTGAGAGCGGTGGGTGGATGACTGTCATGCGTTTGTGATGCCATGGGAACATATGATCCCCACCCTTGAGGATGTGGCCTACTTGACATGCCTACCAGTGGACGGTGAGCCTATCATCTGCCGACAGTTGAGGGACTACCGGTGAGAGGTGGACCGATTGCTTGGTTCGAGACCCATCCGCACGAAGGGGCCGATGACTACAATCCTGCTCGGACGCATCAGCGTGATGGTGGGACTGGCGAGTGTAACCCGGGGACCACTGGAGGATTTAGGAGCATAGCTGCAGAGGGTCCTACAGAGGATCTGGCTGAGAGAGAGGGAAGAGGACCACGAGGTCTGAGTCTTCCTATGTACTTCTTCGAGCGATTGTTGTTCACAACGGCATCGAACAACGTGAACTTGAAGTACCTACCGCTGCTCTATGACTTTGAGCGTAGTCCCCGATATGCATGGGGGAGGGCGATGCTGGCACACCTCCTCAACTACATGATCCATTCCGACCAGGTTCTGGGAACTTGGGTGGATTCACCCCATTTCTATAGGTAAGAGACTGCTCATAGGACCTAATCTATTTTCTATGCTTAATAACTATAATGACCCAAGATCCGGATACTGGGAATAACCCGATACCATTCAGATCCTAGCCTGCCACCGACAAGCCGAAGGGCTCGGAAGGGTTATAAAGATGTGTGGAGGTACATTGAAAATTAAAATAATGCAAGCAACAACTACATAATTAACTATTTAAATAACAGGAAATAAATTATATTTTCAATTAAATAACTAACTACAGAGTCCAGTCCAATAAAGTACAGTCTACAGGGAAAAGAAACATACCTTAACACCGGGTACACCACCGACTTTGTCGAGCTGGCAACTACGAACCTCCGTGCTACACCTCCGAACCTTGAGGAGGAACTGCAACACCTGAAAAGAAGGGGTGAACCTCATCACATTGGCTCAGTAGAGGTCCCACGGATCCCCACCACAAAATAACAGGGGTAAACAACAGCACTAGCAAGAACAACAACAACAGTAACAATAACGGTGGAAGGAACATTCGTAATAAAAACAGTAAACACGGTAGCCGATGGAACCATGGCTCTATAAGCTACTTCTAACGGCACGGAACGTAAACCCCGATCTCACAGTCGGGGAACCATCGAACTAACGGAAAACCCTGGCTATGCTACCAGGAAGGAACAACCATGATAACTCTATCGTGAAGGCCCGTCCTCGCAGATTAAGGCCCAACCCAAGACCACACGGTCCAAGGCATAGTCATGACCTCGCCGTCGTGAACCCTACACTGTCTACGGGTGAAACCTCGGTAACTCTACCAAAACACTAAGAAATCACTCGAAGAACCACGAAGAAACTCATCACTCATGATAGGAGTACTGCCCACTAGAAGCAAGGCCAGATCGTCCACTGACGTCTTAGTCCACACCCCAGGTGTCTCCCTGCTCGCCCGAGATAGAAACTGAGACACCGTACAAGTAACCACTGAACAAGGACTAGCTGGGGTCACACTCATCAGCGTGGGTCTGATGCCCCCAACCACGTGTGCACACACAGATTATGTGCTCTAAGTCGGGTCCTCTAGCTGGTTTCCCCCCCAGCCCGGACTCAGGCTGCAAAGACGAGGGGCCCTACTGTAAATTGTAAGGATCTAGGCCGGGATCAGAAGAACGCAATGGAAAGTAGAAATTAAAATTTTAACTTGGCCGAGTTGATCGCTCCTACGTGATTCTCGATGATAATCTACAACTATGGGATTCGATTTTACCTCTGCGATGCTTAGATCGCAGCGATGTGGAAACAATCCCTCGTGGCGGTAATCAACCGCGCAAGTGCATGGCCTCTAGCGGTATCCACACGGGCACGAACGTTGGAATCTCCTCATCGTAGCGCCCCATGAACGATCTCCTCCGCAATACCTCCATGGTCTCTACACTAGAGACGAGAGGGAGAAGAGAGAGGAGAGAGAGTGGGGCACCTCTCCCTAGGAGGAGAGAGAAGGAGCGGCCCGAACTGGAAAACCCTGGATGCTTGGCCTAGGATTCTCCCATCGCAACTATTTATAGACTTCTCGATCTTTCACAAAAATCCTTAATAATGTAATATTGTGAATATACTTCCACCACCCATAACCCTAATGTGTGTGACCCTCTAGGCCCAGTGTCAGTCTGATTTTAGGCCCAATAAGCTTAAGAACTCCTTCTTAACTTTTTCACATTATTAATTAACATGGAATTAATTATTTAATCATCTCATGACTTAAATAATTAATTAATCATCTTATGATGAATAATCATCTCATGATTATTCCTCTGATGGGCTTTCAGGCCACGGTAAACACCAAGTAACACTCCGTGACCCCAGAAGATAAAGGGGATCTATAAAACCACTCTGAGACCTTTCCGTCAACAGTTACCACACAGCTATAGTCCTCCATTCATACCCAATGCCCATGGTCATAATTAAGGGTATGGTCATACTGTCAAACCCTTCTTATCTATGACCTGATGAACGTACTCTGAGTCCTAATGGAAAACTCCTTTCCCATTGAACTATCTACCTTGGCCAAGGGTTTAACCGAGTACTATTCATATGGCATTCTCTCTCTTGCTATATCTAAGAGTGAATGATCCACTGTTGTCACTCAATTACCTTCGCATGTATTCCGCTGTATCCGAATACTTGAGCATTCAAGACTTATGGATAAAGTCCCTTTACTAGGAATCAAAATACAGAAGTCCTCATGCAAGGTATCTTTGGTGACTCATGTCCAAGGACCAACTGTGCTATTGTGACTAAAGAATATCTTAGTTGACAGTTAGATATAATTACCATCCTAGATTCTTAATCAGATCAGTTCAGTGAACCCTATTCTTATAATGGGCACTTACACATATATCTTAGTATCTCTACACCAGTGACTATGAGATCAGTCACCCTCATCATCTGAGAGGATATCATGTGCACTGGTCTATCCAGATTCTTTGATGTCATATCTCAAAGATCCTACGACTAGGAACATTTAGAACACATGCATCTAGAATGTTGATCTCACTATCATAATGTCATTGTGATTCAACCTTCATAGCCTGCGTTCAAAGACTTCATCATGTCATGCGATAATACACATAAATAAATAAGACATAATGAAGAAATTATCATAAATACGAATGAGAATATATAAGAAATGATGCAATCACTTCATAAGTGATTGGCTTGTAGGGCATACACTTCTTTCATTCTCCCACTTGCACTAAAGCCAATCACATCTCGCTTGATCTCCATCAACCTTTGGTGATACTCAACTACATCTTGAGTCAATGGCTTAGTTAGTGGATTTGTAATGTTATAAGCAGAACAAACTCTTTCTAGGTGGCATCCCCCTTTTATTTATAATATCTCTAATCAGGTGGAACCATTGCAGAAGGTACAACGACTTCTGATGAGACCACAATTCCAAAATAAGAGCCATAACCCTCTCATTATCTGATAACAATGGTACCTGATCAGTGACACTAGGGACAACTCCCTACATGATGATAAACTATTTCATCTACGTAATGTCGAATCATTATTTGTTGTCTATTTGGAACTCTTCAAACTAACTGTCGAATCGCCTTCTCCACCGACCAGGAACATATCCTTAATTCTTCTCAAGAATGTAAGAATATATTTCACAGCACTTTAATACTGCTCACCTGGATCCGTCTGATACATGCTCGTAACACTTAGAGCATTCGATACATTAGACATCGTACATAGTATATTACACATGATAAACCTTTATGCCAAAAGCATAACTACTCATGTGCTACCTCTTCATAGGAGAGTTAGAAAACATCTTCTTGGAGAGGTAAATCTTACGTCTCATCGGTATGAGACTTATCTGGGTATCGTTCCTTGTCAAACCTTTTGACAGTACCACCTATGTACGATAACAGAGTTAAGTTAAACATCCTTCCTTGATCTATCTATATAGATCCAAGTTGCCAGTGCAAAGGATGCTTCTCCCAAGCATTTCATAGAGAAGTACTTAGACAGCATAACTTTACCTAAGATAACGTAACTATATCATTCCTAATGAGTAGTATGTCATCTACACATATAATCAAAATTATGACTGCACTTCCACTTATCCTCTTGTACACACAAGACTCTCCTTCATTCTTAATGAAGTCATAAGATTTGATCACCTTATCAAATCTCATGTTTTAACTGCGGAAGCTTTCCTTTAGTCCATGAATGGACCTTTGAACCTAGCATACCATATTTGGGCATTCTATGGAGGTGAAATCTTTTTGGTTGTAACATGTACACTTCCTCATTTAGATTACTTATGAGGAACACCATTTCACATCCATCTGCCAAATCTTATAACCATGGTATGCATCAATGGCAAGTAAAATCTCAATGGATTTAAATATGGCAACTAGACAGAATATTTCATCAAAATCAACATTTTGACTTTGACGCTATTTCTTCTACCACCAAGCTTACCATGCAGGTATCAACATATCCATCTTCTCTAATTTTCTTCTCGAAAATCCATTTACATCTGATGGGTACAATACCTTCGGGTGGACCTACCAAGTTCAAAACTTGATTGGAGTACATGGAATCCATATTCAATTTTATGGCCTCTTGCCATTTTCCCAGAGTCAATAACACTTATTGTCTCTTCATAGGTCAGGGGATCACTATCCTCATTGTATAATACCTTATTATGCAAACCAGAGATATGTCCAACATATCTTCTTAGTTCTTTAGGTACTTGGCCAAATCTATGAACAGCTTGTGTGTCAGCAATTGAATAGGTTCCTTAGTTGACATTATGCTTTGTAGTTCTAGAACTCCTTCTAGATCTACTTTGCTCCCACTATTCTCACCAACTCTTGATATTTACAATGTTTGTAATATATGAACCAATTTATCCCCTAAATCACCATAACCTTGTGGTAGCACAACAAATCAAAGTGATTTAGTCAAGTGGGTTCATCAATAGGCAGAAAGTATATATTAGTGTTATAGCCCTTGTGGTAGCACAACAAAGCTACAACATTTGTCTACCTCTCTTAAAGGCATCATTATGCCATAGACTAAGAATAACCCTCAAGTCAAATGAGCCTTGTGGTAGCACAACAAACTCGTTTGAAATAAGGATCAGCCTTAGGTCTATAATGATGGCGGGCAACATGGTATATTCTTAATAACACACATTTACTAGGACCGCCTAAAACGTTAACACGCTTAAGGTCAATCATTCTCCATTTTCATATCTCATATGGCATGGAAGACATTGATTTATACAGAACCTTATTCAATATATGAGTTGTGGTCTTTAGGGGATGACTCCCCAGAGAGACAAGGATAATTCAGCAAAGCTTATTATGGACCTTCTACACCCCATAATTGAAGTGAGAACAAGGAAGTGTCCACTAGGATAATACACCATTATCCCTAAGATATAGTGTGATATAATACTTGAGTATTTTCCTCCTCGATCCGATCGAAGAGTTTTAATACCCTTTCCAATTTATTTCTCTACTTCACTCTTAAACTCTTTAAATTTTTCAAAAGCTTAATATTTGTACTTCATCAAGTACTTATATAAAAGTATAGAAAAATCATCAGTAAAAATAGTGAAGAAAATCCTCCTTTAGCCTAGGTGGAGATAAATCCACATTCATGAGAATGAATGAGTTCAAATAACTCTATGGCTCTTTCTCCATTTCCCATAAGTGGAGAATTGGTCATCTTACCCATGAGGTATAATTCACACGCTATAAACGATTCATAATCAAATGAATTAAAACATCCATTTTATACAACATGTGAACCTTTCTTCACTAAGATGACTCAGCCCACAGTGCTAGAGATAGACTTGATTTATATCAATCCTCTTTCTATCAGGAAGCATAACCACACAAAACTCAGGAGCACCACTGTTTAGAATGAACAAATCATTACATAAACTCCCACTGGCAAACTCTTTGCCATTCAAGAACATTACACAACTATTGTTTCCAAAACTAATATTAATATCCCGATAGTTTAAAGTAGAATTGGAATTAATATTCCTGATGAAGAGAGAAATATAATGTTATCTATCAACTCTAAATAGCTTCTGAAGGCATCTCAAGGTCAGTAGTCTCTACTGAAATGGCAGCAACTCTTGCTCCACTTTCAATAAGTAGAACACCCTTGACCTTGATTAAGTGTCTTCTACTTATCAGTATACGAGGCTTCACCAAGCTTCTGCTTTACCTTCCCTACAAGATTCAACTTGTAGTTCTTCTTCCAGTAGCCATCCCAATGGCAATGGAAGCACTAGCCTTAGTCTCTCATAGTCTATCTCTCTTGATGGCCTTAGCCAGCAGTAATAATTGCTTAGCATTGTCTTTCTCAAAGAGTTGCTCAGCCCTCCTCTTCTTATTAGTCTTACTAACAAATATAAGGAGGTTTAGGCAATAGCTCATCAAGAACATAGACTATTTCCCTTTTGAGTCACGAGAACTATTCTCAATTTCATGAGCTAGTCACAAAATTTTGATTCAGTGAATCCTTACTGGCATCTAATATACCACAACAATACGTGATTCGACACTATTAATCTAAAAAGGAGATGCACAATAATAACATTACAGACATTCGACTAAGATATGGTCTTTTATCTTAATATAAAACTCTCACTAATTTTCGGCAACTTTACATAACCCCCATTATGTAAAGACAGGAAACTCTGCCAGTTTTTTAGTGGGGACTAGAATCTCATTAACATTATAGTAGTGGTCTTATGGTAGCACAACAAATTATCACATACTTAATGAGTAGGTAACTCTTGCCAATTGTAATTTCTTGCAATTTCTAGTCTTATTCGGCCTCCAGAACACTTGTGATCTTGTGGTAGCACAACAAACCACAAAGTCTGGTTAGGTTACATCCATTATTACGCGGTAAGCATAGATTTGTGATGCAGCCCTTGTGGTAGCACAACAAAGTTACACCAGTCCTCCACCCCACACATGGCATAAACATGCCGTAGTTTGGGTCACTGAACCCTTACTAAGTCGACCTTGTGGTAGCACAACAAACCTTCTCAGTTTGAGACCAGCTCACCCAAACTATAATAATGGAAGGCCACGTGGGTCATTCTTAATGCCTCATGTTTACAACCTAATATTGATCGAAGGGGGGATTTATTAAATTTATTTGGTCTCATCAAATAGTGGTACATAATATATATATCGCATATACATATTTGCTGTATCTTATGGAAATAGATTTAAAATCTAATCTAAAATAGATAAATAAGAAACAAATGCTATGGGTGAGTATGGACAGCTTATCGTGACCTGACTCGAGCCAGATAGTCAGTCACCAACCCCTAAATATCATCACACGACTAACCATACACATCACATGCATATCAGCACTTGGATAGATCTAGGCGGCATACAACAAGCAGCTTGATCAAATGACACCTCTTGTTGATGGATCATCCTCCTCCTTACGTACACGCCTCCGCAAAATCTTCAAATATATATACATGTACAAAATAGGAGCCAACTAGTTGAATATTACATTTAATATAAAAGAAGATGCCTTATGGCGAGTACATAATCAAGAGGGAGGTAGAATTTACAACATGGAATATTTAGAGAGGAGGGAGGCACACAGGCCCCATAATTTACATCCATTAACATAAATTAACCATTCATCACATGAATGCATCAATCACATCTAAGCGCTGTCCATATTCACCCAATCATCGCACCCATGGCATGCTCAAACAAAATTTTATTTTCTCAAAATAAAATAATTTTGGCCATTAAAACATGGGTTTCAATCAAAATCAGAATTTTGATTATTTTGGAAAATAGATTTAATCAAATTAAATATAGCATCCAAGGTGGAATTATAATTTTGTAATCTTCGCATAATTTTTTGGGATTTTATAATTACAACAATAGAACAATTCTATTAAAAATAATTCTCTTAAATTTATAATCACAACAAAATTAGGAAACTTATTAAAATTAGAATTTCTAAAATTTCTAATTTTAAGTCATGGCATCCCGGGCTCAGAATGGAAACAACTGGATTTAAATCTTATTTAAATCCAAAATAGAACAATTCCATTTTGAAATTGTAGAAATAGAAAAATTCTATTTAAAATAAATTTCCTATACTAATCATCACATGAAAATATAAGAAATTATTATAATAGAAATTTTTTAAAATTTCTCATTATCAAATGCGCCATCCTAGGTCGAGAATGGAGGCAAACAGATTTATATCTCATTTAAATCTCTTAATGGGCTCGGGTGGCGCATTGCGCCAAGGATCATTGTGCCACAACGGTTGGACCATCCCTCCAGCGCACATCTGTTGGTATGGACCACGGCGCCGTCTTCTTTGCCACCCCGCCCACGAAACCCTAGCGGTTCCCCCGCGAACCGGTTGCCACCGCCACGGCCAGAGTGGTTCCCACTGGCCACGGCCGACCGCCAGCATGCACCGGACCCATCGCTGGAGGGCCGACGACCGACCGGTGGGGGCACCGGTGTCGATCACCGCCATACGCTGCCACGAGCAGGATTTCTCAACCCTTGATCTTCGCGCGAATAGGGGTGGCCACCGGCGATCTAGGAGGTTTCGCAGGGTTGCTGGCCGTGGCCTAACCGTTGAGCACCATCATAGAACCCCACAGCGCTACCGGGAGTACTCCTATGGCCCCCTTTTGGCCAGAATCGATGCCGGGATCGAACTCCCTTCGTAACCAACCGCTGCAACGAGCAGGGTGTTTTTGGCCGGCGACTCACACACCATGGGTGAGATCCCTGGATTCCAGGAGACCCTCCGATGCTCCCAAAACTACCGGCCAATCACCCCCTTGCCAACTCCCATCGATCACACCATCTCCATGGGGATCAATCCCCATCTCATGGGGTCGTTCTTCCTTGACAAAAATCCCAGAAAAACAACTACAAAAATGTAAAAAAATTCTTAAAACTTAAGGGAATCACGAGCAATCAACATGTCTCTGATACCACTGTAAAGATCTAGGCCGGGATCAGAAGAACGCAGCGGAAAGTAGAAATTAAAATTTTAACCCGGCCGAGTTGATCGCTCCTACGTGCTTCCCGATGATAATCTACAACTATGGGATTCGATTTTACCTCTGCGATGCTCAGATCGCAGTGAAGTGAAAATAATCCCTCGTGGCGAAAATCAACTGCATAACTGCACTGCCTCTAGCGATATCCACATGGGCACGAACATGTAGAATCTCCTCATCGTAGTGCCCCACGAACAATCTCCTCCGCAGCACCTCCATGGTCTCTACACTAGAGACGAGAGGGAGAAGAGAGAGGAGAGAGGGGGCACCCCTCCCTAGGAGGAGAGAGAAGGAGCGACTCGGATTGGAAAACCCTGGATGCTTGGCCCAGGGTTCTCCCATCGTAACTATTTATAGACTTGTCGATCTTTCACAAAAACCCCTTAACAGTCTAATATTGTGAATATAGTTCTACTGTCCATAACCCTAATGTGTATGACCCTCTAGGCCCAGTGTCGGTCTTGTTTTAGGCCCAATAAGTTTAAGAACTCCTTCTTAACTTTTTCACATTATTAATTAACATGGAATTAATTATTTAATCATCTCAAGACTTAAATAATTAATTAATCATCTTATGATGAATAATCATCTCATGATTATTCCTCTGATGGACTTTTAGGCCACTGTAAACACCAAGCAACACTTCATGACCCCAGAAGACAAAGGGGGTCTATAAAACTACTATGGGACCTTTTCGTCAATAGTTATCACACAGCTATAGTCATTCATGCATACCTAATGCCCATGGTAATAATTAAGGGTATGGTCACACTGTCAAACCCTTCTTATCTATGACCTGATGAAAGTACTCCGAGTCCCAATGGAAAACTCCTTTCCCATTGAACTATCTACCTTGGCCAAGGGTTTAACCGAGTACTATTCATAGGACATTCTCTCTTATGCTATATCTGAGAGTGAATGATCCACTGTTGTCACTCAATTACCTTTGCATGTATTCCGCTGTATCCGAATACCTGAGTATCCATGACTTATGGATAAAGTCCCTTTACTAAGAATCAAAATCCAGAACTCCTCATGCAAGGTATCTTTGGTGACTCATGTCCAAGGACCAACTGTGCTATTGTGACTAAAGAATATCTTAGTTGACAGTTAGATATAATTACCATCCATAGATTCTTAATCAGATCAGTTCAGTGAACCCTATTCTTATAATGGGCACTTACACATATATCTTAGTATCTCTACACCAGTGACTATGAGATCAGTCACCCTCGTCATCTGAGAGGATATCATGTGCACTTGTCTATCCAGATTCTTTGATGTCATATCTCAAAGATCCTACGACTAGGAACATTTAGAACACATGCATCTAGAAGGTTGATCTCACTATCATAATCTCATTATGATTCAACCTTCATAGCCTGCGTTCAAGGACTTCATCACGTAAAGTGGTAATACACATAAATAAATAAGACATAATGAAGAAATTGCCATAAATACAAATGAGAATATATAAGAAATGACGCCATCACTTCATAAGTGATTGGAGATAAGTGCTTATTTGTCTATTTTTACCCATATCACACGCATCATTTTTGGGCTTTAATGAAGTTAATTATGCATTTTCTTACATGATAATCTCGGTCTCACACCAAATGGAGCATTTTTGGTAAATAATGGGACTTGGGACATTTTTGAAGTAAAAGAATTGCATAATCAATGCATAATGAAAAATCATAAGAAACTATACTAAAATTAGTTTCTACAAAATGCATGATGAATGAACAAAGGGGGGAACAAAAGGTAAGTCATTGTGAATCTTTTTGGCTTGAGGGGCTTTTGCATATTTTTTTCATGTTTCAAAATCTTGTGAATAGTGCTATCCCCCCCTCCCGTGTGTGCAGGCGAACAGCTGCATGGGGAAGGATCAACGGCAGCGCATGCTGGCTCTAGCAGGCACGCAAGATGGCATGCATGGGTAGCCAACGCGATCTTTCGGCGAGCACAGCAATCTCTCTAGCAAGCTACAATAGAAGCATAGTAGCAAAGCAGATCACCTGGGGAACATGGCAGATCACCTGGGGATCTTGCATGATCGAATGGGGAGCCAGCAAGCATCTCGAACGCGGCAGCAGACAGTATGCAAGTGTGCAGCAGCCATCGTGGGCACCAGCAGCCCTATAAAACCCAGCAGAGCCCCACCTCGCGGGCAACTTCTTCCCCCTCTCTAGACTTTTCCCCCCCTCACTTCTCCTTCTTCTCCTTCTACCTCTCCTTCTACCTCTCTTCACAAACCTCTCCTCCTTCCCCTTCTTCTCTGCAGAACTCCCCCCCCTCCTGCTCGTTGCACCCTCTCTTTCTCTCTTCTCCTCCTCTCCCTCACTTTGCTCTCTTCCCTACAGCAGCCTCCCCCTCTCACTCCTATCTTCTCCCCCTCTCCTTCCTCTTCCTCCATCTTCCCCATCCTGCACACAGACCCCCGAAGCGAGCTCTGAACCCCTCCTCTTTCTCCTTTCTCCTCTCCTCCCCCTCCTCCGTAGTTCATCTCTCCCTCTCTCTTTCTCTCTCTAATCTACACACATACACCGCTAGCGGCCTTTTCTCCTTCTTCTCCCTCTCTCTGCACTCACCCCTCCGCTGGAGTCTTCCTCTCTCTCTCTCTCTCTCTCTCTCTCTCTCTCTCTCTCTCTCTCTCTCTCTCTCTCTCTCTCTCTCTCTCTCTTCTACACACACAGGCACAGCACCGGCGGGCATCTTCCCCCCTCGTCTCTTCTCCTCTCTCCCTCTTTCCACCGTCTCTCTTCTCACCCCCCTCTCTGTTCTCTATTCTCTCCCTCCCTCTCAACCTCACCGCAGTGTGCGCCCCCTCTCCTCTCTCTCTCTCCGGTTGCACCACCGCGTCGGCACCGTCACATGCACCCACAATGCACACCCTCTCTCCCCTAACTACACACCGCACACACACATACAGGCACTCATTTCCCTCTAACTCTACTCCTCCTCTCTCTCGCCGTCCTCTCCCTCTCTGTGTTCTCTACACCACCGCCCACGCTCACAGCCCCTCCGCCTTCACCTGCAACTGCCGCAAGCACCGCGGCCGTTTCGCTTTGGCAACCCACACCGCATGCACGCACTCCCCACACACCACACAATGCAAACACGCACGCAGCCAGCCCCCCTCCTTGCACTGTTCTCTCTATTCCCTATCTCTCCCTCCGTTGTTAACCCTCTCCGCAGCCACCACCTTCACCGTCGCACACACTGCACTTCCATCCCCCTTACACACCACACGCATAGTGGGGTCGACCCCCCTCTGCGCAGGGTCGACCCTTCCCACTCTCTCCCCCTCGTCTGTGCCGCTCTCTTTCCCTCTGCCTTCACCTCGACTCCACCTCCGGCAACAACCACTTCCACACACACAGTCGCTCACATACACATCACAGCTGCGGCAATCCCTCCCTCTGCACTCCCTTCAAACCTTCCATTCTCACCTCCTTCTCTCCCACACACACTTGCACCGTAGCACCATCCCTTTGCACTGTCTCCCCCTCCTCCACTCTTCTGCACACACATACACGGTTTGCCTCTCCGTTCTCTCTCTCGTTTTCCCTCTAACACATAGCTCACACACCATACGCACAGTGGGGTCGACCCCCTTCTGCGCCGGATCGACCCCCTTTCTTCTCTCTCTAGCTCTCGACCCATTCCCCCCCTCGCGGTCTCTCTCTCTCCTATCCAATCTCACTATCTCTCTCTCTCTCCTCTCCGTCTCTCTCTCTCTCCTCACACAATAACTCCCACTATTTTCATATCTTACTCTCTTTTTTTTATTTATTTTTTAGGGGAGGGGAAAAGTAGGGGCCGCACCTCCGGTGGGAGGCGCGGCTTGAACCCGTGCCCTCCTGCCACCTGCGCAGGAGGGGGGAGGGGGGGTGTCCACCCCGCCACTGGCGGGGGGACTATTTTCTTACTCTCACATTCACCTATTTTCTATTGTCTTTTCCTATCATCCCTCTCTATATTCTCTCTTCTTTTATCCCTCTAGCACCTCTGATGTGACACCACCTTGGGGTGATGACCACAAGACAATATGACCCTTGGACCTAAGGTTGCAAGCAAGCAAATTGGCGATGATACCACTCGAGCGGCTCACTCGCTTGGTGCACACTTGTGCCCGTGGGCAACTAAACGATAATGGAGAGGGTCCGGGGTGGGACAATGATGCTCCGGTGCTTGGCAAGCTTGGGGAGAACCCCAATTGGGCCAGGGATGCCCACTCACGGGCGGCCGTCACACCATGGGTGTGGGTTGAAATGGCTCGCTCACAACTCGCCCGCGATGGACACTCACGTGTTCGGCAATTTGGGCCGGGCCCTCGCTCTCCGTCCGACGCAGCAAAGCAAGAATACTAAGCTAAGCAAGTGATATTGACCAGCAAGGAAAGGGGGACCGAGGCTCACCTAGCCGGCGTGAAGACGCCAACTCCGGCCGAAGACGGGGGCGAGCGGGGAGGCAAGGGTTTGCGCCCGCAAGCCGCGTCGGTGTCACTTCAAATCTGCGAAAATATTATTACATGAACTACACCTCTCGTAGGAGGGGGCTCTTGGGGTGGGGGTTAGACTTATTACAACCAAGATTACCTTCACGCAGGGAGGGGCCTTCAGCCGGCCAAGTGGGGTGGGGAAATTATGAAGAGAACGCCGACTCTCCAAGCTTCGCCGGTTCTGCCACTCTTCAGTTTTACTGAACAGGTTGTCGATGAAGATGCTGTCACGGACTCAACCGAGCTCCAAATTTGATGAAATCGGTGCCAAAAGTTCCCCAACTGGCCGAGGATGATGCTTGAATTTTTTGGGAAGCTCTGGAACTCGGGGCTGATCGGACCGGCGACTGGAGCAGGACAGCAACACTCTGCCTCTAACTGATGCAGAACTGATACAGTGGATTGCAGAAGGCACTACGTCGCTCCCGAACTCCAAATCGAACAAAACTGGCGGTGACGCGATCGTGGTCGGAGTAGCTTCGAGAAGCAATTGACGGGGCCAAAATCCGAGGTCGGAGAGGAGAATGGTGTCCGGAGAAGTGAAGACAGGTCAAACCTGGACCTGCAGGGGGCAGACTGCACACTCCGGCAAAAAAATTCAGAACAAATAGCTAGGGTGGGCGATTGTCGTCGTTCCTTCTGCTACTGATGGAGGACTAGACGAAGAAGAATTTTGTAGAAGGAAGTGTGATCGAATTCCTCCAAGGTTGGCCGCTGAACGGCTTCCAAGATCGCTCTGGCCTTCAGTCTGGGACAGATTGCGCAGTCGTTGAAGATGACATTGCTCCGGACAGCTCCGAACTCGGATGCAGGCAGAAGTACCACCGTTGGAAAGAAGACTTGGAGACGATTCCATAAATATAAGATATGCCACCGGGAGCCTTCTGGGGAAGTCGTGGCTGCTACTGCAAATCACTACTTTTCTAAAACCTGCAACAGGGACAGAATAGGAGGAGGAGAGGGTGTGGGGAAGGGCATGAACAAGGGGTTATTTGGTGGATGGGGAAGGGGGGGTGCGACCTTAGGTGGTTAGGGAGGTGGGGAGATGAAAGGGCACAGCCCAAGGGAGAGGGAAATTTGAAATTTGGCCTAGGGAAGGGCTCTTTCAGTCTTGGGGAGAGGGAGGGTTGCTTGGGAGAGTGGAAAGGTGCCTAGGAGAAGGGGTTTCCACCTAGGGGTTGGAGGGGGAATTGAATGAGTGCATGGGGAAGGGGCCTTAATGAGGGGTGAATGGGGAGGAGAGAGAATGAATTTCGAAATTGGGGTGGGGAGGAGAGAGAGAGGGGGCACAACCCACTTAGAGAGAGTGATAGTAAGAGAGAGAGAGAGAGGGAGATATTGAGAGGGAACTAGAAGGTGTGGAATTTTTTTGAATTCAATATTCAAGCATAATTGTTACAAATGAGAGAGGGGTGGGGCTATTTATAGACCCCACACTTTTCCTAAGACCAAACTGACCCTGACAAACTAACTAATGACCAAACAGTCCAAGGGAGGGGCGCCCCTGGACCTAGCCCAATGAATTGGGCCCATTAACCTATCAAACCAACATAATGACTTCAAGACTTAGGAAAATGACTTTCTAACCTAGGTACATGACTCAATAAAGGGAAAATTACATGTTTAAGACTCAAATAAAAATAAGAAAATCACATGACTCGACTCACAAACACATGAGGAACATAATGGCGTACACCGACGATCAATCCAAGCTTCAGAAAATGTGGAGGGGCAAGGGATGTCCCCATCATACCCCCGGGGTGGGGAAAACTCGACCCTGTCGAGTATGGGTCCACCGGGGAAGTAGCATCCCAAACGCAGTTCTGGGCGAACCTTGTTCTCCAAACTCGACCCATGTCCATAGCAGAGGAACGGTGCTTCCACTCGACAAAGTGGCTCGGACACACCCTTAGGCTGGCGAAGAGATCTTGCTTTGCTTAGTATTGCCGCCATGTGCTGACGTCGGGCTCTCGGGCTAGTTTGTGATGGCACTCCGAGGGTGTCTCTCACAAGGATAGGTGTAGGCTCAAGACACTCACTAGGATCCACCGCGGTACCCTTAGAGGGTGCCGGATCCGCCACGTGGGAAGTGGGATGAATCCCAAAACCCATTGGTAAGTTCAACCCGCAAGCCGGGTGCCAAGGCCACTCGGAACTTGGCAAGGTCCAAGTCCTCGTGCCCTCAAATTGGAGGTGACCCTAGAGTAGAGCCACTCCAAAATCATCATCATCATCAAGTCGCCAACGTGGAATTTCAAGTGGGGCTCACGAGTTTTTGCCCGCTTTTTGTAATTCTCACCGCTTTTTGCTTGATGCATATTTTGATGCATATGCCATGTACTAAGATGTGGTGTGAGTGAGTAGTGCGTGGCATGCAAAGGTGGTCCAGGGCAACCACATGTAGACCTATCATGCATTGATGTTATGAAGACTTTGAAGGATTTGGGAGGACCGGGGCATCCATAGGTGTCCCTCTTGTGAGTGAGTGTGATGAATGTTGGAGGACCCGGACATCCATGAATGCTCCTAACATGCTTGAGATTTATGATGAATGATGGTGGACCATTACAACCAAATATTGACCACTCATGTTTTCTACTTGACATGTGGGTGATATGAATGAATGGACCCGGCTTTCTAATCATGTCAAGTGGGGTGGTATGCCTAAGCACATGCATTTCAGTCCTAGTGATGACTTCTATGTGCATAGGTGTGGGGTGGCCCTTGAGCTTCCATTCATATGAGTCAAAGGGATCTAAGAAGGGAGACATCATGGAGTGGGGCCATCTATCAATCCCATTGTGTATGTTGCCTATAGTTAAGGCTTCTTTGGTGTAACCCAATTCTAGGAAGGGAAGGTTTTGGGTTATCATGGGTGGTAAGAGTAGGGTAAGGTGGGTGGTGAATAAGGTGAGTGGGTTACATTGAGATCTAGGCTCCCATAGAAAAGGGTCAAAGGGATCATGGTAAGGGTCACCTTGGTAGGGGTACTCTATGCTCTCAAGATCCTCGAATGGTGAGTCATCCTCCTCAATAATTGGGCCAAGGTTGCTAATGGGTTGACCGATCAAAGCACTTGGGATCTTAATGGTTGGGGAGTGGACTAGGATAGGTTCTTCCTCCATGGGAAGAAGGAGGATGATCTCACTAGTAACTCGGCCATTAGTGTAGATGGAAGTGATGGAGCTAATGGAGGGATATGCTAGGCTAATGGTGTTAGTTTCGGACGGCCTCAAGGCTAGCATATTGGTCAAGTGAATTTGTCAATGTAGGTAGTTCACTAAGTCTCCCAAATCTTCCACACAATAGGAAGTTTGATAAGTGACATGTGGCTGAATGGGAATGATTTGGGATTGATATCCCATGAGTAGGTGGCATGGTTGTGAACTAGGAATGGTGAGACCTTTCTTGAGCCATTGGAGTATGGACTTATCTATGGTGAGGTTGGGTGTCTCTAGAGGAGCTAGGCTAGAGGTGTGTGAGTTGTTTGGCCTTTGGATTTCCTCTATGTTGGGAGGTGGATTCGGATGGGCATCCTTCTCCACTTGGGTAGGTGTGTGGGTAGCAACTTCTATTGTTAATGGAGTAGGGGGATATATGGTGGGTGGTTTGGTGATAGCTAGCGTATGACACACCCGGGGTGGTGAACAAGCATGGGCTTGGGTTGGGATAGGAAGGGGAAGTAGAGGAGGCCTAGGTTGGGGAAAGATTGGTGTAGGAAGTGGGAGGTGGGTTGGGTGAGGGGTTTTGGGTTGATTTGTTTTGGGAGATTTGTCCCTTTTTGGGGACGATGGTGGGTTTGTGGTGGTGGTCAAGGGGGCTTGTGAGGTACGGGTTTGGTGAGGGGTTTTGGGTTGGGTGGTGGCCAATTTGGTTTGAGTGGTGGTGGTGATCGGGATTGGAATCATTTGGGGTGGTGGAGTTTGGGTCCTAAGGGAGGTCTTGGGTTGACTGGGAGGGAAAGGGGGAGTGGGAGTGCTCCTCGGGTTATGGTTCTCAAGGTAGGAGTGGGAAGGTCGGGGAGTGAAGATCTTCCTAATCTCAGTGCTTATCTCTTCCAATGAGTTTATGGGTCCTTTGGCTTCCCATCCAAATTCATCCCGAGGTGACCAAGCTCTAGGGCCGTGGTTCCCTTTTGCTTCAAGCCGTTCAAGCCGGGAGGTAAGGGTATCTATACAGTTATGAATCTTGTTGACGACAGTGTCAAATTGGCCCATGTGTATTTGGGGCATCTCCCTAGGGGGTCATGCAAAGGAGTGATGGAAAACATGATGCAAGGGAGACTCAAATGCTAATGCCCTAGGACTAGACTCGTAGAGACAAGTCAAAAACTTGCTCTGATACCAATTTGATGTGACACCACCTTGGAGTGATGACCACAAGATAATATGACCCTTGGACCTAAGGTTGCAAGTAAGAAAATTGGCGATGATACCACTCGAGCGGCTCACTCGCTTGGTGCACACTTGTGCCCGTGGGCAACTAAACGATAATGGAGAGGGTCCGGGGTGGGACAATGATGCTCCGGTGCTTGGCAAGCTTGGGGAGAATCCCAATTGGGCCAGGGATGCCCACTCACGGGCGGCCGTCACACCATGGGTGTGGGTTGAAATGGCTCGCTCACAACTCGCCCGCGATGGACACTCACGTGTTCGGCAATTTGGGCCGGGCCCTCGCTCTCCGTCCGACGCAGCAAAGCAAGAATACTAAGCTAAGCAAGTGATATTGACCAGCAAGGAAAGGGGGACCGAGGCTCACCTAGCCGGCGTGAAGACGCCAACTCCGGCCGAAGACGGGGGCGAGCGGGGAGGCAAGGGTTTGCGCCCGCAAGCCGCGTCGGTGTCGCTTCAAATCTGCGAAAATATTATTACATGAACTACACCTCTCGCAGGAGGGGGGCTCTTGGGGTGGGGGTTAGACTTATTACAACCAAGATTACCTCCACGCAGGGAGGGGCCTTCAGCCGGCCAAGCGGGGTGGGGAAATTATGAAGAGAACGCCGACTCTCCAAGCTTCGCCGGTTCTGCCACTCTTCAGTTTTGCTGAACAGGTTGTCGATGAAGATGCTGCCACGGACTCAACCGAGCTCCAAATTTGATGAAACAGGTGCCAAAAGTTCCCCAACTGGCCGAGGATGATGCTTGAATTTTTTAGGAAGCTCTGGAACTCGGGCTGATCGGACCGGCGACTGGAGCAGGACAGCAACACTCTGCCTCTGACTATACAGAACTGATACAGTGGATTGCAGAAGGCATTGCGGTCGCTCCCGAACTCCAAATCGAACAAAACTGGAGGTGACGCGATCGTGGTCGGAGTAGCTTCGAGCAGAAATTGACGGGGCCACAATCCGAGGTCGGAGAGGAGAATGGTGGCCGGAGAAGTGAAGACAGGTCGAACCTGGACCTGCAAGGGGCAGACTGCACACTCCGGCGAAGAAATTCAGAACAAATAGCTCGGGTGGACGATTGGCGTCGTTCCTTCTGCTACTGATGGAGGACTAGACGAAGAAGAATTTTGTAGAAGGAAGCGTGATCGAATTCCTCCAAGGTTGGCCGCTGAACGGCTTCCAAGATCGCTCTGGCCTTCAGTCTGAGACAGATTGCACAGTCGTTGAAGATGACGTTCCTCCGGACAGCTCCGAACTCGGATGCAGGCAGGAGTACCACCGTTGGAAAGAAGACTTGGAGACGATTCCAGCAATATAAGATATGCCACCGGGAGCCTTCAGGGGAAGTCGTGGCTGCTACTGCAAATCACTGCTTTTCTGAAACCTGCAACAGGGACAGAATAGGAGGAGGAGAGGGTGTGGGGAAGGGCATGAACAAGGGGTTATTTGGTGGATGGGGAAGGGGGGGTGCGACCTTGGGTGGTTAGGGAGGTGGGGAGATGAAAGGGCACAGCCCAAGGGAGAGGGAAATTCGAAATTTGGCCTAGGGAAGGGCTCTTTCAGTCTTGGGGAGAGGGAGGGTTGCTTGGGAGAGTGGAAAGGTGCCTAGGAGAAGGGGTTTCCACCTAGGGGTTGGAGGGGGAATTGAATGAGTGCATGGGAGGGAAGGGGCCTTAATGAGGGGTGAATGGGGAGGAGAGAGAATGAATTTTGAAATTGGGGTGGGGAGGAGAGAGAGAGGGGGCACAACCCACTTAGAGAGAGTGATAGTAAGAGAGAGAGAGAGGGAGATATTGAGAGGGAACTAGAAGGTGTGGAAATTTTTTGGATTCAATATTCAAGCATAATTGTTACAAATGAGAGAGGGGTGGGGCTATTTATAGACCCCACACTTTTCCTAAGACCAAACTGACCCTGACAAACTAACTAATGACCAAACAGTCCAAGGGAGGGGCGCCCCTGGGCCTAGCCCAATGAATTGGGCCCATTAACCTATCAAACCAACATAATGACTTCAAGACTTAGGAAAATGACTTTCTAACCTAGGTACATGACTCAATAAAGGGAAAATTACATGTTTAAGACTCAAATAAAAATAAGAAAATCACATGACTCGACTCACAAACACATGAGGAACATAATGGCGTACACCGACGATCAATCCGAGCTTCAGAAAATGTGGAGGGGCAAGGGATGTCCCCATCAACCTCACGACGATGTCTTCGCTAAGGTTGGGCAGCTCTCCAAGATCCAAGGTCGTAGGCGACGACGTTCCTCGAAGGCCATTTCTTCCCCTTATTTCGTTATGTTTAGTTTAGTTAGAGTTTAGTTGTGGTTGTAATTATCTATTTTATTGTCGTCTTGTAAACTTTTAATGTTTGTGCAATGAAATTAGTTTGCCATTATTATCTCTCTCTCTCTCTCTCTCTCTCTCTTTCTCTCCCCATTCATCTCCTTTACCCCTCCATGTTTATTTAGATAGATTTTAATCTTGTGCTACTTTAATTGCTTCCCATAAAAAAAATCTTTTCAACAACTTCTTGAGTTTTTCCTCAAAATAAAAGAGAAATAAAAATTTTAACCTTCAAAATATTAGCCTCTCTGTGGATTCGACCCGTATTCTCCATTATATTCAAAATCTTAATTTTATTGTGAGTACGAAATTTTTGAAATTGAGTATCCGAGTTTTTAACGACGAGCTTCGCATTCGATCAATTTTTTGTTGGCACATTTTTGGGCCACATGTATACATATATCATCTTGTCTTCAAATGGAATGAATGTTAGAATTTAAAAGAAGATAAGATAACATGGTGGCTAATCATGGAATCAACTTGTTGGTTATTGGGCTTCATTGTGTCTGGCTGAAGACGTTAAATTTAGCGCTTGTTGGGAGGCAACTCAACGTTTCCTCTTTTATGTTTCAATAAGTCATTTTCATTTTTTGTGTTTGTAGGAGTTAGCTATAGCATAAGGAGGATGTCTGGCGAAAGTCACGTCTGCTCGCCCAAAGTTGTACCTTTCCTTCCCAAGCATTCTTATGAGTACATTGTTCTATTTTTACATGCTTCATATCATCAGGGACGATGTTATTCAAGTTAGGGGGTGAGGGTAATCATCGTAAAAATCTCATGCAACATGCTGTCTCATTTTGTTATAAAAAAAAAGTCCCAACTGAGTTTTCACGATTCATGCTTTCATAAAAGAGACTCTGAAATGGAAAGACTATGGAGATGGATGATGGAATGATTTTTTGTGTCTAGTCATGGGAACTAAGTTAGAATCTCCTAAGGTCTCTTAGCATTCAAAAAAAAAATCACTTGTATACTAATGAAACAGGAAGGGCAACACTTCTGTCATTTGGTATGGTGTTTGATACTATACCCTCCCTTGTGAAGAGTTAGATCTAAAAAAGAAGAAGAAAAAGAAAGAAAAAAAATATGGAAAATGTCCTGATCTTAGTAACCGAGCCTACTTCTCCTAAGGCAAGAGTTGATGTTCGCATCAAACGGTGAAGAGTTATGCAGCACCACGTGTTTCAAAAAAAAATCATGAAAAATACCCCTGATCTTAATAAACGGGCTTGCTTCTCCTAAGGTAAGAGTTGAGATTCGCGTCAAACGGTGAAGGGATGTGCAGCACCATGTGTTAAAAAAAAATGTGAAGGCCACTATGATCAAAGCTCTGATCTGGGAGGTAGAGTTGAAGGACACCTAGCTAAAATGGCAATATGAAGGATGCAATTGTCCAAACTGTGGATTTAGATTTCACGAGAACAAGTGCTATGAGACCTTCTGAGCATTCTAAGAGAATTATGAGTATCATATTCTAATCCTATGGCTAGTATGCTTTAATAATTCTAAAATCCTAATCCTTAGTCGATTCTGTGAAAGAGGATCTCACTACAAGAAAAATCGCGGATAGCGACCGACCTAGCGGTCGCTATTCAGTCTTAGATCGGTCGCAAATCTTCATTGCGACCGAACAGAGACTATCTAGCGACCGAATATGTCGGTCGCTATATACTAGTCGCTATATAGCGACCGACATAATTCGGTCGCAGTATCAGTCGTTACCAGAGACCGATTATAATCGGTCGCCTGATCGGTCGCTAATTAAGTCGGTCTCAATTCGGTCGCTATTCGGTCTCTAATTATGTTGTATTTTTAAAAATAAAATTAACCTATCGGATTTATTCGGTCTCAATTCGGTCGCCAGTCGGTCGCCAAGTATAATTATTTAATAAAAGAAATATAACGTATAGTCGCTATTCGGTCGCAATTCAGTCTCCATGCGGTCGCTAATTTTGCATTATTTTTTTTTTAAAAATTTATTTAAACTGATAAATAAATTACCTGATAAATAACAAATTCATAACATAAATATAAAATCAACTACACAGACAACAATATCGACAAATCTCAAATTCATCACATACAAACACCTGATAAATAACAATTTCATAAAACAATAATAAATCAACTACACGGATCACAATCTCCACGAACCTCAAATTACACACAATTAAAATAAAATCACAAATTAATCATACATCCATAATAATAAAATGACAACATACACAACTAAAATAAAATCACAAATCCTCCACATATGTCTCATCCTGGTCGTCGTCTCGTCCAACATCATCCTGGTCGTCGTCTCGTCCAACATCTCGCGACGGATGATCCTGTATATCATTTAAAAAAATTATAATCAAATCCTTAATAAAGAAATCAAGCATTAACAAGACTTAATAAAGAAATCAAGCATTAACAAGAGTATGCCAATAGTTTAAGCCAGCTCATTTTCATATATATAAATACACACACACAATATAAGTTCAAATTTCATCTTGTATTTTAAAAATGAAGTTTGAGCGCCGAGCTCAAACCGGGCATCCGATTTGGATTCCGTCAGTTCTGACAAGTCACTTTCATCTCCCCGGTCGTATTGGAATGATCGGCACGGCCATCCGACCGGTATTTCAAATTTTAGACCCCCGGACCCGTCCTAACAGTTCATTTGAACTAAGTGTATTTTAAAAATGAAGTTTGAGCGCCGAGCTCAAACCGGGCATCCGATTTGGATTCCGTCAGTTCTGACAAGTCACTTTCATCTCCCCGGTCGTATTGGAATGATCGGCACGGCCATCCGACCGGTATTTCAGATTTTAGAACCAAATGCCCCGTCCTAACAGTTCATTTGAACTAAGTGTATTTTAAAAATGAAGTTTGAGCGCCGAGCTCAAACCGGGCATCCGATTTGGATTCCGTCAGTTCTGACAAGTCACTTTCATCTCCCCGGTCGTATTGGAATGATCGGCACGGCCATCCGACCGGTATTTCGAATTTTAGACCCCCGGACCCGTCCTAACAGTTCATTTGAACTAAGTGTATTTTAAAAATGAAGTTTGAGCGCCGAGCTCAAACCGGGCATCCGATTTGGATTCCGTCAGTTCTGACAAGTCACTTTCATCTCCCCGGTCGTATTGGAATGATCGGCACGACCATCCGACCGGTATTTCAGATTTTAGAACCAAATGCCCCGTCCTAACAGTTCATTTGAACTAAGTGTATTTTAAAAATGAAGTTTGAGCGCCGAGCTCAAACCGGGCATCCGATTTGGATTCCGTCAGTTCTGACAAGTCACTTTCATCTCCCCGGTCGTATTGGAATGATCGGCACGGCCATCCGACCGGTATTTCGAATTTTAGACCCCCGGACCCGTCCTAACAGTTCATTTGAACTAAGTGTATTTTAAAAATGAAGTTTGAGCGCCGAGCTCAAACCGGGCATCCGATTTGGATTCCGTCAGTTCTGACAAGTCACTTTCATATCCCCGGTCGTATTGGAATGATCGGCACGACCATCCGACCGGTATTTCAGATTTTAGAACCAAATGCCCCGTCCTAACAGTTCATTTGAACTAAGTGTATTTTAAAAATGAAGTTTGAGCGCCGAGCTCAAACCGGGCATCCGATTTGGATTCCGTCAGTTCTGACAAGTCACTTTCATCTCCCCGGTCGTATTGGAATGATCGGCACGGCCATCCGACCGGTATTTCGAATTTTAGACCCCCGGACCCGTCCTAACAGTTCATTTGAACTAAGTGTATTTTAAAAATGAAGTTTGAGCGCCGAGCTCAAACCGGGCATCCGATTTGGATTCCGTCAGTTCTGACAAGTCACTTTCATATCCCCGGTCGTATTGGAATGATCGGCACGGCCATCCGACCGGTATTTCAGATTTTAGAACCAAATGCCCCGTCCTAACAGTTCATTTGAACTAAGTGTATTTTAAAAATGAAGTTTGAGCGCCGAGCTCAAACCGGGCATCCGATTTGGATTCCGTCAGTTCTGACAAGTCACTTTCATATCCCCGGTCGTATTGGAATGATCGGCACGGCCATCCGACCGGTATTTCAGATTTTAGAACCAAATGCCCCGTCCTAACAGTTCATTTGAACTAAGTGTATTTTAAAAATGAAGTTTGAGCGCCGAGCTCAAACCGGGCATCCGATTTGGATTCCGTCAGTTCTGACAAGTCACTTTCATCTCCCCGGTCGTATTGGAATGATCGGCACGGCCATCCGACCGGTATTTCGAATTTTAGACCCCCGGACCCGTCCTAACAGTTCATTTGAACTAAGTGTATTTTAAAAATGAAGTTTGAGCGCCGAGCTCAAACCGGGCATCCGATTTGGATTCCGTCAGTTCTGACAAGTCACTTTCATCTCCCCGGTCGTATTGGAATATAGTAACAGCAGCCCATACTGAAATGCCTCAGATGATCAGAATCACCTTCGCATCATCATTGGGAAACAGTGGTGGAGCTAAATCGCATTGAATTACTCATTGATAAATAGCAAACCAAAATATTGGAAAACCAATAGTTAATCCGTGTAGTCAGAAAGAAGGGATAATGATGATCGATCCAAAGTGATAGGGAAGTTTAACTGGTTCAGAATGGATAGCATACTCCCATGCGTTGATGCATATAAAACCAGTCTGTTTGAATCTACAAAGCAATCATCACACATTGACAGTTTAATTGGATCTACACAAAGCAATCATCATGGAATTGTGTCATTTAAGTCTACAAATAATGCCGACACACTTGATGATAACTCCTCAATAAATCAGACACCAATGAGTAAAGCTTGACATGATCGCTCTCCATGCACATAATGCCATTTGTGGAGCTATTAGGGGTGCTTTCGCCTTTCAGTAGGACTATATCAAACGGCAGAATAGAATTAACAACGAGCTTCTGTATAAACAGAGCAGTGGCATCCCTGCAAACCTTTTGAGAGTTGAGTCGAATGCTTATGGTAGGTTGAGTGCTTGTGGTACAAATTTATACTAAACCGAGGAGCAAAATTTAGCAATCTTAAGTTAATGGCTAAGCATGTGAAGTTCATAACAATCCAATGTCTAATCATCTATATTACTATAATTTAACGGAGGGGTACATTTCATAATTTGCAGCAATATTCCAGCAGGTATCCAATATCTAAACATCTCTATATCTATCATCATGTCTCCAAGAGATGAGAAAAGTAGACTTCAAGAGCAGGCATTAGAATTACAGAACCCTTCCGGGAGGAAAAGAACAAGAAAGAAAGGTGAAGAACGTTAACCATTCTTATAGCAATAAAAATCCGGTCGTGCAAGCAATTCCCATTTTTCTATTCACACCTTCATTGATCAGAATATATGTTACTAGCTTCCAATTCCAGTATGACGCACGTACGATTTAGTCAGAGACTGACAGCAACCTGCCAAAGAAACGTGCTAAGCACTTCTTCCGCACCTCAAACCTCTGACAATCTTATCTTATTAATCAAGCGGGACCATGCACTCCCCTTATGCACGCAACAAAACTAATCAAAGAAACGAAACTCCAAAAAAACCAAATAAAAAAAATCCAGGGATAGCAGACCTCTTGGCGGAAGAACCACCCGACGCATCCGCCGCCGCCGGCTTCTCGTCCCTGTTCTTCGCCGCCGATCACAAGTCGTATTGGAATGACCGGCACGGCCATCCGACCGGTATTTCAAATTTTAACTACTCTACGGTACATCCATGAACGATCTTCAGACATTTTCCCTATGCAAATGAAATGTAAACACACAAAACTTTAACATGTTTAACAAAATAAAAACTCCAACCCTTTCCTCACATCGTCCATCTCTGCCATTTTAAATAGGAAGGAAATATCATTTAGATTTTCACTTTTTAACCCATCTGTGAAGGTTTGATCGCACGATTAATTACTATATGTGTTGTGTTATTTGCTAAAAATTTCGGCAGCATCTCCTCACACCTCTCCGATATACCACAAAATATTTATTGATTAAGAAATTTTCTTAAACACTTACTAATAAGTGGTTAAGAAAATAATCAAAATCAATAAAGGTATATCAGAGAGGAATGAGAAGACGCATCCAGCCAAAATTTTTAACAAACAACACAAACACATATAGTAATTAACCACCTAAGTGCGATCAAACATTCACAGACTGTCCAAACGGGACAATTCAAGACTTTGAGTTAGATATACACATTCTCATCATTCAAAATGAGAACGTGCACATCAATCCCAAAGTCTTGAACGGGTAGATTGATTGACACGGGCTTAACACGCTCTCCTAAGATACGTGCAATGTTAGGTTGCACCCACGCATCTCAGCTAACATACAACACCCAACTAATTAAATATTGACAAGATACTAACACATTCTAAAAACATAGCAATAACATGTGAAATTGACAATACATGTACACAATGAAAACATGAATTTTATTGTAACATCCAACACATTCAGTTAATTTTCTTGGTCGGCTGTACCATCCCAACCTTATGAGTTTGATAGGGTACTGTTTGGAGGATGACCACCGGCTGCTGGTGTATGAGTTCATGCCACGGGGAAGCCTGGAGAACCATCTTTTTAGGAGTATGTCTGTTTCGATTATTCTCTGCACCGTTTGGTTTGCTGACTCATTTAGGCACCTGTTTTCTTAAAGAAAAAAAATTGCAATGCGCAGTGGCCTCACCTTTTACCCAATGGTTACCTACGTAGTTCTTTTGAATCAGTTTTTGAACCCCACAATGTCGATTCTGCAGGGGGTTCATACTTCCAGCCTCTCTCCTGGAACCTTAGGATGAAGGTTGCTCTTGGAGCCGCAAAGGGGCTGGCCTTTCTGCATGGTGCTGAAACAAAGGTTATATATCGGGATTTTAAGACATCAAATGTGCTTCTTGATTCAGTAAGTGGAGACCCTTGTCTTATAGTTGATGGATGATATGTTTTCTTGATTAACGTTCCCCGTCATGATGTTCTGCCTCTCAAATCCCTTCTTTGCAAACCTACAAAATTATAATGCCAAGCTTTCCGACTTTGGCTTGGCAAAAGATGGACCAACTGGTAACAAGAGCCATGTGTCAACTAGGGTCATGGGAACATACGGATATGCTGCTCCTGAGTACCTTGCAACAGGTAAACCTTTGGTTCCAAACTGCTTGTATGTCCCTCCATCTTTTTGTCTTTAGGTGTTCCATTTTCAAGTGCTGATCAGTGTGTCTCAGATTTTTGGATGGCATTTGTCTTGCTTTTTTTTTTCTCTGTGGGTAACAAGATGCCATTTTCTCTTCGTAAATGAGAAAATTGTGCCGAAATGACACGAGGAGTCGGCAAATAATTCGGATTAAAACAGAAACTGAGTTGGTAAGGGACCTTGAATAAAACATAGATTACCCATGAATTTCTCCTTGAATAAAGTGTTGACAGCTCAGGAATATTTGATCTGGAGAGTGATAGTATTGTCCATTGGCATGATTAAGATTCTCTAGTGTAATATTTGATTGTCATCTCCGAGATATTTTTGGAGTGAATTAGGGGCGGGTATATCACCCCGACTGACCCACTCCTAACCCACCTCGGGTGATTTATTTCACCCCTTTTTAAGAATTCACATACCCTAACTTTATCTCTAACCGACTCCGATTAAGAAAAAAAAACGAACTAAATAAGAATAACTCGTCTCACCCTAATTAATCTATCGTAATCGGATTTACTTCTTTATCAAAGTGGCCCTACGAAATTAGTCCATCGCTTGCGGGTCGTGACAAAGTGCCTTCAAACGTTAAGATTGCGTTTGAGAACGCAGATAGAAAAAGAGGCCATGGAATGATTATTTAAGCCTCAGTCTTTAAATAAAACTCTAGTGACACGTATTACATCTGTTGAATTTTTACACTATTTTTGGTTCTCATAAGAATGATGGGGTCATATGTAGAGTTCATCTTGTACCTTTGCTTTAAAATTCTCATAATCCAATGTTTGGATTTGTTGGTTCTCAAGTTCTTGGATTTTGGGTTTGCTACAGTTTTAAATCGAAAAATAAGAATTGGGGAAAATACATGACACAATAAATGGACTGCATATTGAAGCCAGAACATTAATAACGGACCGGACAAACTAAAAAGATAATCTTATAATATTTCACACTATTTTACAGGAGAACAAATGATATGTGGACACCATCTCAAGAGTCTTAAATAAATCAGGTTCATTGCACGAGCATAGCCCCTCCCCCGGAGCCCCTCCACCGGAGCCCCTCCCCCTCCACCGGAGCCCCTCCCCCTGCGCAGCCCCCCCTCCACCGGAGCCCCTCCCCCTGCGCAACCCCCTCCCCTCCACCGGAGCCCCCTCCCCCTCACCCCTGCGGAGCCCCCTCCCCTCCACCGGAGCCCATCCCCCTGCGCAGCCCCCCCTCCACCGGAGCCCCTCCCCCTGCGCAGCCCCCTCCCCTCCACCGGAGCCCCCTCCCCCTCACCCCACCGGAGCCCCTCCCCCTGCGCAGCCCCCTCCCGTCCACCGGAGCCCCCTCCCCCTCACCCCTGCGGAGCCCCCTCCCCTCCACCGGAGCCCCTCCACCGGAGCCCCTCCCCCTCCACCGGAGCCCCTCCCCCTGCGCAGCCCCCCCTCCACCGGAGCCCCTCCCCCTGCGCAACCCCCTCCCCTCCACCGGAGCCCCCTCCCCCTCACCCCTGCGGAGCCCCCTCCCCTCCACCGGAGCCCATCCCCCTGCGCAGCCCCCCCTCCACCGGAGCCCCTCCCCCTGCGCAGCCCCCTCCCCTCCACCGGAGCCCCCTCCCCCTCACCCCACCGGAGCCCCTCCCCCTGCGCAGCCCCCTCCCGTCCACCGGAGCCCCCTCCCCCTCACCCCTGCGGAGCCCCCTCCCCTCCACCGGAGCCCCTCCCCCTCCCCTGCGCAGCCCCCTCCCCCTCCCCTGCGGAGCCCCCTCCCCCTCACCCGAGCTCCACCCCCCCTCCCAGACCAACCTCCCCCGCCACCCCCTCCCACCGAAACCCCCCTCACTGGAACCCCTCCAAGAAGAAAAAAAATGAGAAATAGGGCATGGTCGATGGCCGGCGGGGAGGGAGAGGGGGGGGGAGAGAGGCGCGGGGCTGGAGGGAGAGGAGAGGGGGGGGAGATCGAGAGGGAGAGGACTTACCAGACCGAGGAGGGTGACGACGAGGACGACGGGGACCGACGAGGTCGACGGCGAGGATGGTGCGGGGCTGGCCGAGACAGCGAGCTCCGGCGTCCGTCCACCACCACGCCGCTCGCCACGCCCGTGGCCGCAAGGCAGAGGGGGGGGGGGGGAGGGCGAGGGGGCCGGAGGGGGAGGGGAGAGCTCCGGTGGAGGAAGGGTTATCAATGCAGGGGGGAGATGGTCGCGGGGTAAATGCAGTCATATCAGCGACCGATGTGAGACCGAAATATATTCGGTCGCAACATCGGTCTCCAATTCGGTCGATTTTGAAAAAAAAGAGACCGGAATAAATTCGAGCTAAATATAGCGACCGATTGGAGACCGAAATAAATTCGGTCGCCAAAACGGTCTTAGATATGCGACCGATTATTTCGGTCGCCGAATTGGTCTCTATTTGGGACCGACTAGCGACCGATTTAATCGGTCTCTAATTCGGTCGCTATAGCCACTTTTTCTTGTAGTGTCTTGACTTCAGGTATGAAGATTTTAAACTATTGTTGGTCCTAATTTTTAATTTGTTTGTCTTACCAAGGGACTAGCAATGAGTAAGTTGGGGGGTGTGATAAGTGCTTATTTGTCTATTTTTACTTATATCACACGCATCATTTTTTGGGCTTTAATGAAGTTAATTATGCATTTTCTTACATGATAATCTCGGTCTCACACAAAATGAAGCATTTTCTATAAATAATGGGACTTGGGACATTTTTGAAGTAAAAGAATTTCATAATCAAGGCATAATGAAAAATCATAAGAAACTATACTAAAATTAGTTTCTACAAAATGCATGCTGAATGAAGAAAGGGGGGAACGAAAGGTAAGTCATTGTGCATCTTTTTGGCTTGAGGGGCTTTTGCATAATTTTTTCATGTTTCAAAATCTTGTGAATAGTGCTGTCCCCCCCTCTCCCGCGTGTGCAGGCGAACAGCTGCATGGGGAAGGATCAACGGTAGCGCATGCTGGCTCTAGCAAGCACACAGGATGGCATGCATGGGTAGCCAACGAGATCTGTCGGCGAGCACAGCAATCTCTCTGGCAGGCTGCAACAGAAGCGTAGTAGCAAAGCAGATCACCTGGGGAACATGGCAGATCGCCTGGGGAGCCTGCATGATTGAATGGGGAGCCATCAAGCATCTCGAATGCGGCAACAGACAGCATGCAGGTGTGCAGCGGCCATTGTGGGCACCAGTAGCCCTATAAAACCCAGCAGAGCCCCACCTCGCGGGCAACTTCTTCCCCCTCTCTAGACTTCTCCCCCCCTCACTTCTCCTTCTTCTCCTTCTACCTCTTCTTCTCCCTCTATTCACAAACCTCTCCTCCTTCCCCTTTCCCCTTCTTCTCTGCAGAACTCCCCCCCTCCTGCTCGTTGCACCTCTCTTTCTCTATTCTCCTCCTCTCCCTCTCTTTGCTCTCTTCCCTGTCGTAGCCTCCACCTCTCACTCTTATCTTCTCCCCCTCTCCTTCCTCTTCCTCCTTCTTCCCCATCCTGCACACAGACCGTCGGAGCGAGCTCTGCACCCCTCCTCTTACTCCTTTCTCCTCTCCTCCCCCTCCTCCGTAGTTCATCTCTCCCTCTCTTTCTCTCTCTAATCTACACACATACACCGCCAGCGGCCTTTTCTCCTTCTTCTCCCTCTCTCTGCACTCCCCCCTCCGCTGGAGTCTTTCTCTCTCTCTCTCTTTTACACACACAGGCACAGCACCGACGGGCGTCTTCCCCCCTCGTCTCTTCTCCTCTCTCCCTCTTTCCACCGTCTCTCTTCTCACTCCCCTCTCTGTTCTCTATTCTCTCCCTTCCTCTCAAACTCACCGCAGTGTGTGCCCCCTCTCCTCTCTGTCTCTGGTTGCACCACCACGCCGACGCCCCCACAAACACCGTCACACGCACCCACACTGCACACCCTCTCTCCCCTCACTGCACACCGCACACACACATACGGGCACTCCTTTCCCTCTAACTCTACTCCTCCTCTCTCTCGCCGTCCTCTCCCTCTCTGTGTTCTCTGCACCACCGCCCACACTCACAACCCCTCCGCCTTCACCTGCAATTGTCGCAAGCACCGTGGCCATTTCACTTTGGCATCCCACACCGCATGCACGCACTCCCCACACACCACACAACGCACACACGCACGCAGCCAGCCCCCCTCCTTGCACTGTTCTCTCTATTCCCTCTCTCTCCCTCTGTTGCTAACCCTCTCCGCAGCCACCACCTTCACTGTCGCACAGACTGCACTTCCGTCCCTCTTACACACCACACGCACAGTGGGGTCGACCCCCCTCTGTGCAGGGTCGACCCTTCCCACTCTCTCCCCCTCGTCTGTGCCGCTCTATTTCCCTCTGCCTTCACCTCGACTCCATCTCCGGCCACAACCACTTCCACACACGCATCAGAGCCGCGGCAGTCCCTCCCTCTGCACTCCCTTCAAACCCCCCATTCTCATCTCCTTCTCTCCCACACACACTTGCACCGTAGCACCATCCCTCTGCACTGTCTCCCCCTCCTCCACTCTTCTGCACACACATACACGGTTTGCCTCTCCATTCTCTCTCTCATTTTCCCTCTAACACATAGCTCACACACCACATGCACAGTGGGGTCGACCCCCTTCCTTCTCTCTCTAGCTCTCGACCCATTCCCCCCCTCGCGGTCTCTCTCTCTCCTATCTTGTCTCATTATCTGTCTCTCTCTCCTCTCCGTCTCTCTCTTTCCTCACACAATAACTCCCACTATTTTCATTTCTTTATTTTATTTTCTTACTCTCACATTCACCTATTTTCTATTATCTTTTCCTATCACCCCTCTCTATATTCTCTCTCTTCTTCTATCCCTCTAGCACCTCACGACGACGTCTTCGCTAAGGTTGGGCGGCTCTCCAAGATCCAAGGGCGTAGGCGACGGCGTTCCTCGACGGCTATTTCTTCCCCTTATTTCTTTATGTTTAGTTTGTTAGAGTTTAGTTGTGGTTGTAATTTTCTATTTTATTGTCATCTTGTAAACTTTTAATGTTTGCACAATGAAATTAGTTTGCCATTATTATCTCTCTCTCTCTCTTTCTCTCCCCATTCCTCTCTTTCCCCCCTCCATGTTTCTTTAGATAGATTTTAATCTTGTGCTACTTTAATTGCTTCCCATAAAAAAATTCTTTTCAACTACTTCTTGAGTTTTTCCTCAAAATAAAAGAGAAATAAAATTTTCAACCTTCAAAATATTAGCCTCTCCGTGGATTCGACCCGTATTCTCCATTATATTCAAAATCTTAATTTTATTATGAGTATGAAATTTTTGAAATTGAATGCGCGAGTTTTTAATGACTAGCTTCACGTTCGATCAATTGGCTTGCAAGGCATACACTTCTTTCATAACCAGCCTAAAAACTATCACACTGGGAAAGCTCTCCACCACTCCCAAGTGGGTCCGCACACGCATGTGTAGGAAAGCTACGATTAGTAGGAAAGGTCACTCGAGGTAAGACTCTCAGAAGAAACCACCGGAGTACTGACAGGCTACACACAAGTCCATCACAAGTAACTCGGAACACAGGGTGGCACGACGCCATCAGACTCTGGACAGTCCACTAGACCTAGCAATCCAATGGTCCTTGAGACACGCGACTCGGGTCAAGACCATTATACAACGCGGCTCCATGTCGTCAATTTGCCCTACTCCTAGACTCAAAAATCACGGTAAAATAATTCTTAAGGTGGTTCATAACCGCCGAGTTCATCCCCTTTCCAAGGGAAACCAAGAAACCTCCAACCCTCGGCTGGGTCACAGAACACTCGGTCATTGGCCAAACGCATGGCCCACATAGAAACTACTTTCCGAGGAAGCTAACGCCGTGCGAGGTTAGCCCTCCGCACTTACACTGGCACACTGTGACTCAATTTAGCAAAGCAAGAAAGTCCAAAACACGCGGGATCACTCGGACCCTCAAAATAATATGGGCACGCTAATCAAGGTAACATGATATCTCCGGACACCCAAAAACAAAGTCACTATCCCCACGGGGTGTCCGGGATATCCACGAGGCCAAAGTGCGACCAAAGGGTCACAACCGGGTGGACTGGGGGCCAAAACGGAAAAGAAAAACCCTTTTCGGTTGACCAAACCGCTAGGGTCGGTCGACCTAAGTGGGTCAGTTAACCAGCCAAGAAGGCCCGATCGACCAGATGAACGCGGTCGGTCGACCGACCATGACCTCATAGACGCGGTTGGTCGACCGACCCTGTCTATGGGCCGAAGCCCGTCCATGGCGAACAACGATCGGTCGACCGGACCTCACCGGTCGATCGACCGAAAATGGCAGAAACCCATCAGACCCCGCCCTAGGGGTCCAATTTTCACGCCCACTCGATCCCGATCAAGGGGGAAAACATTGAGGACTATTCCCTAGGTCCCATACCACAAAATGCATAAAAGAAAATGACAAAACGTCACCCGATCCGACAAAAACCGTCGCTCGCCCTAAACATGAAAAAACCGCCCTGACAAGAAGAATAACCCACTCTCGGCCTCACCTCGGCCTAAAAAATGCGGGAAAATGAATTACAAGGGCCAGAGATCTGTCCCCCTACCTCCACTGAAGATTTTCCACACCGAGGACACCGATTCCACGTGAAAATGAGCCTCGAACCGCCGTCAAGCTCATGAACTCGCGAATGAAGCGTCGTCGCGCCTCTGCCTCGTTCCACGCTCCATCCTCGCCGCTCACCACCCCCGCGTCACCTCTGCCTCGCCCGTCTCTGCCTCCGTCGGCCGCCCGGAGAAAAGAGGGAGAGAAAGAGAGAAACGAGAGGAGAGAGGGAGAGAGTGTGAGAATGGGGAGAGAGGGGGTGAAAGGGTTTATTTATAGAAATAAATTCAGGGTTTTAAAAATCTAAAAAATAGAAAAATAGAAAAAAATCATTCTCATGATCCTCGAGAAACGCACAATGCTCCTACAACGTCCCTGTGCCCGACACTACGTCGGTTCACCCTACACAGGGGTCCGAATGCCTGATAGTCAAAAATCTGATCTAATCGTAAAACACGATCCGAGACCCACGAAAGCGCTCCGAAACTCATAAATTCTGATCCAAAAAATTCGGGGCGTTACATACCTCCCCCCTTACAAAAATTCCTTTCTCAAAATTTGAGGCAACGATCATCTCAAGGGGAGAACGACTTATCCAGCTGGCAACGCTCCCAAAACTCTAGCCAAAATATCGATTCTCATGAAACCACCTCTCCTGAGGGACACAACCAGACTCCCTAACCCAATACGCACCAATTCTCAGAGCGAGCATTGCACCCAAAAGAATATAAGTTTGGCATCACCTCAGCCACAATGAATTTTCAACCATGGCATTGCTGCCACCATCTCACGCACTAAGGGGACGCAACTCGCGTCACGACAACCTGCCACCAATCTCCCACTCGGTGGACCAATCAAACATCAGCTTCTCATTCTGCTGACTGAACTCACTCCCTGTACAAGGGACAACCATCACTGAGCCTCAACCAGCTCACACAGTCATCTCAACTGACTGCCACAAATCCGTCAGCTCGGTGCCATGAACCATCTCATACCTGGCACACCGAACGCCAATAATGGCACTGGGCCAACTCTGGTCCGAACACAAGCCTTCAACATATCTCATATCCACTTCCGGGAAAAGATATATCTTAGAATCGGCCACCCAAGGCCTCGCTTGCACACGGCTCTCGCCATCTCGATTCACTACAACCGACATCTTCTATCTGTGAAAAACATATTCGCCAGTAACCAATTACTCATCAACGGGAAACACTCACTTGCTCAACTTTCCTCTTTCCTAGTCCTTCATCAAGCCCATAAAGCACATTCCAAATCTCGACAGGCCCTCCGTTGACTATCACACAGACCATTACTACAACTCGAGCCAATCCTCATGCCAACTCTACCCTCTTAGGGGAGGACGGCGAAACCAAAAGGCAAGATTCCATAACCCTCGTTCCACAACAGCTCTAGACTCAGGCTTACATGGAATTCCTCCCATGCTGGTCGCAAGACCAAGGCTCTTACCTAACAACATCCCTCTAGGAACTTTCATACTCAGGCATCCTCCATTATATAGTCTCAACCCATCTTCATCATAATTACTCCAAATGGGACACCTACCAATCCCGACTTTGCTCTCGCTACCAAGCCACTGAACACAACCTGAATAACCCATGGCACATATCTCTAGGACAGAAAAGTGCCATCTACTACCATAGCAACCTGATCGATGACAACGCGACCAATGTACACGGATCTCCAAACGTCACAGATCCTTACCACAGTTGGGTCCTTCCTGCAACATTCTGAAACTCTTGGACTCAAGTTGGCCTCTTCCAGGCATGACCACAGCTGGCCACTCGGCTAGCCTCACCAGCTACTCACAACTACCAATTGGAACCCATAATCATCTCTTAGAGATCACATCTCTAAGACCACGATTCCATCCGAGGACACAACTTCCATCACAAGTCAAGCACCTAGCTTACCGACTCCAACCATCGCGTCATGATGCAGGACGGACACGCGACCTGGGACTCTAGTTCGCGAGTGTCCATATGCGAGGGAAGACGTGGGACCAAGCGCGGTTGAAAAACCGGCCGTGAGTCTCGGGTATCGGCCTTTCCGCGTTAATTCAGAATGAGTCACGGGACGGTACGCTCACTCACTCTCGCATCGGTGATAACAATATATCAAGCTAGTATCCTACACTCGCACCGGCATTCAAAGATATACGAGATAAGCAAAATGCGATAAAGAGTGGGGCGAGTTTACCTCCACGCTCTGGGCGTGGGGAAAACGATCCCGGCCAATTACGGTAACTCCCAGTAACAACATTAAAAAGTTAAATACAACTGTGAATTTTATTGCCCACTCTACGCAGGGAGGTAAAGGGCTACAAGTGGGGCCCGGGAGGACCGACCCTGGGTTGACGAGCCGCAATCTGGAGGTGCGTTCGGCACGAACTCGGCCTGCTGGTCCGACTCGGTCCTGCACCGACTCGGTTCTGACTCGCTGGATAGCAAGACGCAGTTTCCAAAGGAACATCGCCCTCCTGAGGTCTTATGAAGGCGCCGCTTGGCTGGGACGATGGCGGGATGTCCCTGATCGACTCCCTGAAGTGGCGATTCCACAAGTTGACTTTTGATATTTTTGCATGAATTAATCCCGAACTGATTTTTCTGATCTGCACAGAGAACAGATTTGCGCGCCTCGGCGGCAAGAATTATGGTGCTCTGATCCGGAGGCAGATCGAGGCGTGGATGGTACCGTTGGAAAGAACACTCACAGAACTACAACATATATTTGTTTCCCGTCGATCCAAAGGAGGGATTAGAGATAAAAAAAACTCTGTAAACTACGGGTTTTCCTGTGGATCAGGTTACTGACACTCAGGACAGCAAGAGATCTGCCTGAAACTGACCTTTGACCAAAGAGGAAATGATTTTTATAGACTCTACGAAAATTATGGTGGAAGGGGGTGTATGTGAGGAACACGGAGGAAGTTTTTGGGATTTTTTAGAAATTGATAAGAGGGTGGGAAAAATACAAAAAGGGAACACTGTCCCATGGATCTGTAGAATGGCAGATTACAGGGGGAAGAACAAGAAATGTGGGAAAAATACTAAACGATGTCCAAATGACACGAAATTTAAACTGGAGGTTAAGGGAGATAGGTAGAACAAACTCTCAAAGTTTGGGATCGATCAGACAACTAGAACAAAAGATAAAATTATGGAGATGAGGTTCTGTCCTGATTCGGATAGAATTCCGGCGTTGATGGCGGCGGCACGATGGCGGTGCGATGGCGGCGGCAGTAGAAACAGAATTCAGAGGGGCTGAGGAGAAGGTAGAAGGGCTTCACACCTAATATTTAGTAGAAATCCATCTGTAAGAGGAGGGGAGAGAGGAGGAGGGCACACCCTTCTTTGGCTCCAACCAAATTCATAATTTTTCTCTTCATTAATTCTTACAAAACACTATACATGGGTTTATATAGAAGTGGAGGAAGGGGGAGGAGGTTGGAATTTCATGGGAGAGAGGGGAGGGGTAGCATTTTCTTCCCCCATGTGGTCAATTGGCCTAAAAAAGAAAATACAAAATGTCATTTTAATGGGGGGGCACCCCCTTGACTTAAGGGGAGGCATCTTGGACATTTTGTAACACTTGTCCCCCTTTGAATGTCAAACCATCTAGAAACTCACCTTGGACCTTTCACTGACCCCACATGGGCCCTAAGACTTAGGTGGACCAATAGGAAAGGAGATGGGGGCCCCTTGCTGGTCCTACTGGACTTTTGCACAAAAACCCAAAGAATCCTAAGGAATGACAAATTGGCTTATAAAGCCTTACAATTGTAAACCTACTTCCTAAGGATATAAATGTAAACTAAAAGGACACAAATACAAAAATAAAAGTTAGTGCCCGGTGTAGATTCCCATCAATTCTCCCCGGGTGGGAAGAACTCGACCCCGTCGAGTAAGGGGTGCAGCTGCTCGAGTAGCTCCAGCGGATGCGTCACCGAACCTGGAAGCGCGGAGTACGCTCCACTCTAAGTAATCGACACCTGCTCATCCCGTATAGATTCGATATGCACAAGCTGCTGGGGAGGAGGCTAGAGATGGACACTCCGAGGTAGGGTCACTCTCAAATGAAGGGAGGCGGCTCAAAGGCTCACTAGGAATCACCGCTTGTCCCTTATGTGACTAGATCCGATATGTGAAGTAGAACTGATCCCAAAGTCCGACAAGTCTCATACTCGAAAGGGACTAACAACGTGAGTGTACAAAACCGACTCGACTCGATGTATGCACAAACACACGACAGACAAACGAAACAAAGATTCACAAAGATCTTAAACAAACCTATGTTAGTCCGACCTACGCATTGGCGATGGTGGACCAGAACACCTGAATATTTGCCATGCATGCATCTGGCGTAACTGGAGGTTGACATCATGGGGAATTACTAGACCTCCTAAAGTGGACCATGCATGCATATTGGACTTAGATGTGGGAGGGTCAGGGGTACCAAATGCATCTTCTTCCTTTCCCCTAGATGATGGTGTATCTTGCAAGTGAACGGGCTTGGTGGGTGTAGACAACCCGGCCCGTGGGGAAGGGGTGTGGTAGTGGACTCCCTCGAAGAAGTGAAGTACATATGGTGGGTCAAGGGGTCCACTAGGGAATGGGTCAAAGGGATCAAAGAATCTATGACCCCTTGTGGTGGGTTCCCACAAGTCACGGTCCCATGTGTACAAGTCTTGAAGGTGTGGATGGTCACCTTCATGCATTGTGGCGGGTGGGACGGTGATCATAGGTAGGAAGTATGATTCCTCCCTCGGACAAAAGCGTATGAAGTCGGGCTCGGCCGGCATGGGGAGGAATAAGAGGATCTCCGTGGTGACACAACGCACGGTGCACACGGAGGTAATGGACCCTAAGGCCGGATGGGTGAAGCTAAGACTAGTGGGTTGGTCGAAGCTTCGGGCCAAGGAGTGCGTCAACTGCCATTGCGAGTCTAATCCCATAACAAGATCATCCAAGGTATCAACATGGTGACTATATTGGAATGTCGTGTGGTAGGAGTTGACGGGCACCAATGGTAGGGTGGGGTCCATGGATGGGTGAGGAAGTGGGACCAAGCCATCTTTGAGCCAACTAAGAAGTGGCTCGACTATAAAAAGTGTACCCGTTAGAAACACGGGTGGCTCGGGATTTAGTGGCTCCAAACAAGAGGGTTCCGAATAAGGTTCGGAAGTAGAGGGTGGCAAAGGAGCACTCACGAGTGGTGAAGAGGCACGTGTCCTTTCTAACCAATCCGAAAATATTTTCTCGATTTCATAAAAGGTGTGGGTTGGAGTAGAGACCTCGTGGTGGACTCGCTCCTCATCTCTCTGCTCGGGTGTGGACCTAGGCTCAGCTAGAAGCGGGGTTTCCACTTGGTTAGAGGTGCTTGGGTGGGATTGGACGGAGGTGCCAAGGGGAGGTTGGTTGGGGGCGACGGGGCGGACCACTTGATTGGGGTTGTTTTGGAGGGTTTGGATGGGAGTGAAGGGGCGGAGTTGGTTGGAGGCGGGGCCCACTTGATTGCGGGTGAGTTGGTGGGGTTGGCTAGTGGTATGACCTCCGTGGTTGGAGGTAGGTGGGCGGAGAAGGTAGACCCTCCTAAGCACTCTCTTCATATCCCATCATGACTCGATGGGCCTTAGCCTCCTATCCTCCCGGAAGTATTTGATGTCCCTCCATGTTTCGGTGGCTTCATAAAAAAGTCACCTTTTGGCAAAGTCAATGTAATGTCCCGAGTTTTTTGGATCTGGATCCATGGGTTTCGGATCGCCTTTCCGTGTGTTTCAGATTTGAGTCCGATCGAGCTTCGGACTATTTTATCGGATTGTCGGACCCACTGGTGGTGTGCCCGTGAGTTTCCTTGGGTCCGTGGTGTTGTGAGGAGCACGCCAGTAATTTTTTATATTTTTCGGATCACCATTGTGGGTCCCTGGGTACATTTTGGGTTTTACGCGTGTTTTCTGTCTATCAGACCTTTGGAACCCCGTATAGGGTGAACCGTTGCGTTATCCGACGTCGGGACGTTACCACGGTGATCAACGTGTTTCGAGGATCGCGGGGGTGTATTTTTCTATTTTTTGGTATTTTCCAAAATTTTTGGATTTTCTATATAAACCCCCCTCCCTTTTTCTCTCTCCCCACCTCTCATTTCTCTCTTCTCTCCCTCTCTCTTCTCACGCTCTCTCCTCTCTCCCTCTCTCTCCGACGGCCGATGGGGTGGAGCGCGGGTGAGGTGGGGATGGCGTGGGTGAGTCACGGGCGAGGATGGATGAGGATCGAGGCGGTGGAGGCGCGGTGAAGCTCGGCCGCGGGTTCGTGGATCGGCGAGGCTTCAACGGCATTTTCTTCGCGAATCGGCGAGCTCGGGGCGCGAAATCTTCGGTGGAGGTAGGGAGATGGACTCCCAGCTCGTGCTCTTTCTTTTTCGCGAGTTTCGTAGGCCGTGGCGAGCTGAGCGGGCTAATCGAGGCGATTTGGGAAAAAACTCCATGTTTTGGGATAGTGAGCCGATCCACCGTTTCATTGCATGTTTGGCCGATCTGAGGCCATAGATGCATGCTAGGGGCTATTTGGGGCCTTCCCCCCTGTTTTTCCCCTCTCCTATGGAGGCATGGAGGCGTGGTTGAAATTTTTGGGTGTTTCACGCCGTTTCATCATCGGACCGCTGTGACGGTCCTTCCATTGACCGTCACACCATGTGACGCGACTGGAAGGGTGCGTCACAGCCTTGTTTTAGCCAATTGGGGACTGGGGGCTGTGACGGTCCCACGATTGACTGCCACAAGCGCTGTGACGCGCCTGGGTTTTCCCCTCAGTCGGACTCTGGCTGGTAGACGCGGGGCCCGACGGAAATCGGTCCACAAACCGTCTCTTAGGGTATGCCCGTACACCTACTCCCAGGTGAGACCAGCACACGCGTACTGGTGTGCTACGACTAGTGGAGGGTCACTACGGAGTTGACTCTCCAGTCAACGGAAAATAACGTCCGTATCTGACGACGTACGGGGAACGTCCCACGTACTAGCACTGTCGCACGGTGACCACGGTTGGAAAAGAAATGGGACTGCAAACCACCTGGGGCAACCCTAAGCCTGACGGTCTACCCTAGACGCGTCACAGGCTATGACGGTCTAAGGCTGGACCGTCACAGCCATCTGACGGCCCAACTCAGGTGCGTCAGACACTCAGTGCAAAATGGCGTGTGACGCGCCTACACTGGTGCGTCACTATCTGTGACACGCCTACCCTTATGCGTCACAAGACAAGAAGAAATCGACTATGACGTGTGCCACTCGGAGCATCACAGTCTGTAACGAACCAGCTCTGGTGCGTTACAGTGTGAGAGAACGTCACCACTGACGAACCCACACAGTGGCGTCACAAGGCTGTGACGTGCCAAGCCTGGTGCGTCACATGCCTTGACCTCCAACGGTCAAAAACCAACGGTCATGCCAACGGCCAGATCGTCCCTGACGGTCTAACCCAGGCGCATCACAGCGCCTGTGGCGTTCTATAGTTGGACCGTCACGGCCCCCAGACCTCAATTGGCTAAAAGAAGGCTGTGACGCACCCTTCCAGGCGCGTCACATGGTGTGACGGTCACTGGATGGACCGTCACACCGGTCCGACGGTGAAACGGCGTGAAATGCTCAAAAATTTCAACCACGCCCCCATGCCTCCATAGGAGAGGGGGAAAATAAGGGGGAAGCCCCCAAATAGCCCCTAGCATGCATCTACGGCCTCGGATCGGCCAAAAATGTAATGAAACGGTGGATCGGCTGACTACCCCAAAACATGGAATTTTTCCCCAAATCGCCCCGATTAGCCCGCTTGGCTCGCCACAGCCTATGAAACTCGCGGAAAAGAAAGAGCACGAGCTGGGGGTCCATCTCTCTACCTCTACCGAAGATTTCGCGCCCCAAGCTCTCCGATCCGCGAAGAAAATGCCGTTGAAGCCTCGTCATTCCACGAACCCGCGGTCGAGCTTCACCGCGCCTATGGACACCAAAAAAATGCATACCTGGATATCCTGCTCGGCCTCGCGTCAGCGACGGCGCCAAGTGAAGAAACCCCGGAGAAATCAAGCACAAAAGGCCCCACGGCTCGTGGGCCTCAAAGAGAATCAAACGGGCCATGGCTCGTGCCCACAATGGGCTCAGAACAACCCCGGGTACACACACCCCCTGGGGAGCCCTTCAGCGGCACGCCCGGCCCCAAGGGGCCTCAACGGCACACCCTGGCAAGGCCCAGCGGCACGCCCTGAGGAGCCCTTCAGCGGCACACCCCCTCGGGGGTCCCAGCGGCACGGCCCCTCAACGGCACACCCCCCTGGGGGGTTCTCAACGGCACAACCCCCCTGGAGGGGTTTTCAACGGCACACCCCCCCCTGGGGGGGGGGGTTCAGCGGCACGCCTGGTAAGGGCCCTCAGCGGCACGGCTCGAAGGGCCTTCAGTGGCACGGCCCGATGGGTCTTCAGCGGCACGCCCTGCAGGGGCCTCAGCGGCACACCCTCAGCAGGTCTTCAGCGGCAAGCCCTTCAGGCCGTTCGGCGGCACGCCTTTAGGGGCTTCAACGGCATGCCGTTTTGGCTCCCCCACGGCACGCTTGTTCAGCCCTCCAGCGGCACAGCGTGAAGCTTTTCAACGGCAAGACGACGTGCAGCCCATACCCTACGCATCCTTGGCGCGCAGTGGAGCCGTCTGAGGTGGCGGCCGATCGTTGGACACCGTAGCCTACCCCACTGACACCCAGGATGGGGCAGGTCAACCGCCATGATCGCAAGCCACTTCCCGCCCTCAGGGTCGTCTTCCAAAGGCTCCGGCGGCCCGGGGTATAAAAGACTCCCTACTTTCGAAGAGAAAGAGGACGGACAGATAGAAAGGGAGAGGCTCAGGCAGGAGAAGAGACGGACACAGAGGAGAAGGAGGAGAAGAGAAAAGAGAAGGGGAGGCCTTCCCGGCGTGAGCCCCCTCCGACGACCACCGGGAAGAAGCAAGAATAAGGGAGAGAGAGCCTGATATGATAGGGGAAAGAGTTGGGGGCAGTGGCCAGCGTCCAAGTCCCCAACGCCCCCTGTCTTCTTGTATTCCGTTTTCCCCCTTTGTTTATGTTCTATCTTTCTTTGGTCGTTCCCTTGCCCACGGCCTCGTCCTGGGCATTTTTCCCTTGTAAGGTGTATGTAGGGCCACGCCCTTTTGCTTCCCATGAATGAAAACAATCGCCCTCCTTGGGCCTTTCCTGCTATTTCTGTTGGTTTGCTCCCGCCTTCACAATGCATGTAGTGTGTTGCCCGTTTTCTCCGTTCCTCCGGTTTCTTTCGAGCCACTACATCAACGTGAGGCCTCCCCTGTGAAGCCTGACTTTGTGAGCCTTTCACTCATTTCCAGCAGCCCTACCTTGGCCTCAAATTCCCCCCTCTTTTCCTGAATGGCCTCCAAGTAGCCCAGCTCATACACTCTATTTGAGCCCCCAGCGATGCACCCTTTTGGCCCCTGGACGGCACACCCTTCTGGGCCCTCAGCGGCACACCCTGTTCAGCCCTCAGCGGCACACCCTTATGGGCCCTCAGCGGCACATCCGTTTCAGCCCTCAGCGGCACACCCTTATGGGTCCTCAGCGGCACATCCTTTTCAGCCCTCAGCGGCACACTCTCTAGGCCCCTCAGCGGCACACTCCTTGGCCAGCCCCAGTCCACATTATATGCCCTTAGAGGCCTTCAGTATGTTGTTCTCCTTCGCGTTTTCCGAGGCTCTATAAAGGTGTTGCTCCTTCGGGGGCCCACCTCCAGTTGTCGGATTCCGCCACCCCATGTGGGCGCGTTCCCTGTATCTCCCTTACGCCCCGGGTCAAGGGGAGATGCTGCCGAATTTTTGTGAAGAAATAACAAAACATTAAAAGAGGCAAAAGGAGGCAACAAACGAGCAGGGTAATTAATGAAACCTTCCAACTCATCAAACCACTACCGGCACCACAACGAGAACTGAACCGAACCAATTAACTACCCGGCAGCCCGAACGTCCGACCCGCAAGGAAAGAGACCGAATTGAATAAAGAGAACGAACAAAGGGAGGAATTTTATATAAAACTACACGAAAGTTAAGATAAGAAGAAAAGAAAAGCCTTAAAATAAATAATCGAAAACTGATCGAACCTCCACCATCACGCCTCGATTGGCCCTTTGCCGGTACGTCGCTCCCACTGGCCCTCAGCGGCACACTTCTATTGGCCCTCAGCGGCACGCTCCCATTGGCCTTCAGCGGCACACTTCCCTTGGCCCCCCTTTCAGCGGCACGCTCCCTCCCTTCGCCGGTACACCCTCAGTCACAGTCTCAGCGGGATCCAACATACAGACTTTGGGCTTGGCAACGTATAGACTTCGAGCTGCAATCAAAGAGGCAATGTACAGACTTCATGTTGCAGTGTATAGACTTGGGGCTGGCCGACGTATAGACTTGGCCAATGTATAGACTTTGGGCCAGCCAATGTATAGACTTCATGTTGCAGTGTATAGACTTGGGGCTGGCCGACGTATAGACTTGGCCAATGTATAGACTTTGGGCCAGCCAATGTACAGACTTCATGTTGCAGTGTATAGACTTGGGGCTGGCTGACGTATAGACTTGGCCAATGTATAGACTTTGGGCCAGCCAATGTACGGACTTCATGTTGCAGTGTATAGACTTGGGGCCGGCCAATGTATAGACTTGACCAATGTACAGACTTTGGGCCCGCCAATGTACAGACTCCACGTTACAACGTACAGACTTTGGGCTTGGCAACGTATAGACTTCGAGCTGCAGTCAAAGGGTCAATGTACAGACTTCACATTCCAATGTATAGACTTGGGCCAGCCAACGTGTAGACTTCATGACGGCCAGTGTACAGACTTCGGACCAGTCAACGTATAGACTTGATATTGCAACGTGCAGACTTTGCTCCACTCTGCTCCAGTGTATGGACTTTGGGCTTGGCAACGTACAGACTTCGAACCTGGGGAACGTACAGACTTTATACCCACCCCCACGTTCTGATTGGCTCCTTAGCCGGCACGCTTCTCTCACCTTTCAGCGGCACACTCACCTAACCCCTTCGCTAGCACACTGCTTGAACCTTCAGCGGTACACCCCTTTAAACCCTCAGCGGTACTTAATTGCCCCAGCGGCACGCCCCTTGAACCTTCAGCGGCACACTCCCTTGAGCCCCAGCGGTACGCTCCTTTGGCCTCCAGCGGTACGCCCCTTTTAGCCTCCCAGCGGCACGCTCTCTGCCCTCAACGGTACACTCCCGTTTTCCCCTTCGCCGGCACACTATACATATACACATATACAGCCTGATAAAGGCATTAACAATAGCAAATAAATTAATAAAAATTACGCTAATTAAAGGACTCCGAATGCGCAATATTAATCACAATAAAGAGGCGGGAGGGGTAATAAAAAAATAAATAACAAATGAATGATAATAACAAGAATAATCATGAATAAAAGAAGAGAAATCATCCCGGACAAAGGCACGAATAAACAGTAAACATCAAATCAGAAATCCCAGAAGATATAACTAAGAAAGCCCCAAATAAAAGACGCTAACATCCACACTGCAGCCCCCCCCCCCCATTTCCCCCCGTGACCCGGCGCAAAAGGGAATAACAACGCCGCCCTTTCAGGTCGAGCCCGAGTCTCGGGAATTACCCCGATATGGCCAGGCTTTGATCTAACCTCGGGCCGACATCCTAATCGGACCGGATTTGTTTTCTCATTCCGGATACCTTCCGAATCTTCATTAAAATTGCCGCATGCTCGGCAGACATTTGAAAGGATCTACCTCGGTTTTCTCATTGTGACTCTGCCACGGACCTGTGTCCGAATACAAAAGGGTCTAAGAGTGGCCGACACGGCCGACAGTCTATGGCCTTAATACAACCTTCAGTGTGAACTCTCCCTATCTCTCTCGCATAATTAGTATTACTCTTTTCGGCCGCGGGGCCTCTAATTTCGGCAACTAATCAAGGGTATTCCTTCGTATGGGGGATGTAAATGACGTCGTGACCTTTATGGCGCGACGGGATTCGGTCCCGACACGAACCACACAATCGTCTGACGAAGTCAGATCGAGCGCACTATGGGCTCTTCGGGGCCCGAATAAATCGTCACCTTTGTGACTGGCACGCCCACGCACTTAATAGACGAACCACCTGAACAAGTGAATTTTAGTGCGTCCACAGCGCCTCCACCGCCACGATCCTCATCCATCCTCGCCCGTGCCTCGCCCACGCCGTCCCCACCTTGCCCGCGCTCCACCCCGTCAACCGCCGGAGAGAGAGGGAGAGAGGAGAGCGTGAGAAGAGAGAGGGAGAGAAGAGAGAAATGAGAGGTGGGGAGAGAGAAAAAGGGAGGGGGGTTTATATAGAAAATCCAGAAATTCTAAAAAATATCACAAAATAGAAAAATACACCCCCGCGATCTTTGGAAGACGTTGATCACCGTGGTAACGTCCCGGCGTCGGAGAACGCAACGGTTCACCCTATACGGGGTTCCGAAGGTCCGACAGACGGAAAACACGCGTAAAACCCAAAACGCAATCCGGGACCCACAAAGGTGCTCTGAAAAATATAGAAAATTACCGACGTGCTCCTCACAACACCACGGACCCAAGGAAACTCACGGGCACACCATTAGTGGGTCCGACAATCCGATAAAATAGTATGAAGCTCGATCGGACTCAAATAGTTTCATCGCCAGGGCCCCCAATGCCAACCTCGATGCCGCTCTATCCTCGTCTCTCTCCTTACTCTCTCCTGCTTTACCTCTCTCCTCGGCACCTGGAGAGAAACCTTTAGCTCTAGGACGTCTCAGGGCAACTCCTCATACAGTAGTTGCTCCGATCCTCTAGCTCATGTCTGGGACGGCCAACTGCTGCCCGACGTCCATCATTTTAGCCGCCTCTATGAAAAGAAAAGGGGAAAGGGGATTCAAGGAGCATGCAATGACATTAAGGCTTGGGATTTATTCTAAAACGAGATACATTAGGGTTTGGGTACCTCAGGCCTCAGTTTCCCGAGCTCCATTACATAAGCCTTCCATAGCTCCCGATCCTCACTCACAGACACCATCGCTTTCCATGGAACGCTTGCTTTCCACACTGCTTTGATCGCTGTCATGTCTATTGCATCATCATCCGTGCCCAACTCCCTTTCTTTAATCAAAGGAAGGTCGGATAGCGTAGGAAAAGAGTGTCGCGGAAGATCGATTTGCAGGCAACACCGGTGCGAGCTGTAAAGAACAAACTCAGTTGCACCGATAAGCTGGAGTTCCGCATCAGGGGAGAGTCTCGTGAGAAGCTCACGTCCAAGTAAACATGTTGGCGCGTGAGTAAACGCATCCCGCTCCAAGGTGTTGAAGTAAGTGCGCCAGTCTCCACGTGACTTCAGCCGAGGCGTGCGATTGACCACAGTCCCGCCAAAACCCAACACATCAACCATGTGATAAAGGGGGCTTTGTTGAAAGATTCTGGAAGTAGTTCGTGCCTCCTCACAGTGATCAAATTTGAAGTGGAGATCGATCCAGCAATCGAGGAGAAACATGCACCCATAAGGGGGCTCGCCCATGCTGGAAGCCGTAAGACCGCTGTAAAGGTAGGCGAGGATGGCTGGCCCCACTCTTTTGCCCTTCCAGAGTCCGCAAATCGCGCCCAGCTGATCCTCCTCCATGATATTGTCGGTGCTGGGGAAGAGGAGAGCTCCGGCCAAACATATCACGAACCCTTTCATGAGTCCTTCTAAGCATCTGCCACCTGTCAATCTTTCTAAAGCGCTCATGGTCCAGTTGCGAGCTTTTGTAAGTTGATTCCCCGCTGTGTCCGAATGCCTTTAATGGCTCCGTAGGGCATGAAGATTCCTAGGACTTCCTCAGAGGACACCTTCTTCCCTATGGGCAAAATTTTTATTCTCCCATCATTCCTGAATCTTTTTAAGCCAACCAGGAGTTCCACCTCCTCCAGAAGGATCGTCGATTCAAAAGTCGGAAAGACGAAGGTGTGGGTTTCAGGGTGCCAAACCTCTATCAGTGCACCCATGGCTGCCCAATCCATGCAAATCTTATTATAATATTTGGCGTGGATAACCAGGCCTTGAAGGTGCCACTTTGAAATAAAAACCCTCATGTCGATAGTAATGTTGGAAGTGAGCTTCGACAGCCAGGGTAATCTGGAGAATCTTCGAGGACCCAGAAAGAGGGGATACGGCTGAAAAGAAAGGAAAGAAAAGAATGAATGAGTAAGAAAGAACTCATGCAGGAAAAATAGAGGAAAGAGCTAACTCACCTTTCACGAGAGAATCCTTTCGCTCAGATGACCTCCGATGTCGGTCAATTTTAGGAATTCACGATCGAACCTCCCCCTTTTGGTAAGACGGGAAGGTTCACCCTCCATCTCCAAAGACTGGGACCTCTCTCTTCCCATCTCAAAAGCACAGAACCACCATTGAATGCATTTGGCTAAGTCCTAGGGGGATACTTATATGAGAAAAGAGGGGTAAAATTGTAAATGTAAAGCATGAATGATGAGTTACCGTTATGGATTTTTACCGGAGGAATCTTGTTTGGTTTGCATTATATCTTTGCGTGTTTCTGTGAATTACCTGGGTGTGTGGATTTCTTTGTAAAGTGCAATTCCATTTCTTGTGTAATAATTGTATGTTAACTGTTCGGTGTAGACATCGATGCAATAATTGTGTGTTAACTGTTGAGTGCAGGTACCGTTGAAAAAGAAAAAAAATGGGATCACACTATCCCACCCTCAGTCACTCCGGTGATTGGCCCCACTGTGTCATGCATCCTACTATATGATATCTACGCTATTAGAGCATACCAAGGACCTTATGTCTTGGATAAATCTGGAGTTTGAGTTCCCCTTCAACAAAAACAGTGATCACTTCACAGGAATTCAGGACGTACGGATAGGCCGTTAGGATGTGACAGCTTGGGAACGACGGTCTCGTCTCCGGTGTGTCGGTACGTGGATAAACGGGCCCTGGCTCAGTATCAGCTCACCGGATCGGTATCCTGACCCCCTCTTCACAACTTAGCAATATTATCCTTGACTATCTTCTACTTTCTTTTATTTTAATTTTTCCTTTTAAACCCAGCATGCATTCATGTAGGACTTCGAGTTCATTGTGGAAAATCATTCACTTACTTTGATTGTGTGAGCCGCTATGCTTAGATGCTTAAATATGAAATATTCCATTCCGAGTCGAGTACTAAGTTTCCCCGAGGTTCTCTTGGGTTGATTTTCTGGAAGAAACCATTGTTTGGATTTGTCTCCAATTCATCTTTTCAATTTCCCTTGGACCCACCTTGGCTGCAGCACTTCCACGATGGCTGGTAACCGCTCCCCAATGGTGAAACCTGCAGCTTTACGACCCAGGTACTTCCGCACCGTGAAGTTGGTCCTTTTAGTTTATTTGTGCCCCAGCGCACACAATGTCCTTCTTAGTTTGTTTACCATCCAAACAATCATTGATTTCGGAGGACCCTCTTCAAGATTGCTTCGCTGAAACTCGGGAAAGATTCCCATCATGTGATGTTAGAAGCGTGTCTCATCACACCTTGGCATCGACTTTTCACTCCACTCCATTTCATTCCAATACACTTCGTTTCATTCCATTACATATTTTCCCCCTACAAAGTGGATGCCAAGGTGGGGCAGCTGTAGACACGCCATTTTTGACGTTACGGTGAGAAAATTTCATATTATACCGTGATACCCCAAAGCAGCTAACACTTTCCATTTATTTGAGTGATTTCCGTAATTTTGGGTTATAATAAAAGGAGAGAGAGAAATTAAAAAATATAAAAAAATAAATAAATTCAAAAAATGTGTATAGTTGTGTTTACGTAAAAATAATATAATTGATTTTCTTTAATATATATATATATATATATAAGTGATTACTATACATAAACTAAATAAAAATATATTTATCAAAAAAACAAAAAAATATAATAACCATAAAAATATAAAAAAAGAAGAAGAAAAATAATAATAATAATAATAATAATAATAATAAAATAATATATTTTTTATCTTACCCCACGTCCATTTTTCTCTTCCTGTTTCTTCCCTACGTCTCACGTAACTCATCCCACCTTTCTCTGTTCCCTCCCTCACTTCCACGGCAATTTTCTCCTAACCCATCTCACTCTCTCAGTCTCATTCCGAATCCCTCATTCATTCTACCTCCCAGTAAGATCACTCCCCCAACTCCTCTTCTCATTAGCTCTCTCATTCCCTCCCTGTCTTTTTCTCTGCACACACACCTCTCACTTCACTGCACACACTCCTCTCCCCCCACGGCACACACGTACGCAACCCACCTCCCTGTTCTCACCCTCTTCCCCACTCACTTCACCCCTCCACTACCAACACTTTTCTCACCTCTCCCCGTCCTTCACTTCCTAACCGCGTTGGCAGACGATCTCCCACTTCCTACCCTCCATCTCTGACCACCACTCACACCACAGTCGCCCCTCTTCCTCTCCCTCTAGCCGTAAGCACATCCACACCTTCTTCTCTAACACCACCCACCCTCTCCGCGACCAACCTTCACCTCCGCCCAGTCTCCCATCTTCTCTGCTGAGCGACCCTCCATACCACGCCGTCGCTCCACCATCTCCACAGTCACACCACCTCCCTCTGTAACCACCGTCGATCCCATAATCGCGGCCTCCCTCTCTTCCTCACCATCCCACTGCCGACCCTCTCCCCCTCTCTCTCCATAGCACACAGACCCAACCCACGAGCCCCTCCACCGTCCCGCCTACGTCCCCCACGTCGCCGATGCCAACACCACGGCAGCCCCCCCTCTGCCTGCTAACCATTCTCCGTGAGCACCCCCTCGACGTCGTCTCCACCCTCGCACCAGGCTCGCCACAAATGCCCACCGCCGGCCACTACCTACGCCGCTGCCGCCGCGTCGACGATCGCCGCTGCACCTGCACCACCGCGGCTCGTCACCTCCGATCTCCTCGCCTCAACACCACCTGCATCGTGACGCCACCGAGTAGCCTCACTCCACCGGCCACCGTCTGCAGTTGCCCCGAACGCCATGCTGCCAAGAACCTCCTCGCCACTGCATGCACTGCAGGCCACCCCGGCCATCGTCGCCGTCTCACCGTGAAGCCCGCCGCTGCGAGCCTCCTTCACCGTCGCCGCCGTCGTCCGACAACTCCGGTGCCACGTCCGGTCGCCACTACCGTTCGGTCGCCGCTGCCAACCCCCCTCCCCGCCATGAACCTCCACGCCGCTGCAATCCGCATTGCCGTCGTCTCCTTCGTTGCCGTCCCTGGCTACCATCGCCGGCACACGCCTCCGGCTAGCCGCCGCCGTCGTCTGCCTCCTCACCAGCGAGCCCCGCTGCGAGCTCTCCCCCTGTCGCGTTCCTCTCTCTCCCCCTCCCCGTCTCTCTCTCTCTCTCTCTCTCTCTCTCTCTCTCTCTCTCTATCTCTCTCTCTCTCTCTCTCTCTCTCTCTCTCTCTCTCTCTCTCTATAATGACCCGAGAATCCGATTACCGAGAAAGCCCGATAACCCGAGACTCGCACCGCCACCCACGAGTCCGAAGACTCGGAAGGGTTTGAAGGATGGTGTGGAAACTACACAAGTATCACAAGTAATAACAGAAATTAAACAGTTCATAAGTAAGCAGGAAATGAATTAACAACAATTTAATTTATACATGGTCCACAAGATATCAACAGTAGTCCACAACTAGTACAGAGACGAGAGAAGAAAGTATAGCTACACGGGACATACCCCGGCTCTGACCTCTGGCACTACCTCTGGGCACCCGCAGCACGCTGCGCCCCAGACGCGCTCCCCTGGGGCGGCGCCTCACCTGAAATACGGTGAAAATACGCAGGGAATGAGTCTCAGAACAAGACTCAGTAGGCATCACTCGAACCCTACCTCGAAGACGGGAAACCACAACGCTAGCGGTAGGAAAGTACCTCGGAAAGGAAAGCCCTATACTCTACACAATAAAGACCCTACAGCACGTAAATCGGCACACGTGCCACGGTGAGACAACCGAAGCTCAACGGTCGTCCCGACAAAACCCGAAGGTCGGAAACACACGACTGACAGTCTGTCACTCCGTACTCGACAGGAGTACCTCCCACTAGAAGTACAGCCGGTAGCGTCCTTTGACGACTTACACCGCACCGCAGGTGAACTGCCTGACGTGGTAGCGCCTACCCAAGGCACGAACACCACACAAGTAATCACAAACAAGTGACTAGCTGGGGTCACGCCCGTCGACGTGGGTCCAACCGCCCCCAACCATGTGTGCACACACAGACCGCGCATCCTTGGTCTGGCCCTCTAACCGGTTTTCCCCTCAGCCGGACTCTGGCTGCAAGACGTGGGGCCCGACGGCAACCGATCCACAAACCGCCTCTAAGGGTAAGCCTGTACACCACTCCCAGGTGCGACCGGTACCGCGTACTGGTAGGCTATGACTAGTGGAGGGTCACTGAAGGAGTAGACTCTCAAGCCAACGGAAAACGTCACAAGGGCCGGTACGCGGAACGCTCCTTGTACCAACGCCGTCGCACGGTGACAAAAGCCGACAACGACATCTCCCGGTACACTCTGTACGACGAGAGACACGCCGACGCAACCCGTTCCCTTGAACGGTCCACACTGGGCCGCTCAGGGATGTGCGGTCACACAAGGACCGCACAAGGGTTTGAACGGTCAGATCAGGACCGTTCCACCCAGGGTCCAAACGGTAGATGAACGGCCAACACAGGACCGTTCAAACAGAAGTGCGGTCAACTCTTGACCGCACGTGGGTGAGGAACGGTCAGCTCCTGGCCGCTCGTCTCCCAACGATAAAAGCTTGGACGGTTAGTCCTTAGCCGCACTTGGGGAAGAGCGGCTACGGCTTAGCCGTTCAGGGGTTTTGCGGTCAAGACCAGACCGCACATCCAACCATAGCACTAGGGGATGTACGGCCAGCACCTGGCCGTACAAAGGGTTATGCGGCCAGCTCCTGGCCGCACATCCCAGTGCACTGCACAACGGTCACAACCAATGGTCAAAAACCCTAGGGTTGGGCGGTCGCTGTGGGGCCGCACATTAGGATATGCGGTCCCACGATAGACCGTCCAAGCCCACTGCGCGTCAAGCCCCGGCCAAAGCGCGCCGAGCTGATGAACGGTCCGAACAGGACCGCATAAGGGTTATGCGGTCACTGGTTTGACCGCACATCGCTCACCGGCGTGAAAATGGCGAACCTCGCCGGAATCGCCCAATCGGCCTCAAAACAAGCCCCACGGAGGGGGAAATGGCGAGAGAAGAACCCCCAAGCCCCCTAGCATGCTCCTACGCCCTTAAACCGTGAAATCGGGGCTCAAAACGATGGATCGGATGAACTCACCCCGCGGCATGATCAACCCGGCTCAAAATAAACCCCTCTCGACCTCGTCTCGAGCCGAAACTCACGGGGAAGGAAGACAAGAGGCTAAGGAACGTCACCCTACCTCCGGTTCGCGACGAAACGCTCCGATCCGAGCTCGAAGCCGCGAAGAACGCCGTTAAAATCTCGCCTCCCCACGCTTCCCACGCTCGCCGTATGCCCGCACGATTGCCACTACGTCACCCACGTCCTCGCGCCGTCGCACCGCCGCCGTCTGCAGTCGGAACGGGGGTCGGCACGGTCGAACGGGAGAGAAGGAGAGAGAGAGAGGCGGCCACGGTCGCGTGAGAGAGAGAGGAAGGAAGAAGAAGAAAAGAGAAAAGAAGAAAAAGAAAAGAAAAGAAAATGGGAATATATAGAAAATCTGATTTTTTTGGAAAAATACTAAAAAATTAAAAAGTATATTTTCGGGATCCTCGGAACGCACCGATCGCAACAGTACCACTCGTGCCCAGGTGAACGGCCCGGTCCACCCGCAACGAGCTTCCGAAGAAAAAGCCGAAACACACACAAGAAAATAGAAAACACACGCGGAAAAGCCGCGGAACGCCTCCGGGCCTCCGAAACAACTCCGGATCGCACCGATCCGAACACGAAGAATGACCGAAACGAAATTTCGGACACAACGGAGCCGGACACTCCAAAAAACCAGATCCGGGACCCACGAAGAAGGATCCGAAAGGTCCGGGATATTATAGCCCTCCCCCCTTAAGGAATTTCGTCCTCGAAATTGGGAACAACCCAAGGAGAAAGAAGAGGAAGACTCACTCAAACAGGTACGGGAACTGCTGACGCATCTCATCCTCACGCTCCCAAGAAGCTTCACCACCAGAGTGTCGCTGCCACACCACCTTTACCAAGGGGATGACCTTGCTCCGCAAGCGCTGCTCTCGCCTATCCTCCACGCGGATGGGAAACTCTGGGAGAGAAAGATCTGGAGTCACCTCAGGCCAAACAGAAAACTCGAGCACATGAGAGTCATCGGGTCATCGGGCACATACTTCCGCAACATTGAGACGTGAAACACGTCATGCACCGACGCCAACTCAAGGGGTAACTGCAACCGGTAAGCAACCTCACTGATGCGCTCCAAGATCACAAAAGGACCAACGTAGCGGGGACTCAGCTTCCCACGCCGTTCAAAACGCATCACCCCGTTCATCGGAGGAACTCTCAAGAACACACGATCACCCACGATGAACTCGAGAGGCTGCCTCCTACGGTCAGCATAGCTCTTCTGCCGACTCTGGGCCGCCAACATGTTCTGACGAACCAAGTGCACAACATCCACGCATTACTGCACCAACTCTGGTCCCGTCAAAACACGCTCACCAACCTCAAACCAATCAAGTGGAGTCCGACAAGGACGCCCATACAATGCCTCATAAGGAGCCATACCAATGCTCGAATGATAGCTATTGTTATAGGTAAACTCCACCAACGGTAGGTGGTGAATCCAACTCCCCTGCCACTCCAGGCAGCAGTATCTCAGCATGTCCTCCAACGTCTGGATGGTCCTCTCAGACTGACCATCAGACTGAGGATGATACGCCGAGCTAAAAGCCAACTCCGTGCCAAGAGCTCGCTGGAAACTCCTCTATAATCCAGAAGTGAAGCACGGATCCTGATCTGACACGATCGAAATGGGAATCCCATGCAACGGCACGATCCGCTCAACATACAAACGAGCCAACTTGGACACGCTCCAGCTGACTTTGACCGGTAATAACCGAGTCACCTTCATCAGCCTATCCACCAGCAACCAAATACTGTCCTCCCCACCCGGGGTCCTCGGCAACCCAACCATAAAATCCGTGGTCATGTGGTCCCACTTCCACGCAGGAACATCCAAGGGCTGGAGAGTACCTCCTGGTCGCTGATGCTCCGCTTTCACCTGCTGACAGATCAGGCACCTGGCCACAAATTCTGCGACATCTCTTTTCATGCCAGACCACCAGAACTGTCTCCGCAAGTTTCGATACATCTTTGTCGCACCCGGGTGTACGGTGTACCTGCTCCCATGAGCCTCGCGCAACACCGCACGATGAATCTGCTCCTCCGCTAGGACGTACAGCCTGCCGCGAAACCTCGCAGCACCGTCCTCGCCGAGTTCCACATCAGCCATCGCCAGAATCGGGACAACTCAGGGTCCGCATGCTGAGCCTCTGTCACCTGACGACGGATAGCAGGAGTGACAGTCAGACTCGCAAGCACTGCTAACCCTGGCTCCTGGGGAATCTTGAGCCTGAAAGATACTTCGGGCACCTGTTCCCAGAGCCTCCACTTCCTCAACATCAAGGCACTGACCGTGACCTTCGACTCAAAGCATCGGCGACGACATTCATCCTGCCCGGCTGATATGACAGGGTGAAGTCATAATCCTTCATGAATTCCATCCAACGCCTTTGCCTGAGGTTCAGGTCCCTCTGCGAGAACACATACCTCAAACTCTGATGGTCAGTGAACACCTCGAACTTCTCACCGTACAGATAATGTCTCCAGATCTTCAGCGCGAAGATCACCGCCACCAACTCAAGGTCATGGGTAGGGTAGTTCTCCTCGTGGGGCTTTAGCTGGCGAGATGCATAAGCCACCACTCTACCATGCTGCATCAACACAGCTCTCAATCCAACACCGGAAGCATCTGTACACACCACGAAACCTCCCGATCCAGAAGGTAAAACCAACACCGGAGCCGAGGTGAGAAATCTCTTCAGTTCCCTGAAGCTCTGCTCACACTCCTCAGACCAGACGAAAGGCACCTCCTTCCGCGTGAGTCTAGTCATCGGGGTCGCAATGTGAGAAAAATCCTGAATAAACCGGCGATAATAGCCCGCAAGCCCCAAGAAACTCCGGATCTCCGTCACAGACCTCGGCCAATGCATTACTGCCTCAACCTTGGTGGGGTCCACGGAAATGCCATCACCAGAAATCACGTGTCCCAGAAAGTGCACCTCGCCGAGCCAAAACTCGCACTTGCTGAGCTTCGCATACAACTGGTGATCTCGCAACGTCTGCAGCACCACACCCAAATGGTACGCGTGCTCCGCGGCAGACTGCGAATAAACAAGGATGTCATCCACGAAGATGACCACGAACTGGTCCAAATACGGATGAAACACCCTCTACATCAAGTCCATGAAGGCTGCAGGGACATTGGTGAGCCCAAACGGCATCACCAAAAACTCATAATGCCCGTACCTCGTACTGAATGCAGTCTTCTCCACATCGGACTCGTGAATTCTCAGCTGATAGTAACCGGACTGTAAATCAATCCGCGAGAACACTCGCGCAGACTGAAGCTGGTCGAACAAATCATCAATCCGCGACAACGGATACTTGTTCTTAATGGTCACTTCATTCAGCTGCCGATAGTCAATGCATAGCCGCAGACTACCGTCCTTCTTCTTCACAAACAACACAGGCGCACCCCAAGGGGAAAAGGTAGGACGAATGTACCCCTTGGCCAGCAGTTCCTGCAACTGCGCCCTCAACTCCCTCAACTCAGCGGGGGCCATACGGTAGGGAGCCTTCGCCAAAGGTCCCGTACCAGGCACAACCTCGATCACGAAATCGATCTCCCGCTGGGGAGGCAATGCAGGCAACTCCTCGGGAAAAACGTCGGGAAACTCGCACACTACCAGAATGTCCTCGACATTCGGCTCCATCCGGTCAGACACAACCACGGACGCGAGGAAACCCTGACAACCAGAATCAAGCAATCGACGAGCTCGAATAGCGGAGATGAGGAATCGAGAAAAGGTGGAACGGATACCTTGGAAATAGAAGGTTCGCTTGCTCGGATGCTGGAAGTAGACCCTCTTCATTCCACAATCCACCACCGCTCCATGAGTCTCAAGCCAATCCATGCCTAGAATCACATCGTAATCCCGAAGCTGCAACGCATACAACCTGCCTAGCATACTCCGCCCATCGATCCAAAACGGAACCTGGTCGAAGCAATACGGGGTGACCATGAAATCACCCGAAGGCAACTCTACTGCCAAATCACAAGACAACTGGGTCACCGGCTCCTCGATGCTCAGCGCGAAATCCTCCGAAATAAACGAATGAGACGCGCCAGAATCAAACAAAACCCGAGCCGCACAACCCAAAATCTGAACGGTACCTTCCACGAGCTGCGATGCCACTGCCTCTGCCCTGGTCATGTGCGTGATCTGGCCACGAGCTCTCTGCCTGCCTCCCACACTAGATGACCTGGGTAGCGGCGGATACTGTCCCTGCTGCTGCTGCCTCTGCTGCTGGGGAAACTGCTGCTGCGGCGGCCTCTAAGGACAGTCACGCGTCATGTGCCATGGCTGGTCACACCGAAAACAGATAATCGGCGCCGTGCACTGCCTGCCTGGGTGGAACCCACTACACCGTGGACACGGTCCTCGCGACCCACCCACTGATCCCTGACGCTGCAAGGGGATCGGCTGCTGTACACTGCCTGATGAAGCTTGTCCCTTATCCTTGGTTTTCTTCTTGCCAAACCCTTTCTTGAAAAACTTCTTGACCTTCGTGCCAAAAGACGCAAATCATGTCCCCGACGATGCCTGTGCCGGCACTCCTGAACCACTCATCGCATGCTGGAGAGAACCCTGCTACTGGGTAGCCGACTGCTGGCTGCGACCTGACAAAGACTGCCCCTGGCAGATCGGTCCTCGGGTCCTCTGCATGTCCATCTCCAAGGAAGCCGCAACACGAGACGCCGTCTCTAGATCAGTGGCCCCGTTCGCGATCATATGGTGCCTCAGCTCCTGCCTCAAGCCCTGAACAAACTGTGCAGTCTTCACCCTCTCATGCTCCATGATGTGAGGTGCATACCGACCCAGTTCGACAAATCGGGCCCTGTACTGTAACACGGACATGTCGCCCTGCACCAACTCCAGAAACTCCCGCATCCGCTGCGTAGCAACATAATCTGGACAGTACGTACGCTCGAAAGCACTAACAAAGTCGTCCCACTCGACCTGCTCAAGTGGACGAAGCTGAAAGGACGTCTTCCACTCGGAAGACCACCACTTCCGAGCCGTACCCTGCAACTGGTTGTAGGCCAACACCACTCTGTCCTCGACAGCACTCTTCGCAGAACTGAACACCCGCTCCATCTCATCAAGCCAATCACGATCTGCATCAGGGTCTGCCTGGCCGCTGAAGTAAGGTGGATGGAACTGCAGAAAGTCCCTCACTGCTCGGCCTGGCCCACCCCTAGCTGACGAGCCCTCACCAGCCTCTCCACCGAACTGCTGAGACATAAGCTGGTACATGCCACGGAGGAAATCCTCGGCCCCCGGAACCCTCGCAGTAGCCGCGGCCTCGGTAGCTCCTAGTGGCGCTCTGCTATGCTCCTCCTGGTCCCCCTGGACCCCCTGCTGGATCTCCTGACCTCCAGCCGACTGCCCCTGCTGAGAGCGAGTGCTCCGCCTCGGCGCCATACTCGCTCCTAGAGCAAAAGACAGAAAACACGAAAACGGCATGGTCAAGAAAAACACACGATGCCCGATGCCAGTGTCAACTGTACATCATTGCTGTGGACAAGTGGACCACTACAATTACCTATGATTCTCATGTAATTCCACAACCGCGCTCTGATACCAGCTGTAACGACCCGGGAATCTGATTACCGGGAAAGCCCGATAACCCGAGACTCGCACCGCCACCCACGAGTCCGAAGACTTGGAAGGGTTAGAAGGATGGTGTGGAAACTACACAAGTATCACAAGTAATTACAGAAATTAAACAGTTCATAAGTAAGCAGGAAATGAATTAACAACAATTTAATTTATACATGGTCCACAAGATAACAACAGTAGTCCATAACTAGTACAAAGACGAGAGAAGAAAGTACAGCTACACGGGACATACCCCGGCTCTGACCTCTGGCACTACCTCTGGGCACCCGCAGCACGCTGCGCTCCCCTGGGGCGGCGCCTCACCTGAAACACGGTGAAAATACGCAGAGAATGAGTCTCAGAACAAGACTCAGTAGGCATCACTCGAACCCTACCTCGAAGATGGGAAACCACTACACTAGCGGTAGGAGAGTACCTCGGAAAGGAAAGCCCTGTACTCTACACAACAAAGACCCTACGGCACGTAAATCGGCACACGTGCCACGGTGAGACAACCGAAGCTCAACGGTCGACCCGATAAAACCCGAAGGTCGGAAACACACGACTGACAGTCTGTCACTCCGTACTCGACAGGAGTACCTCCCACTAGAAGCACAGCCGGTAGCGTCCCCTGACGACTTACACCGCACCGCAGGTGAACTGCCTGACGTGGTAGCGCCTACCCAAGGCACGAACACCACACAAGTAACCACAAACAAGTGACTAGCTGGGGTCACGCCCGTCGACGTGGGTCCAACCGCCCCCAACCACGTGTGCACACACAGACCGCGCGTCCCTGGTCTGGCCCTCTGACCTGTTTTCCCCTCAGCCGGACTCTGGCTACAAGACGTGGGGCCCGACGGCAACCGGTCCACAAACCGCCGCTAAGGGTAAGCCCGTACACCACTCCCAGGTGCGACCGGTACCGCGTACTGGTAGGCTACGACTAGTGGAGGGTCATTGAAGGAGTAGACTCTCAAGCCAATGGAAAACGTCACAAGGGCCGGTACACGGAACGCTCCTTGTACCAACGCCGTCGCACGGTGACAAAAGCCGACAACGACATCTCCCGGTACACTCTGTACGACGAGAGACACGCCGACGCAACCCGTTCCCTTGAACGGTCCACACTGGGCCGCTCAGGGATGTGCGGTCACACAAGGACCGCACAAGGGTTTGAACGGTCAGATCAGGACCGTTCCACCCAGGGTCCAAACGGTAGATGAACGGCCAACACAGGACCGTTCAAACAGAAGTGCGGTCAACTCTTGACCGCACGTGGGTGAGGAATGGTCAGCTCCTGGCCGCTCGTCTCCCAACGATAAAAAGCCTGGACGGTTAGTCCTTAGTCGCACTTGGGGAAGAGCGGCTACGGCTTAGCCGTTCAGGGGTTGTGCGGTCAAGACCAGACCGCACATCCAACCATAGCACTAGGGGATGTACGGCCAGCACCTGGCCGTACAAAGGGTTATGCGGCCAGCTCGTGGCCGCACATCCCAGTGCACTGCACAACGGTCACAACCAACGGTCAAAAACCCTAGGGTTGGGCGGTCGCTGTGGGGCCGCACATTAGGATATGCGCTCCCACGATAGACCGTCCAAGCCCACTGTGCGCCGAGCCGATGAACGGTCCGAACAGGACCACATAAGGGTTATGCGGTCACTGGTTCGACCGCACATCGCTCACCGGCGCGAAAACGGCGAACCTCGCCAGAATCGCCCAATCGGCCTCAAAACAAGCCCCACAGAGGGGGAAATGGCGAGAGAAGAACCCCCAAGCCCCCTAACATGCTCCTACGCCCTTAAACCGCGAAATCGGGGCTCAAAACGATGGATCGGACGAACTCACCTCACGGCATGATCAACCCTTCCCGGCTCAAAATAAACCCCTCTCGACCTCGTCTCGAGCCGAAACTCACGGGGAAGGAAGACAAGAGGCTAAGGAACGTCACCCTACCTCCGGTTCGCGACGAAACGCTCTGATCCGAGCTCGAAGCCGCGAAGAACGCCGTTAAAATCTCACCTCCCCACGCTTCCCACGCTCGCCGTATGCCCGCACAATCGCCACTACGTCACCCACGTCCTCGCGCTGTCGCACCGCCACCGTCTGCAGCCGGAACGGGGGTCGGCACGGTCGAACGGGAGAGAAGGAGAGAGAGAGGCGGCCACGGTCGCGTGAGAGAGAGAGGAAGGAAGAAGAAGAAAAGAGAAAAGAAGAAAAATAAAATAAAATAAAATGTGAATATATAGAAAATACGATTTTTTTGGAAAAATACCGAAAAATTAAAAAGTACATTTTCGGGATCCTCGGAACGCACCGATCGCAACGGTACCACTCGTACCCAGGTGAACGGCCCGGTCCACCCGCAACGAGCTTCCGAAGAAAAAGCCGAAACACACACCGGTAATCGGAAAACACACGCGGAAAAGTCGCGGAACGCCTCCGGGCCTCCGAAACAACTCCGGATCGCACCGATCCGAACACGAAGAATGACCGAAACGAAATTTCAGACACAACGGAGCCGGACACTCCGAAAAACCAGATCCAAGACCCACGAAGAAGGATCCGAAAGGTCTGGGATATTACACACACACTCTCTCTCTCCCTCCTCTCGTCTCTCTCTCCCCCCTCTGCGATCTCTCTTTCCCTCTCACGCCTCTCTCCTCCTCCCTCTCTCTCTCTCCCCCTCTCGGTTCTCTCTATCCCCTCTCTCTCTCTCCCATTTATTTTTTTAAATCCTCTCTCTCTTACCCTCTCTCCCCCTCTCACGATCTCTCTCTCCCTCCAGTAAACTCTCTCTCTCTTCTCCCCCCATCTCCGTTTTCTCCCCTCTCCATCGAACTCTTTCTCTCTCCCTCACTTTCTTTTTTTATATTTTTTCTCTTCTCATCCTTTCTCTCATTCTCTCTCTTTCGATCTCTCTCTCATCTTTTTTTATTATTATTATTTTATTCCTCTCTCTCCCCATCCGATATCTCTGCTTCGTCTCCTCTCTCTCCAACTCCAGCTCTCTCTCGGTCTCTCATCTTCCTTTTTTTATTATCCTTCTCTCTCTCTCTTTCTCCCTCTCGTTCTCTGTCACTCTCACCTTCTCACTCCCCCTCTCTCGATCTCTCTCTTTCAACTCATCTCCTTTTTTATTATTTTTTTATCCCACTCCTTCTCTCCCTCACGTATTCCCTCTCTCCCTCTCTCTTACTCTCTTTCTCTCTCTCTCCCTCTCTCTCTTTCTATTTCTCCCTCTCGATCTCTCACTCTTTCTCTTTTTTTGATTATTATAATTATTTTTTTTAACCCTCTCACCCCCTCCTTCTCTCTTTCTATTTCTCCCCCTCTCTCTTCCATCTGCTTCTCTCTCTCTCTCCCTCTCTTATATATATATATATATATATATATAGTTCCTATATATTCTCTACACATATATACATACTATCTATGTAAAACTAATATAAAAAAATCTAAAAAAGGGGGGGGGGAAGAGTTGTTCCCCCCTCTTCCTTTCTCTCTCCAACCCTCTCTCTTTCGACTTCTCCTTTATAGATATATTCATGTATATGTATATAGGTGTGTACGCGTGAGTGTTCTTGCAGGTGTGTGTGTAAGTGCGTGTATGCGTCTGTATGGAATGGAAAGAGATGCTCCGGCCCGATCTGTATTGAAGCCTAAGAAATAAAGAAGGCCAAGTCCCGGGTGTCCGAGCACGTACGGGGGAAGCCGTTCTACTCCACCGTGCTCTCACACCGTCCTCGTCTTGGAGAAGCTCCCTCGAGCCCGTCATCGGCCCCTCAATAAGCTTTCTCATCTCCCTTATCTTATTTGATTTTTAAACACATTGCATGCATTATTTGTCGTCCATATTGCATCTCTCTCCCTGAGAGACCTTCATTTGGTCATTCATCATATCATCTATCTACCTTTTTATGTCTAAAAGGAGTTTCAAACAACACCAACCAAGTGCGCGTTTGAACATGACTATGCTATTTTCATATCAAGGGACCGGTACTACACTACTTTCATTCTAATCCACCGTCCATTTGTTTCGTCTGCTGTGTTTTGCAAGGATAATCAAAGGAAGCCCTCTCCGTCGGCCGGCCGAAGGAAGAGGAAAAAGAAACTCACATCGTCCAGTTGCCTGGAGGCAAGACGTGATCATTCTCCTATTTTGAGGTACACTACCTCTGGCGATCACACCCTCCTTACTCCTGTTGTGTTAGTTCTTTACTTTATTCTCACCCGCGCGGAGGACCATCCCCGCGGCGGTTCCCCTCCCCATTTAATTCCTGTTTAAACCCCGATCAAGGAATCCGTTCCTCACGGCGGTCTTATTTTCTGTACTTTCGTTCCAACCCCGATCAAGGAACCCGTTCCTCGCGGTGGTTTCATTTTCTGTACTTTCGTTCCAACCCCGATCAAGGAATCCGTTCCTCGCGGTGGTTTCATTTCCTGTACTTTCGTTCCAACCCCGATCAAGGAATCCATTCCTCACGGTGGTTTCATTTCCTGTACTTTCGTTCCAACCCCGATCAAGGAATCGTTCCTCGCGGCGGTCTTATTTTCTGTACTTTCATTCTAACCCCGATCAAGGAACCCGTTCCTCGCGGTGGTTTCATTTCTGTACTTTCATTCCAACCCCGATCAAGGAATCCGTTCCTCGCGGTGGTTTCATTTTCGTTCCAACCCCGATCAAGGAACCCGTTCCTCGCGGTGGTTTCATTTTCTGTACTTTCGTTCCAACCCCGATCAAGGAACCCGTTCCTCGCGATGGTTTCATTTCATGTACTTTCGTTCCAACCCCGATCAAGGAATCCATTCCTCGCGGTGGTTTCATTTCCTGTACTTTCGTTCCAACCCCGATCAAGGAATCTGTTCCTCGCGGCGATTTTATTTCCTGTTCTCCGTCCCAGCCCCGTTGACGGAACCAGTTCCTCGCGAGGGCTTCTTTCATGATTCTCATTCTGTCAATTGTTCTTGTTACTCTCATATTTGTTATAAAACCCCGCAAAGGCCAATGCCTAGTGGCGGTTCATGTTGTTCATACTACTGTCATCCCGTTCTGTTAAGTGATATCCTGTTATAGTTAGTTTGCCAAGTTCATGTTGCTATTATCGTTTCGTGATATTAATAGTTTGTTATAATGTTGTGTATCTTTATGTTGTGTATCACTCACTCCTGAATCCGTGGAAACGACTCCCGTCGGACCTTCTCCAGCTTTTGCTGCTAAGTTAGTACCCCTCACTCTTCATTCTTGCGCCGCTCCATTCATCATCACCATTGTTCGCATCAACACTTTGCATTTCGCTTGTTATCCAAAGTCACTTTACGTCCTACCCTAATATTCGGTATCTCTGAAGCTACTCCCAAAGCAACGGATTACGCCTGTTGAAGAGGGAGTTAGTTTGCGCGAGAGGACCTTCGGGTCCCTATCTCCGCCCTGTACCAAAAATTGGGGTAAGTTTAGATTTTACTGTGTCTCACTAGCAGGCTCCTTTCAGGACGGGTTTTCCATTACCCTTCCCTCACTTTTCATCACTACCCCCTCTTGCATTCGGAGTAGACGATCTCAACCGGCTACTTCTCACTTTTCTCTAGCCTTTCATCACTATCCTCTCTTACCCCCCGAGGGTGGACGATCTCCGCCGTCTACACACGTGACCTGGGACTCTAGTTCGCGAGTGTCCCTATGCGAGGGAAGACGTGGGACCAGGCGCGGTTGAAAAATCGGCCGTGAGTCTCGGGTATCGGCCTTTCCGCGTTAACTCGGAATGAGTCACGGGACAGTACGCTCACTCACTCTCGCAGCGGTGATAACAATATATCAAGCTAGTATACTACACTCGTAGCGACATTCAAAGATATACTAAATAAGCAAAATATGATAAAGAGTGGGGCGAGTTTACCTCCACGCTCCGGGCGTGGGGAAGATGATCCCAGCCAGTTACGGTAACTCCCGGTAACAACAGTAAAAAGTTAATTACAACCGTGATTTTATTACCCACTCCACGCAGGGAGGTAAAGGGCTACAAGTGGGGCCCGGGAGGACCGACCCTGGGTTGACGGGCAGCAATCTGGAGGTGCGTTCGGCACGAACTTGGCCTGCTGATCCGACTCGGTCCTGCGTCGACTCGGTTCTGACTCGCTAGACACCAAGGCGCGCTTTCCAAAGGAACGTCACCCTCCTGAGGTCTTCTAAAGGCGCTGCTTGGCTGGGACGATGGTGGGATGTCCCTGATCGACTCCTTGAAGTGGCGGTTCCAGAAGTTAACTTTTGATATTTTTGCACGAATTAATCCCGAACTGATTTTTCTGATCTGCACAGAGAACAGATTTACGCGCCTCGACGGTAAGAATTATGGTGCTCAGATCCGAAGGCCGGTCGAGACGTGGCTGGTACCGTTGGAAAGAGCACTCACATAACTACAACATATATTTTTTTACCGTCGATCCAGAAGAGGGATTAGAAATAAAAAACTCTGCAAACTACGGGTTTTCCTGTGGATCAGGTTACTGACACTCAAGACAGCAAGAGATCTGCCTGAAACTGACCTTTGACCGAAGAGGAAATGATTTTTATAGACTACACGAAAATTATGGTGGAAGGGGGTATATGTGAGGAACACTGAAGAATTTTTTGGGATTTTCTGGAAATTGATAAGGGGGTGGGAAATATATAAAAAGGGAACACTATCCCGTGGATCGGCAGAATGGCAGATTACAGGGGGAAGAACAAGAAATGTGGGAAAAATACTAAACGGTGTCCAAATGACACAAAATTTGAAATGGAGGTTAAGGGAGATAGGTATAACAAACTCTCAAAGTTTGGGCTCGATCAGAGAACTAGAACAAAATATAAAATTCTAGAGATGAGGTTCTATCCTGATTTGAACAGAATTTCGGCGTTGATGGCGGTGGCGCGATGGCGGTGTGATGGCAGCGGCGGCGGCAGCAGAAATAGAATTCAGAGGGGCTGAGGAGAATGTAGAAGGGCATCACACCCAAGATTTAGCAGAAATCCATCTGTAAGAGGGGGGGAGAGAGGAGGAGGGCACACCCTTCTTTGGCTCCAACCAAATTCATAATTTTTCTCTTCATTAATTCTTACAAAACACTATATGTCACGCCCCGAACAAGGCGGAATTATCAAGGCGTGAACAGTTATACAAGCAGGTCGATCAATAGACTCAGATGATGAGTATGAACAACAAATGGACAAAATCACATTTTTATTTCATAATCTGACATTTCCAACAAACATCCTTCAAGGACTTACAATACTATTCAGACTCGATACACTCTTTTATAAGTAGACAGACTGGACAAGGAACTTATTAAAAACTATCATCACTCTAATCACTCCAGCCCATTCCTGTCATCTTCAAAACTTCCTGAAAATTAACAACAGTACACAGGGTGAGCTTGAAAGCTCAGTAGGATTTATATCTCTTTACCAGGTCACTTTAAGTAATTAACATTTTGGAACATCTATATGCTTTCGAATAAAATAAGAATAAAACAAATGACTAATAGAGAACAAGATCAGGAAGTCAAGAATTTTCAAGAATAGATATTGTAGAACTCAAGTGTAAGCATGAAAATGAATAACTAGTATAGAATTGTAAATATGGCCATGTAACAAGGATATTAACCACTCCGGTCAAAAATGTCATGTATAGGATGTTAAGCATATATTGAGTCAAGCATGTAATAAGTGAATTGCCTAGTTCAATCTTGCATGTCAGTTGGTGCAATGCCACACCTGATCATTCAACTCCCTCGGGCACAAGTACTTTCAGGCTTTACTCGCCTAGGACCAGATCAAGGCCCCCATGTTTGCCAGGCATTGAGTATCAGGTGGACCAAAGTCCCATGTAATTTCCAGAACAATTCATTTACAATTATGGCCAATTTGAGTTTCAAGAAAAGCTTAAGAAACGTAGTATAGCGCATAACTAGTCATTTAGTTATGGAGGACTCTAGAGGTGGCCCCTACAGGCTCAAGAGGTGGCTCCCATTATGTAGCACTTTACGCCATTCCGGCCTCAAGAGGTGGCTCCCATAACGTAGCACTTTGCCCTGCATGGCACTTAGCTCCTACACTCCTAAATGGTAGTTTATGACTAAAGTACAGATCTAGCAAAATTTCCATTTCAAAGGACATATAGTATGAAGAAAGAGCATGTAGTATGAAGAATAAATGAAGTTTATAAGAGAAGTTCAAGGATGATTTAAGGCATCATGTTTAACGACATTAAGATAATAAAGAGAATGAATTTCTGGTCAAGGCGCGATCAACTCTTTGTGGAAAATCTTGTAAAATAAGTTTAGATCAAGTTTTTCTCAATCGGGTAATTAGCAAAAAACCAAAGAAAACGCGGCCAGGTAAGAGGTGGGACAGTGGGAGGCTCCCCTCGTATTCACGAGGTCCTAATTAAGTAACCACTTATCCACTTAAAGCATTTGCCCGTAGACCTCTAGCCTTAGACACCGGTTCTTCTTGGTGAACTTGCTAGCTACACGATTTTTCAGAGACACGAAAATGCGTAAATCGAACGAAATCATTCTTGTATATTCTAACATATTCATTTGTGAAAGAATTTCAATAAAGGAAAATGTATTGAAAAAAGATGTCAAGCTTCCAATTGCATAATATGTTTATGTACGAAGATAAGTTGAAAGGAGATATCAAGCTTTCAGATAGAGCTTAGATAAAAGAGATAGGGTTAATCATGTATAGGAATTGTACGAAAATTAGAACATAATTGTTTGATCATTTAACAATAGCTTTACGAGTTCATTCACCTAGTCATTTTTTTGTTAATAGAATTCTTAAGGCAAGAACATGATTTTAAAATTCAAGATTTAAGTTTGAAATAACGCACATAAACGATGTAAATCGGGCATGGTTATCGTATTCAAATCATGGTCTATATGTGATCCACATTATTGAAACACGTTATGATAATGAAAACTCCATAATTGAATTTTAAATCTTAAAATAAACTATAAATACATGATCATGAAAAATTTACATAGAATCAAAATACTCATGCAAAGAAACATATATGGAGACCTAATTAAGTTTTTGCCTGAGAGAAAACCTACCTCGTTGAAGACCAAAGAAAAAGAAATTTAAGAACGAAGAACGCTTTCGAACACTCCTCCAACTTCGAGCTTTCTCCCTCTCTCCAACTAGCAATTCCTCCCAAGAGATTTATGCTTGGAGTAGGGAAGAGTTCAACCCTATTTATAAGCCAAAATCTCCCACCTACTCTACCAACTTCATTCCACCATGTCACTATTACACCAACCTTGTTCCACTACTACACCAACCCCATTATACCAACTTTGTTCCACTATTATACCAACCCCATTACACCAACTTTGTTCCACTACGTGGGTGACATAATTTATGACCTCATTTATTCAATGATGTAAGAATGACCTCATCCATGATCTTATTTATTCAATGATGTAAGAATGACCTCATCCATTAATTAGGATTAGATTAAAGCTAATAATTCTCTCTTAAATCGGATGCTATAGTACTGTTACAGTACCGACGTCTTCGTCTTCTTAGAATCGTGCTGTGAATCTCATCGTTCTTGTTAACGAGTGGAATAGTGTTTATGCTTATGTATTCTATGACAAAAATATTCATAATTTATTTTATTTTTATCTTTCATTATTTCTTCATATAAATATATATATAAATTTTTGAGTTGCTACATCCTCCCCCACTTAAAAGAATTTGGTCCTCCAAATTCACATCATGTAATAGTAATTTAAAATTCAAATAGAGGGTTCAAAATTCTAACCTGAGATCAAATCGGGATACTTCTTCTTGATTGACTCTTCTAATTCCCAAGTAGCCTCCTCCAATCCACGCTTACTCCATTGAACTTTTACCATCGGTATAGCCCTATTCCTTAGCTGGTGAAATTTCCGATCTAAGATCTTGATCGGTCTTTCTTCATAAGACAAATCCTTCTGTAGCTTCAAGTCATCGAATTGAATCACATGCGAAGGATCATACACATATTTCCTTAGCATGGATACATGAAATACATCATGGACACCTGCCAATTATGGAGGTAAAGCTAGCTTGTATGCCACTTCACCGATTCGTTCTAGAATCTCAAAAGGGCCAATAAATCTTGGACTTAATTTTCCATTGACACCAAACCTTTTAATTCCTCGCGTGGGTGAAATTTTCAAGAAGACATGCTCCCCCACTTGAAATTTAAGGTCTCTTCTTCGATTATCGGCATAACTCTTTTGCCGTAATTGAGCAATTTTTAGCCTTTCACGGATCAACTGAATATTGTGAGTTGTATCTTGAATAATATCGGGACCCATCAATCCCCTTTCTCCAACCTCACTCCAGCATAGAGGTGATCTACAACTCCTACCATACAATGCTTCAAAAGGTGCCATCTGGATGCTAGACTGATAACTGTTGTTATATGCAAATTCAATCAATGGCAAATGTTCATGCCAACTTCCCCCAAAATCTATCATACAAGCTCTTAACATATCTTCAATAATCTGATTCGTCCTCTCGGTTTGTCCATCTGTCTGAGGGTGGAAAGCCGTACTAAACTTTAGCCTAGTACCCAAAGATGATTGCAAACCTTTCCAGAAGTGGGAGGTGAATCTTGGATCTCTATCCGAAATAATAGAAGTTGGAATACCATGCAGCCTTACAACCTCCTTGATATATAGGGCAGCTAGAACATCCACGGTCCATTTGATTTTGATGGGCAAGAAATGAGCAGACTTAGTTAGTCGGTCCACAATCACCCATATAGCATCAAATCCACTTCGGCTCTTTGGCAACCCAACTATAAAATCCATGCCAATACTATCCCATTTCCATTCCGGTATCTCTAGAGGTTTTAGCTTACCAGCAGATTTGAGATGTTCGGCTTTAACTTGTTGGCAGACCAAACATCGGCTCACGAACTCGGCTACCTCTCTTTTCATGTTAGGCCACCAAAAGGTTCTTTTGAGATCTTGGTACATTTTTTTAGCACCAGGATGAATAGTGTACATGGATTGGTGTGCTTCTTCCATTATCTTCTTCTTGATTTTGTTACTATCAGGCACACAAGTTCGTCCTTGAAATAATAATCTCCCATCATTTGCCAGTTGAAAATCAGGCCTTTGGCTCAAATTTCCAGAAATTTCAACTAATAAAGGATCGTTACCTTGTTGCTCTTTTATTTCAGAAAACATTTCATGTTGTACCCTTATGTTGGCAATCAAGACTCGTTCCTCCTTTGGTTCCACATTTAAATTTAATCTTGTAAATTGCTCCAGCAATCGCCATTCATTAATCATCAAACTTGATAATAGAGCCCTTGGCTTTCTACTAAGAGCATCAGCCACAACATTACCCTTTCCAGGATGGTATTGAATAGAAAAGTCAAAATCTTTCAAATATTCTAACCATCTTCTTTGTCTCATGTTGAGCTCCTTCTGAGAAAATAGATATTTTAAACTCTTATGGTCAGAATAGATAGTGAACTGCTCCCCATATAAATAATGCCTCCATATCTTTAGAGAAAAGACTACTGCGGCTAATTCTACATCATGTACTGGGTAATTAACTTCATGGGTTTTCAGTTGCCTAGATGCATAGGCTACCACCTTGCCTTGTTGCATTAGTACACAACCTAGGCCAATTCCTGAAGCATCAGCATATACCTCGAATCCTCCTCCCGCAATAGGCAGAGTAAGAACAGGTGCCGTTGTCAAGCGCTCCTTTAGAGTTTGAAAACTCTTCTCACATTCCTCAGCCCATATATAAGAATTTTCCTTCCTTGTTAGTCTAGTCAATGGCACGGCAATTTTAGAGAAGTCTTTTATGAATCTCCTATAGTAACCGGCCAATCCTAGAAAACTTCAAATTTCGGTCACATTTGTAGGCCTTTCCCAGTTATTGATAGCTTCTACCTTTGAAGGGTCAACTGAAATTCCTTCCTTAGAGATCACATGACCGAGAAACGAAACTTCTTCTAACCAGAACTCACATTTGCTCAATTTAGCATATAACTGATTTTCTTTTAATATCTGCAAGACAATCCTCAAATGTGCTTCATGTTCTTCCTTGGTTTTGGAGTAGATCAATATATCATCAATAAATACCACCACAAATTGATCTAAATAAGGTCGAAACACACTATTCATGAGTTGCATAAAAGCTGCAGGGGCATTAGTCAGCCCAAAAGGCCTGACAACAAACTCATAGTGTCCATATCTACTCCTGAATGTTGTCTTATAAATATCTTCTTCCTTGATTCTCACTTGATGATAACCCGACCTGAGGTCAATCTTAGAGAAATAATGCGCTCCAGAGATTTGATCAAATAGTTCATCAATTCTTGGCAGAGGGTACTTATTCTTGATAGTCAATTGGTTCAACTGCCTATAATCAATGCATAATCTCATAGATCCATCTTTCTTCTTCACAAAAAGAACAGCTGCTCCCCAAGGTGATGTACTAGGTCTGATGAATCCCTTCTCTAATAATTCCATCAATTGCTCTTTTAGTTCCTTCAGCTCAGCAGGTGACATTCTATAAGGAGTTTTGGATACAGGGGCTGCTCCTGGTATCAAATCGATTGAAAATGAAACTTCTCTCTCAGGTGGTATGCCAGGTAATTCTTCAGGAAATACATCCGGATATTCCTTAGCAACAGATATTTCTTCCAGAATGGTTTTCTTGGGTTCGGTTATAAGGATAGAAGCCAAAAATGCAATACATCCTTTCTTCATCATTTTTTGAGCTTGAAGGGCAGAGATGAGAAGAGGGTGTCTAGGATGGCTATTTCTAGAGAAAGACACTTCAGGGTATCCTGGTTCACCAAAAGTTACACTTCCTCGCCTGCAATCCACCTTAGCATTATACTTGGCCAACCAGTCAGCACCTAAGATTACATCATAACCCTCCATATTCATGCATATCAAATCAGTGGCTAGGTTATGACCACTAATCAACACTTCACTAGAGGGAAAATAATGTTTAAGCTCAGTGCTTGCTCCTAAAGGTGTGGAAATAACAAGTTCAGTTTTCAAAGGAACATGTTTTTCATGTAAGGTGGAAGCAAAATTCTGGGATATGAATGAATGGGTAGCTCCAGTATCAAATAGAACAAAAGCAGTTCTAGAATTGATGGTGAGAGTACCTTCCACCACTCCTCCTTCTTCAGTAGGTGTAGGTTCTATCAGAGCTTGGAGTCTTCCTTGATGTCTTGGTCCTTCTTGAGTTTTCTTCTCCGATGAAGATTCCTTCATAAGGGGACAATCAGAAATGCGATGATCCTCACTTCCACAGTGCAAGCATGCTCCCTTCTTTCTCCAGCACTCTTCAGTCTTGTGGCCAGCCTTGTCACAATACTTACAGATATCCTTTGAAGATATATAAGGGATGACTTGTCTATTTTCATCTCGAGGCTTTTTATCTTGTTGAGAGGTTCTTCCTTCATTTGGCCTCTTCTTTCCAAAAGTGGGTTTAAAATTTCCGGTGCCAATAACTTGTTCTTTCACGACTCTTCCCTTGATTCTATCAGCCATCTCCATGGCATCTTCTAGCAGTTGGGCCTTTCGGACCATCTCGGCATATGTTTGGATGTCCATAGGCGCCAGTTGGGGAATGTATTGGGGCCTTAGCCCATTCATAAATCGCTTGGCCTTCATTCTCTCTGTATTAATGAGGTGTGGAGCATAACGGGCCAGTCGAGAAAACTGGGCCTCATATTCAGCTACAGAGAGAATTCTTTGTTTAAGGGTGGCAAATTCTGCTGCCTTCTTTTCTTGGACTCTCTCCGAGAAATACTTGCCGTTGAAATATTCTAGAAATTCCTCCCAAATGATATGGGGGTCGGGCAAGGTCGCCTCTACGGATTCCCACCAAGCTCTTGCATCCCTTTCAAGTTGGAAAGTTGCAAGCAAAACTCTATCTTGATCCGAGCATTGCATGACTCGGAATATTCTTTCTATCTCCTTTACCCAATGTTCGGCTTCATCCGGGTCAGTGGAACCGTTGAACCTCGGAGGATTCATGTTCCTAAAGTTGCGGTGCAGGTCTCCCGCACCATGGTGATTAACTCCTCCTTGAGCCACTTGTTGTAGGGCTTGTGTTAGCCCTTGGATGGTCCTTTGCATTTCTCTCCATTGAGCACGCTCAGCGGCCATTTTCAACAGCTAAGAATTTCTGCAAAAGAAGCTATGGGGATTAATGTATTATCTCTACATATCTTAATATCTAGCCCAAGTCTCTACCCAATCTCACAGGTCAAGTATAGCTATCATTTGTCCTATAGTGTGAAGAACCAAGGGTTTTCAATAACTAAGCCTTGATGTCCTAGACTCTTTTTAACCATAGGCTCTGATACCAACTAAACTGTCATGCCCCGAACAAGGCGGAATTATCAAGGCGTGAACAGTTATACAAGCAGGTCGATCAATAGACTCAGATGATGAGTATGAACAACAAATGGACAAAATCACATTTTTATTTCATAATCTGACATTTCCAACAAACATCCTTCAAGGACTTACAATACTATTCAGACTCGATACACTCTTTTATAAGTAGACAGACTGGACAAGGAACTTATTAAAAACTATCATCACTCTAATCACTCCAGCCCATTCCTGTCATCTTCAAAACTTCCTGAAAATTAACAACAGTACACAGGGTGAGCTTGAAAGCTCAGTAGGATTTATATCTCTTTACCAGGTCACTTTAAGTAATTAACATTTTGGAACATCTATATGCTTTCGAATAAAATAAGAATAAAACAAATGACTAATAGAGAACAAGATCAGGAAGTCAAGAATTTTCAAGAATAGATATTGTAGAACTCAAGTGTAAGCATGAAAATGAATAACTAGTATAGAATTGTAAATATGGCCATGTAACAAGGATATTAACCACTCCGGTCAAAAATGTCATGTATAGGATGTTAAGCATATATTGAGTCAAGCATGTAATAAGTGAATTGCCTAGTTCAATCTTTCATGTCAGTTGGTGCAATGCCACACCTGATCATTCAACTCCCTCGGGCACAAGTACTTTCAGGCTTTACTCGCCTAGGACCAGATCAGGGCCCCCATGTTTGCCAGGCATTGAGTATCATGTGGACCAAAGTCCCATGTAATTTCCAGAACAATTCATTTACAATTATGGCCAATTTGAGTTTCAAGAAAAGCTTAAGAAACGTACTATAACGCATAACTAGTCATTTAGTTATGGAGGACTCTAGAGGTGGCCCCTACAGGCTCAAGAGGTGGCTCCCATTATGTAGCACTTTGCGCCATTCCGACCTCAAGAGGTGGCTCCCATAACGTAGCACTTTGCCCTGCATGGCACTTAGCTCCTACACTCCTAAATGGTAGTTTATGGCTAAAGTACAGAACTAACAAAATTTCCATTTCAAAGGACATATAGTATGAAGAAAGAGCATGTAGTATGAAGAATAAATGAAGTTTATAAGAGAAGTTCAAGGATGATTTAAGGCATCATGTTTAACGACATTAAGATAATAAAGAGAATGAATTTCTGGTCAAGGCGCGATCAACTCTTTGTGGAAAATCTTGTAAAATAAGTTTAGATCAAGTTTTTCTCAATCGGGTAATTAGCAAAAAACCAAAGAAAACGCGGCCAGGTAAGAGGTGGGACAGTGGGAGGCTCCCCTCGTATTCACGAGGTCCTAATTAAGTAACCACTTATCCACTTAAAGCATTTGCCCGTAGACCTCTAGCCTTAGACACCGGTTCTTCTTGGTGAACTTGCTAGCTACACGATTTTTCAGAGACACGAAAATGCGTAAATCGAACGGAAATCATTCTTGTATATTCTAACATATTCATTTGTGAAAGAATTTCAATAAAGGAAAATGTATTGAAAAAAGGCTGTCGGAAGTAGACCTTCTTCGAGCCACAATCCACCAAGGCATGATGGGCCTCGAGCCAATCCATGCCCAAAATCACATCGAAGTCCTGAAGCGGTAACGCGTAGAGTCTAACCGGCAAGTTCCGCCCTTCCACCCACACAGGTACCTTCTCAAAGCAGTACGGGGTGATCATGAAGTCACCAGTAGGCAACTCTACCGCCAAGTCACAGGACACCTCGGTCACCGGGTCCTCCACGCTCTGAGCGAAAACCTCCGAGATGAACGAATGAGAAGCACCTGAATCGAACAAAACACGAGCCGCACAACCCAAAATTGAGAGAGTACCTTCCACCAAATGCGATGCCTCAGCCTCCGCCCTGGTCAGATGAGTCACTCTACCTCGGGATCTCTGCCCACCCATAGTAGCTGACCGTGCCAACTGAGGGAACTGTCCCTGCTGCTGGTACTGCTGCGGCTGTTCTGACGACTGCTGGGGCCAAAACTGCTGCTGCTGCTGGAACTCGTGCGGCTGGCGCGGTCTCTGCGGACAGTCACGTGCCATGTGCCCTGGCTGGTCACACCTGAAGCAAACCACGGGCGCCGAACACGGTCTGCCTGGATGGGAACCACCGCACCTGGGACAGCCATCTCGCGAACCAGTCATCGAACTCTGACGCTGAAAAGCCGCAGGCTGCTGAACACTGCCCAACGACTCCTGCCCCGACTCCTTACGATCCTGACGCCTCCTGCTAAAACCAGCTTCCTTAAGCAACTTCTTAAGCTTCGACTTGAAGGATGAACCTGGCGCCGGAGCCGCAGTCTGTGTCGCCACTGATCCACCTGCTGAGAGCTGGGCGGTACTCTGCTGCTGCATCCCTGTCGGCTGGCTGAAATCTGCCTGCACCTGACTAGCACTGCTCGGCCCTCGAACCTTCTGCAAATCTCTCTCCAGCGCCGCTGCTGCCTTACATGCCGCATCCAAACTGGTCAAACCCGACGCAAGAAGATGATGCCTCAACTCTAGCCTCAGACCACTAACAAACTGATCAGTCTTCACCTCCTCGTCCGCCATGATATGAGGAGCATAACGGCCCAACTCGATAAACCTGGCACGGTACTCCATCACCGTCATGTCACCCTGAGTCAGCTCCATGAACTCTCGCAACCTCTGCGACCTGACAAAGGACGGACAGAAGGCTCGCTCGAAAGCCGTGACGAACTCCTGCCATGCAATCTGCCGAAGAGGACGAGATCGGAACACTGAACCCCACTCCGATGTCCACCAAGTACGGGCCGATCCCTGAAGATGATGAGTGGCCAGCGCCACCTGCTCCTCCTCGGGGCACTCCATCGCACTGAAAATCCGCTGCACATCATCCAGCCACTCTCTGGCCACCTCAGGATCCGACTGCCCACCAAAAGAAGGAGGCTGATACAGCAAAAACTCCTTCAGCACACGACCGCGACCACCTCGAGCCTGATCCTCACCAGCTTCGCCACCCTGCTGTTGATGACCTCCCTGCCGCTGCTGAAACACATACTCAAACATGCCTCGGAAGAAATCATCCATCCCTGGAGCTCTCGCATCTCTAGATACACCCTCAGAAATTGAAGCCCTGCTCTGCTCCTCTGGACCACCACTAGACTCTCCCTGCTGGGCACGAGTCCTCCTCCGTGGCGCCATAACACACCTGGCATCAAGAAAAGCACCAGAAATCAATAAAACACACGACCCTAAGCCAGTCGCCGACTGTACGGGACATTCATGGACCTTATGGACCACAGCAATTCGTTCCAAGTTCCGATATACCTCCAAAACCTCGCTCTGATACCAGCTGTGACGACCCGAGGATCCGAGTACCGGAAAGGAACCGGCGCGTCTCGAATCTCGGCCCGTCAACCCACGAGCCCGAAGACTCGGAAGGGTAGAAAGGAGTGGTGTGGGGTATAAGAGAAGCTGCAACGTCCACAGAGATAGCACAATAATCAAAAGGAAATGCACATAATAATAAATAATTCAAACTGCTACAAGGTCCACAGTGTCTCATGTCCAAAGAAAGTACAGTCAACAGGAAAGAAAGTACAACTACACGGGGCATCCCCCGGCGTACAACAACACGGGGCATCCCCCGGAGTACAACTACGCGGGGCATCCCCCGGCTCTGGCAAACTGGCAACTAACCCTGGCTAGAAGAACCACGCTGAAACTCGGCCGCGCCTCCCGTCGACCCCGCCTCACCTGAAGAGCAGGGGTGAGCCTCATCTCATTGGCCCAGTAGGGATCCCGCGAATCCCCACCTCGCACGAAAAACGAGGAAGAAGAAGACAACCCTACCAACCGAGGGTACGGTAGAACCGACAAGCTAAAGTAAATAAACGGAAAAGTCGTCTACTCTAACGGTACCGTAGTACGGAACCTCGGTCCAACAAAACGCGAGTCCACGCCTGCCAGTGAACAGAAGCACCATCCACAAGAAGAACGACCGGATGCGTCCCCTGACGTCTTACACCGCGTCACAAGTGTCTAGCTACAACGCCCCGGGCGTGAGACTCAGACACGCAACAAGTACCACAACAAGGACTAGCTGGGGTCGCACTCGTCAGTGCGTGCCCTAAGCCCCCAACTACGTGTGCACACACAGACCATCTGCTCTAGGTCGGGTCCTCTAGCTGGTTTCCCCCCCCACCGGACTCTGGTGGCAAAGGCAAGGGGCCCTACGGTAACCAGCCTAAAAACCGCGTCACACTGGGTCTCGCTCTCCACCACTCCCAGGTGGGTCCGCACACGCGTGCGCAGAAAGCTACGACTAGTGGACAGGTCACTGGAAGTAAGGACTAATCCACGGAAACCACCGACCAAGCACTAGCACAGACTCTCGATGATCCTACGGTAGGTACGGAGGCCGGGGACACGTATGAGGTCCGACCGTCCCTCAAGTCACGCGGCACTCCCACCTAGGTAACTGATTCTCCGAGGAACCCGGGGCGCCCCTGTGGCTCTCCCTGGGTGCCCACGGCATCCCTAGGGCCACACGCCACAACCGGGTCCGCAACTCACCCAACCGGAGGTCACGCTACCCGCAAAAACACGGTTCGGGGGAGGGGATGGTCGCGCTAGGTATCCCTAGCGCGACACCGAAGAACGCGCTAGCTAAGGCTAGCGCGATCTTCCATGTCGCGCCGGCCAAAGCCAGCGCTTTCACACCTGAACGCGCTAGTTTTGGGTAGCGCGATCTGGACATCGCGCTACCCGAACCAGGCCCGTTCCCCACCGCCTTACTGTTCGTCTTCTCAGACGGACACGCTCGGACGACATGGCGCGTTCATCAAGAACGCGCCACTGGACTATAGCGCGACAACGGGCCGAGCCCGGTTTCGCGAAACACTCCCAAAAACGTAGATCCACGCCCATTCACCACTCCTGGTGAAGGGAAAACAATGGGGAATCACCCCACAACACCCTAGCATGCATCTAGGACCCCCAAATCGATTAAAAACCCCACGAATCGACGGATCCGGCGCTCAAACCCCGAACATGGAAATAACCCTCCCGGCATGAATCTAGCCCCTCTCGGCCTCTCCACGGCCTAGAAATCACGGGGAATGCTAGAAAGAGGGTAAGGATTCGTCCCCCTACCTCAAGGAAGCCCGAAATCCCCCGAAACGCCGCCGATCTTCAAATCTAGCTCAACCACGAACTCCACAACCACGCGCCAATGGGGGCACCGCCGCGATCCTCTCGCCGCCGCCGTCGTCACCGCGCTGCCGCCAAGGTCCACCACCCGTCGCCGGAGGGGAAGGGGCCGCCGCGAGGTTCCAACGGGCAAGGAGGGGGAAAAGGGGGGTGACCGTTGCGCGCTCACGGGAGGGGGAAGAAGGAAGAAGAAAAAGGGAAGAAAAAGAAAAAAGAAAATGCTTTAAATAGAAAATCCGAAAAATGCCAAAAATACCGAAAAATAGAAAAATACACCTCCTCGACCGTCTCGACGCGCTGATCGCAACGGTACCACTCGCGGGCTGGTGAACGACCCGGTTCACCCGCTACAGGGTTCCGAAAGATTCGCCGAAACCCGTACGCGAAAATCGGAAAACGCGCACGGAAAAGCCGCGGACACACTCCGGGCCTCCGAAACGACTCCGGATCGCGCCGATCCGAACACGAAAGATGTCCGAAATAAAATTTTGGACACAACAGGGTCGAACACCCTGACAAACTAAATCCGGGACCCATAACGAAGGATCCGAAAGATCCGGGACATTACAGAATTTCTTGGGAGAGAGGGGAGGGGTAGCATTTTCTTCCCCCATGTGGTCAATTGGCCTAAAAAAGAAAATATAAAATGTCATTTTAATGGGGGGACACCCCCTTGACTTAAGGGGAGGCATCTTGGACATTTTGTAACACTTGTCCCCCTTTGAATGTCAAACCATCTAGAAGCCCACCTTGGACCTTTGACTGACCCCACATGGGCCCTAAGACTTAGGTGGACCAATAGGAAAGGAGATGGGGGGCCCTTGCTGGTCCTACTGGACTTTTGCACAAAAACCCAAAGAATCATGAGGAATGACAAATTGGCTTATATAGCCTTACAATTGCAAACCTAGTTCCTAAGGATATAAATGCAAACTAAAAGGACACAAATACAAAAATAAAAGTTAGTGCCCGGTGTAGATTCCCATCACGTCATCATCCTCTGTTAGGCTATTCCTTTGCAAGCCTCCAGCCGGGTCTAGCACCAAGCACCTGACACTGCTTCCAACAAATAAATAAAGTACTCATGCGATAAACTGGCCGTCATATTTCCCCAACTCTCCATCCTACCAGTGCCACAAATCTAAATGTCTCAAGCAGTGGCACATCATTCAACACGGCTCACACAGCAAGAGACAAACTCACACCGAGAAATCAATCCTCCGATGCTCTACCCATCTTCCGAAATCCGCCCGCAGGAACCATTACTATGATCCTAGACCTATGGGTTATGGGCCCACCAGGCTTCCGTTGCGCACTCTGCACCACACGCACAATCATCACAGACAACTCGGGATCCACCATCCTGACAATCCTCAACTCGACCGGCTAACTCCGAAAAATAGGGTGAGGAAAGCTCAAATACCTTGAACCCAGAGCATAGACTTGCTTTCTTAGTCTAGCAATCCTCCTGCAGCTCTGCAGGCTCCAATTCACAACACATTGGGAATCACAACACCAGCCAAGAATTATCACAAGCACAGCCCAACTGGCGCTCATCCTTCCGGAATGATGCCAGCACACCCTTACGCATCAAGGGAATGGGCAACGCTTCTCATGGGCACCCATACTACCAAAACACAAAACACGTCTCGCATGGACCTTATGGCACACAAAGGAGGTCAACCAATCCGAACACTCGATGCAAGACGACATAACTTAGCAAAATGCAATTCTCTCTGACCAAGGAGAAACCAACATACCTCCTACAAAAGCGGGAGATCTCCTTGGTTGACCTGGCCTTAAACCTTGCGCATGCTGGGTGTGAGGCCCGTGCCTTCGTGGATCCTTAGTGGTTTGGATCTAGTATTTATTCAGGAATTTCTAGCTATTTTCCTGGATTTTTAGGAATTTTTCTGGTATTTTTCCGGATTTGTTTAGAATTAATTGAGATTATGGGAATAATAAGATTTTTATATATAATAATGTTATTATATATATTAATTTTATTTTTTTCCCTAACCCTTCACCCCCCCTCTCTCTCTCTCTCCCTCGTCGATCTCAATCTCTCACGCTCTCTCTCTCTCTTGGCTGACCATCTCTCCCCCTCCCCTAGGGATTTCGGTCGAGACGATGTCGGTTGGAGGCGTGGAGCGCGCCGTTGGAATCCTCACGTCGAGTGGAGCGCGTGGACGCCCACCTTGACGCGGATCGTGGCTTGTGGAGACGAGGCGGAGCGAGAAGGCCCGGTGAACCCTCCTCCTTGCATGCGGCTTTTCCGGCCGTTTCGGCTCGAACAAGGTAGGAAGATGGAATCTCGATCTCGCTAGGATCATTTCCTATAGCTCGTTTGTTTAGTTAGAACCCCGTGGCATGCTTAATGGTTATTTTCCATTTTTGGGGTTTAAGCTTTGTTCTTCATGTATAAGCCATTGTGGGTGTTGCATGCTGGTGTTTTAGTTGTTATATTGTTGTTTAGGACGTGTGGTTTGGCAGGAACAGGTTTGTTTCGTCGTTATTCGGCGATTCCGGTCGTCCGGGAGGGAACCGTTTTCAAACATAACCCGTCCGTGACCCAGACGGTGTGACGGTCCTTCCAGGAACCGTCACACTAGTAACGGTCCTTCCAGGAACCGTCACACTAGTAACGGTCCGTAGGGGACGCGTTACATAAATGTAACGGCCCTTTGAAGGGGCGTCATATTAAGAGTAACGGTGGGGCTCCCAACCATTACTCGTCCGTTGATTTACGTTGACCGGCTTTGGCGGTTGGCCTGACAGCCAGTCGGGCGACCGTCAGGTGGCTATAACGCGCCTGGGCGAGTGCGTTACTTCGTGTTCTGAGCGATTAAAAATTGTTAGTTGAATTTTGGCCTCGGGTGGATCTAACGGCGTATCGGCCGGCCGTCAGGGCAATGTAACGCGCCTGGGCAAGCGCGTTACACTCTGTTTGGTTTGCTTTGTGCTGGAACTTCGGTAGATGTAACGGATAGGGGTGGACGCGTTACTGTTGATATAACGCGCCAGTCCCCGACCGTTACACCCTTGTGACGCGGTGGCAGTAGGCCGCCACTCGCCTGTCAGGTTCAAAAAGTTGCCGGCTTATTCTTTATGCATTCCGAAATGTTTATACGCCATGTTGAGTTATTTTATTATATCATGGCATGTTTGTAAATCCCAATAGAGTAGCTTTTCTTTCCTTGCAATGGAACCACTGTTGTGACCTTAAAGTCTTTGAGTACCGACCCGCTTGGGGATAGCAGAGGGGCGTTACCCTACACGGTTTGTAAGCTAGTTCCGTGGGCTCCCGGCCAACGGTAGCGTCCTACCGAGGGAGAAAACTAGCTAGAGGGTCTGGCTCAGGCGAGAGTCAATGTGTGCACACGTGGTCAGAGGCTGTGGACTGACATTGACGAATGTCACTCTGACTTGTCACTTGGTTTGGTACTGTTTACCTTGTCGTGTTACTGACTGCGAGTGCTGGAGACGCAGTGTAAGTCGTCAGTGGACGCATCTGGTTTCTGTTCCTAGTGGTTGTCCTACTCCCTGCTGCTTGGATTAATTGAGGCATATTCTACTGGTAAATTTAGTGTCTGTCGTTTGGACTTACTCGTTATTGGCATGTATTAGCTGTTATACCTGTTTAGTTAGAGTTTACAGCTTTTCTGTGATTAGTTTATTCATGCCAATGCCTGTTATTTTATTTAAATGCATGCTCTAATTACCTTTATATTTGCATGTATGCTTGTTTAGTGCAAGGTAGGGATCCGCGTGACCCCTACTGAGTCTGACTGTGACTCACCCTTCTTCTTTCAGGTGAGCCGCGCCCGCCGTCTCCCGGTGTTTCGTGAGTTACTTGGAGACCGTCCTTAGTAGCCAGCAGTAGACGGGTCGCCTTTTGGGCCTTTGTTGTACTTTTGCCGAGGTATGCCCCGTGTAGTTGTACCTTTTTGGACTAGTACTTTTGTGTCTCTGGACTAGTTTATATATGTACCACTCTGGTTATTTTGAATTACTTCCGCACTTCTGTTAATTTTATTGCTTAATTGTAATATGCGCGTTCCAAATTGCAATTCGTTATGCACCTCCTCGACAAACCGCCACTAACCCTTCAGGGGCCTCATCAGCCTCTTGGGTGGCTTCCCCAGTTCTTGGTATCGGTGTATCGATGTTATCGGTATATCGGTATCCTGAACTCTGGGTGGTCACAGCTGGTATCAGAGCGATGTTGAGGATTTGTGTAAGGAATTGGAATTTGCACTTGTCCAGAGCTAGTCCTTCGTGTCATCTATTGCTGGCATAGGATCTTTTCCGTGTGATTGATGTGTTTGTGGTTGTTTTATGCTTTTGGCAGTGTAACTATGCCGCCTCGTCGAGGAAGACCTCCTCGAGTTCCTCGTGCTCCTAGAGATGCGCCCAGGGAAGAAAGTGGTTCTGCACCTCCTCCTGCAGTTCCCGTTGTTCCTGTTGTTCCTCCTCCAGTGCCAGTCGTTGCTCCTCAGGTTGAAGTGCCTGGTAGTCAAGGCAAGGCTTTGAAAGAATTTCTTATGTTCAATCCGCCTGCTTTCGATGGACAGCCAGATCCAGAGGTTGCGAGGCAGTGGCTGGATGCAGTTGAACGTGTGTTCCTGTCTATGGAGTGCGCTGAGGATGAGAAGGTTATGCTTGCTGCGTTTTAACTCCAAGGTACAGCCATTACGTGGTGGAAAGCGGAGTGGCAGATTACGTTTCACTCCAGACCTCTTCGGCAGATCACTTGGGCAGAGTTTGTTGCTGCTTTCGAGCGCGCCTACACTCCTACCTGCTTGCAGATGGCTAAGATGTATCAATTCATGGAGCTGACTCAAGGCAGTATGACTGTGCTTCAATATCGGAACAAGTTTATGGAATTGGGTCAATATGCGCCCCATGTGCTGGCTAATGAAGCTTTGAAGACTCAGCAATTCTTGCGAGGATTGAGGCCAGAGTTGAAATTACCTTTGATCGCGAGTCGTGTTGCTGATTTAGATGGTGCGTGCCAGGCAGCCGTGGCACTTGAGCTGGAGATGGCGAGACCAAGTGGATATCCGCAGGCGGGGTCGGTTCAGCCGACGATGCAGCCTCAGCAGGTTTACCGACCGCCGATGTCAGGTGTTCCCTCAGTCCAGTCAGATGTTAGCAGTGCTTCTTCCCCTTCCAAAACCAAGTTTAAGACATTCAAGAAGAAGAAGTTTTTCCAGCAGCCGTCGTCCGGTACAAATACTATTCAGCAGCCGACAGCGCCTTCTTCTCAGACTCGTCAGAGTTCTGCTGTCAGTCAGCCGTGGACATGTCGGAGATGCGGTGGTCACCATAAGGGTCAGTCGTGTTCTCTTCCTGTGGTCTGTTTTCGCTGTGACCAGCCTGGTCACGTCGTTCGTGATTGCCCGCTGAGACCGAAGCAGGTGCAAGCTCCCCAGTTCTCTCAGCCTCAGCAGTCGCAATTCAGACCTCCTGTACCTCAACAACAGTTCTATTCTCAAGCGTCGGCGTCTTCTCAGCAATCTTCAGCCGGATCAAAGAAGCAGAAAGGCAAGGTTTCACATATAACTCGAGCTGAAGCGGTTGCATCCCATCAGGTGGAAGGTACGATTATACTTTATGGTCATTCAGCTCGTGTCTTATTTGATTCTGGTGCTTCTCACTCTTTTATTTCTGAGGGTTTCATGGCATGTGTTGAGTAGCCGACATCAGAAAGGACTTGTGAGCTATTTGTTGAATTGCCTTCTAGAGATTTCATGATTACACCTCTGTGTTTGGAAGAGTCTCCTGTTATGATTAATAATCATCGGTTGCTGGCGAGATTGTATGCGTTGCAGCTGGCAGATTATGATATTATTCTGGGAATGGATTGGTTGGAGCAATATGGAGCTGTGGTTGACTGCAGATCGAAGAAAGTCTATTTTCAGCCACAGGGAAAGTCAACTTTTTATTTCCAAGGTATTTGATCTCGTTCTTCTCATTTGATTATTTCTGCTATTCGAGCCTACAGGCTGCTTAGTGGAGGTTGCCAGGGATTCTTTGCTTCTGTGGTTGCTGTTGAGAAACCACGGCAAGATCTCAGTGAGGTTCCTATTGTTTGTGAGTTCCCTGATGTGTTTCCTGACGAGTTGCCAGACTTGCCTCTAGAGCGAGAGATAGAAATGGTGATTGAACTGATTCATGGTACTGGCCCGTTAGCAAAGACATCGTACCGAATGGCTCCAGCTGAACTGAAAGAACTGTGAGCACAATTGCTTGAATTGCTGGAAAAAGGCTATATTCGGCCCAGTTTTTCCCCGTGGAGTGCTCCAGTGCTATTTGTGAAAAGGAAAGATGGAAGCCTGAGGCTTTGTATTGATTATAGACAGTTGAATCAGGTGACTATCAAGAATAAATATCCGCTTCCCAGGATAGATGATTTGTTTGACCAGTTACAGTCTGCTACTGTCTTTTCACGGATTGACCTCCGGTCTGGCTACTTTCAATTACGGATCCGAGAATCTGATGTGGAGAAGACAGCTTTCAGTACTCGATATGGTCATTATGAATTTCTGGTAATGCCGTTTGGATTGACGAATGCCCCAGCAGCTTTTATGGACCTAATGCAGTGTATCTTTCGCCCATTTCTCGATCAGTTCGTGGTGATCTTTGTTGATGATATCATGATCTATTCTGCTTCTAATGAAGATCATGTGCAGCATTTGAGGATCGCTCTGCAGACTCTGAGAGATCACGAGCTTTATGCGAAATTCAGTAAATGTGAATTCTGGCTTCGGGAAATTCATTTTCTTGGCCACGTGATTTCTGGTGACGGAGTAGCAGTGGACCCTGCAAAGATTGAAGCTGTTTTGAATTGGCAGAAACCGAGAACTGTAACGGAGATTAGAAGCTTTGTAGGTTTGGCTGGGTATTATTGAAGATTTATCCAAGATTTTGCAAAGATTGCAGCCCCAATGACTAGACTGACTCGTAAAGATGTACCTTTTGTCTGGTCGGATCAGTGTGAGGACAGCTTTGTTGAATTGAAAAGGCTCTTGACTTCTTCTCCAGTGTTGGTTTTGCCTTCCGGCTCGGGTGGATTTGTTGTTTGCACAGATGCTTCTCGAGTGGGTTTGGGTGCAATGCTGATGCAACATGGTAAGGTTATTACATATGCATCTCGGCAATTGAAACAGCATGAAGAAAATTACCCTACGCATGATCTGGAGCTAGCTGTAGTTATTTTTACCTTGAAGATCTGGAGACATTATCTGTATGGTGAGAAATGTCAGATTTTTACTGATCATCAGAGTTTACAGTATATATTCTCCAAGAAAGATCTGAATCTCAGGCAGAGGCGATGGATGGAATACATGAAAGATTATGACTTTACACTCTCCTATCAGTCAGGTAAAATGAATGTAGTGGCTGATGCTCTGAGCAGGAAGGTGCAAGTCAATCATCTATTGCTTCATGAATGGAAATTGTGGGAACAACTTCCGAGCGAGGCATTTAGTATAGAGATTCCTGCCGATCCGAGGATGGCAGTTTGTGCTAGTTTGGCTTTGGGTTCAGTTTTGTATCAGCAGATTCAAGAAGCCCAGCAAGCTGATTCTGATTTGGCCCGTGTTGTATCAAGATATGATGTGGAATTTGATGATGAGCTGGTCGTCAATTTCCAGGGCAGATTATATGTTCCCGCTGATGATGCATTGAGACTTGAGGTTCTGAGTGAAGCCCATGGTTCCCGCTTTGCTGTTCAACCAGGTGTCACCAAGATGTATCAGAATTTGAAGAAGCAATTCTGGTGGCCAGGTATGAAGAAAGATGTGGCTGTGTTTGTTTCCAAGTGCTTGACTTGTCAGCAGGTTAAAGTCGAACATCAAAAGCCACGTGGATTACTTCAGCCTTTAGAGATTCTAATGTGGAAATGGGACCATGTTACTACAGATTTTGTGGTGGGTTTGCCTCGGACTTCTCAAGGTTTTGATGGTATCTGGTTGCTTGTTGAAAGATTGACTAAGACTGCCAGATTGTTGCCAATAAGAGTTGCTTGGAATGTGCAGAGGTTGGCCGAGCTTTATGTGCAGAAGATCGTGCCACTGCATGGAATTCCAATTTCACTTGTGTCAGATCGTGATCCACGTTTTACCTCCGGCTTCTGGCGCAGTTTTCAGAGAGCCTTGGGCACTGAGTTAGCATTTAGTTCAGCGTATCACCCACAGTCAGATGGACAGTCGGAGAGGACTATTCAGACTCTGGAAGACATGCTAAGATCGTGTTGCCTTGATTGGCAAGGTTCGTGGAGTCAACATTTGTCACTTGTTGAATTTGCTTATAATAATAGTTTTCACTCCAGTATTGGCATGGCTCCTTATAAGGCACTGTATGGTCATCCTTATCGTACTCCTCTGAACTGGTTTGATGTTGGGGATAGACTTTTGACGGGACCTGACATGGTGCAGTAGTGTTCTGATGTGGTTCGTCTGATTCGACAGAGATTATTGACGGCTCAGAGTCGACAGAAAAGTTATGCAGATCAACGCAGACGTCCACTACAGTTTGAGCAAGGAGATATGGTTTTTGTCAAGGTATCTCCGATGAAAGGTATTTCCAGGTTTGGGAAGCGTGGAAAGCTCAGTCCGCGGTATATTGGCTCATTTCCTATTGTTGAAGCTGTCAAGTGGCTTATCGTCTGTAATTACCAGCGGCTATGCAAGCTATTCATGATGTGTTCCACGTCTCTCAGTTGAGGAAGTATGTGCCAGATGCATCCCATGTTCTCGATGATTCAGTTTGGCCCGAAGTGACTGCTGATTTGTCCACGCCAGAGTTTCCTATTAGAATTGAAGACCGTCGTGAGCAGCGGTTGAGAAATAAGGTTATCCCTCTGGTAAGAGTTGCTTGGCAGCGTCACTCTAGTAAAGAGTCTACTTGGGAACGTGAAGATGAGATGCGTCAGCTTTTTCCTTTCTTATTCCAGTGAGGTACAATTCTTTTCTCAGTTTCCTCCTTATCCGTTGTTGTAAATTTCGAGGGCAAAATTTTCATTAGGAGGGAGGGACTGTGAGGTCCGTGCCTTAGTGGATCCTTAGTGGTTTGGATCTAGTATTTATTCTGGAATTTTCAGCTATTTTCCTGGATTTTTAGGAATTTTTCTGGTATTTTTCTGGATTTGTTTACAATTAATTGAGATTATGAGAATAATAAGATTTTTATATATAATAATTTTATTATATATAATAATTTTATTTTTTTCCCTAACCCTTCACCCCCCTCTCTCTCTCTCCCTCGTCGATCTCAATCTCTCACGCTCTCTCTCTCTCTTGGCCGATCGCCGCTCCCCCTCTCCTAGGGATTTCGGGCGAGACGACGTCGGTTGGAGGCGTGGAGCGCGCCGTTGGAATCCTCACGTCGAGTGGAGCGCGTTGACGCCCACCTTGACGCAGATCGTGGCTTGTGGAGACGAGGCGGAGCAAGAAGGCCTGGTGAACCCTCCTCCTTGCATGCGGCTTTTCCGGCCGTTTCGGCTCGAACGAGGTAGGGAGATGGAATCTCGATCTCGCTAGGATCATTTCCTATAGCTCGTTTGTTTAGTTAGAACCCCGTGGCATGCTTAATGGTTATTTTCCATTTTTGGGGTTTAAGCTTTGTTCTTCATGTATAAGCCATTGTGGGTGTTGCATGCGGGTGTTTTAGCTGTTATATTGTTGTTTAGGACGTGTGGTTTGGCAGGAACATGTTTGTTTCGTCGTTACCCGGCGATTCCGGTCGTCCGGGAGGGAACCGTTTTCAAACATAACCCGTCCATGACCCAGACGGTGTGACGGTCCTTCCAGGAACCGTCACACTAGTAACGGTCCGTAGGGGACGCGTTACATAAATGTAACGGCCCTTTGAAGGGGCGTCATATTAAGAGTAACGGTGGGGCTCCCAACCGTTACTCGTCCGTTGATTTACGTTGACCGGCTTTGGCGGTTGGCCTGACGGCCAGTCGGGCGACCGTCAGGTGGCTATAACGCGCCTGGGCGAGCGCGTTACTTCGTGTTCTCAGCGATTAAAAACTGTTAGTTGACTTTTGGCCTCGGGTGGATCTGACGGCCTATCGGCCGGCCGTCAGGGCAATGTAACGCGCCTGAGCAAGCGCGTTACACTCTGTTTGGTTTGCTTTGTGCTGGAACTTTGGTAGATGTAACAGATAGGGGCGGACGCGTTACTGTTGATATAACGCGCCAGTCCCCGACCGTTACACCCTTGTGACGCGGTGGCAGTAGGCCGCCACTCGCCTGTCAGGTTCAAAAAGTTGCCGGCTTATTCTTTATGCATTTCAAAATGTTTATACACCATGTTGAGTTATTTTATTATATCATGGCATGTTTGTAAATCCCAATAGAGTTGCTTTTCTTTCCTTGCAATGGAACCACTGTTGTGACCCTAAGGTCTTTGAGTACCGACCCGCCTGGGGATAGCGGAGGGGCGTTCCCGTACACGGTTTGTAAGCTAGTTCCGTGTGCTCCCGGCCAACGGTAGCATCCTACCGAGAGAGAAAACTAGCTAGAGGGCCTGGCTCAGGCGAGAGTCAGTGTGTGCACACGTGGTCAGAGGCTGTGGACTGACATTGATGAATGTCACTCTGACTGGTCACTTGGTTTGGTACTGTTTACGCGCTTAGCTTGTCGTGTTGCCGACTGCGAGTGCTGGAGACGCAGTGTAAGTCATCAGTGGACGCATCTGGTTTCTGTTCCTAGTGGTTGTCCTACTCCCTGCTACTTGGATTAATTGAGGCATATTCTACTGGTAAATTTAGTTTCTGTCGTTTGGACTTACTGGTTATTGGCATGTATTAGCTGTTATACCTGTTTAGTTAGAGTTTACAGCTTTTCTGTGATTAGTTTATTCATGCCAATGCCTGTTATTTTATTTAAATGCATGCTCTAATTACCTTTATATTTGCATGTATGCTTGTTTAGTGCAAGGTAGGGATCCGCGTGACCCCTACTGAGTCTGGCTGTGACTCACCCTTCTTCTTTCAGGTGAGCCGCGCCCGCCGTCTCCCGGTGTTTCGTGAGTTACTTGAAGATCGTCCTTAGTAGCCAGCAGTAGACGGGTCGCCTTTTGGGCCTTTGTTGTACTTTTGCCGAGGTATGCCCCGTGTAGTTGTACCTTTTTGGACTAGTACTTTTGTGTCTCTGGACTAGTTTATATATGTACCACTCTGGTTATTTTGAATTACTTCCGCACTTCTGTTAATTTTATTGCTTAATTGTAATATGCGCGTTCCAAATTGCAATTCGTTATGCACCTCCTCGACAAACCGCCACTAACCCTTCAGGGGCCTCATCAGCCTCTTGGGTGGCTTCCCCAGTTCTTGATATCGGTGTATCGATGTTATCGGTATATCGGTATCCTGAACTCTGGGTCGTCACACTGGGAATCGCGCCTTCCAGCACCAGGAAAGTCATCACTACTATCAGGTCAGCTCCTCCGACAACACTCACCAAGTGTCCCATCGGATCACATTCACAGCATCTCCCGACACCTCATCATTGCAATTCCCCAAACTACAACTCACCATGTCTCGAGCACTGGCTCTGCTGATCGCTAGTCACACTCTACCACAGTAGTTGAGCTAGTTATTGCCACACGCTCCCTACCTACGCCTGCCTCTGATCTCGGAAACATTAACACGCCAAAACACTTACCGAGGAGCGAAGAAAATCACTAAAGATGCCAGGCTCAAAGACTGCTACACCTCTAGCCACCAGACATTATTCCCTCGAATTTGTCCTTACTAACACCAATCCATTCTCGATTCTTGGGTCCTCAAAATATCCATCTCTTGAACTACTGCCGTGCAGACCACCACGCCAAGAACCATGACACGAACCATGATCGGCACCTACCAACGCTTATCCTCGGATCTCAAATCTACCGCGGAACCATCACATCTCATCTGAACCTCGCACGACACACCTAATGCGGTGCATGATGGCCCCCCAAATTCCACAATTTGGGCCACGAACCAAGTCACCGCCATACTATCTCAAACCAATCCAGAACTAACGTAGCCCATTCACGCGCAGATGGGCAGGACTTTAGAACTCACTCGGGCATCTCTGCCCATTCCTGCCTCGAAACCTGCAAAATGATCGGAGCTGGAACGTCATCTTCGGCGCCATAGAGCATGACGAGAAAGTCGGGCTCGACAATCAATAGCTCACCAAGAATATCCTTCACTCGTCCGAGCACATCTCTCGATCAGAACATCCGTTCCACCACCTCAAACCATGACCTCGATGCCTCAGGGGCTGGCTAAATCTTAAACTGGGGTGGCCAAAATGACATTAACACCTCTGGGCACACTCATGGCCACCTAGCCGCGAACTATCCTCGCCATCCACTTGACCTCGTCGCAGATTCCTTGAATGATGCACCACAAACTCGCACCGGCTGGCAAAACTCTACCCAACGCAGATCAACCGAGGCCACCACCTCTAGGGAAGAAGGCTTTCTATCTTACACTTCAGGCCCCATGTCGGCACTTCGACGAAAACAGAAACTGCCTTCACAGTGTCAACACAGCGCCAACACAGCCCTCACGCGAGAAACAAAGCGGAAAAGAAACACAAAATCCTATGCCAGCTGTCGACTGTATTGGACCTTATGGACTCTGATCATTGCAATTATCTCAAATTTTCATGTACGTCCACAACCACGCTCTGATACCAATTATAACGACCCAAGATCTGGATACCGGGAATAACTCGATACCATTCGAATCTTGGCCCGCCACCCACAAGCCAAAGGACTCGGAAGAGTTATAAAGGAGTGTGGAGGTATATTGAAATTTAAAATAATGCAAGCAACAAAGACATAATTAATTGTTTAAATAACAAGAAATAAATTATACTTTTTATTAAATAACTAACTATAGAGTCCAGTCCAATAAAGTACAATCTACAGAGAAAAGAAACGTACTCTAACGTCGAGTACACCCCCGACTCTGGGGAGCTGGCAACTACGAATCTCCGCGCTGCACCTCCGAATCTCGAGGAAGAACCGCAACACCTTAAAAGATTGGGGTGAGACTCATCTTATTGGCTCAATAGGGGTCTTGTAGATCCCCACCACAAAACAACGGCGGTAAACAACAGTGCTAGCAAGAACAACAATAACAATAACGGCGGAAGGAACGGTCATAATAAGAACAGTAAACACGGTAGCCGATGGAACCACGGCTCTATAAACTACTCCTAACGGCACGAAATGTAAACTCCGATCTCACAGTCGGGGAACCACTGAACTAACGGAATACCCTGGCTACGCTACCAGGAAGGGAAAACCACGATAACTCTATTGTGAAGGCCCGTCCTCGCAGACTAAGGCCCAACCCAAGACCACATAGTCCAAGGCACAGTCACGACCTCGCCATCGTGAACTCTACACTGTCTATGGGTGAAACCTCGGTAACTCTACCGGGAACCCTCGACCTAAAAGTCGGGAAAACACTCAGAAATCACCCGAATAACCACGAAGAAACTCATCTCTCGTGACAGGAGTACTGCCGATGCGTCCACTGACGTCTTAGTCCGTGTCCTAGGTGTCTCCCTACTCGTCCTATGTGAAAACTGAGACACCGTACAAGTAACCGTTGAACAAGGACTAGCTGGGGTCGCGCTCGTCAGTGCGGGTCCGACGCTGCCAACCACATATGCACACACAGATTATGCACTCTAAGTCAGATCCTCTAGCTGGTTTTCCCCCCATCCTAGACTCGGGCTGCAAAGACGAGGGGCCCTACGGTAACCAGCCTAAAACCATCACACTGGGAAAGCTCTCCACCACTCCCAAGTGGGTCCGCACACGCGTGGGCAGGAAAGTTACGACTAGTGCGAAAGGTCACTCGAGGTAAGACTCTTAGAAGAAACCGCCGAAGTACTGACAGGCTACGCACAAGCCCGTCACAAGTAACTCGGAACACTGGGTGCCACGGCGTCACCAGACTCTAGACAGTCCACTAGACCCACCAGCCCAACGGTCCTTGACTCACGCGACTTGGGTCAAGATCATTGTACACAGGGCTCCATGTCGTCAATCTGCCCTACTCCTAGAGTGAGAAATCATGGTAAAATAATTTTTAAGGTGGCTCATAACCGCCGAGTTCATCTCCTTTTCAAGGGAAACTAAGAAACCTCCAGTCCCAGGTTGGGTCACAGAACATATAATGCCTCGGATTTTTTTCGGATCCTTCTTCGTGGGTCCCGGATCTGGTTTCTCGGAGTGTCCGACTCCGTTGTGTCCGAAATTTCATTTCGGACATCTTGCGTTCGGATCGGCGCGATCCGGAGCTGTTACGGAGGCCCGGAAGCGTTCCGCGGCTTTTCCGCGTGTGTTTTCCGATTCCCGGTGTGTGTTTCGATAATTCCTTCGGAATCTCGTTGCGGGTGAACCGGGCCGTTCACCTAGGCGAGTGTGGTACCGTTGCGATCGGTGCGTTCCGAGGATCGCGAGGGTGTGATTTTCTATTTTTTGGGATTTTTCCAAATTTCCAGATTTTCCTATATATAACCCTTTTCTCTTTCTCCCCTCTCTTCTCCGGCGGCCGACGGAGCGAGGTGGGGGCGAGGTGGAGGCGGCGCGGGCGAGGATGCGGGCGAGGATGGGCGAGGATCGAGGCGGAGGCGGGCGCGATCCCTCGGTGGATTCTGAGATGGCGTCGTTCGCGTTCCGGGCAATTTTCGGCATGGATTAATCGCTTCGGCGCACGGTTTCTTCGGTGGAGGTAGGGTGACGTTCCTTAGCCTCTTGTCTTCCTTCCCCGTGAGTTTCGGCTCGAGACGAGGTCGAGAGGGGTTTATTTTGAGCCGGGAAGGGTTGATCATGCCGCGGGGTGAGTTCATCCGATCCATCATTTTGAGCCCTGATTTCGCGGTTTAAGGGCGTAGGAGCATGCTAGGGGGCTTGGGGGTTCTTCTCTCGCCATTTCCTCCTCTGTGGGGCTTGTTTTGAGGCCGATTGGGCGATTCCGGCGAGGTTCACCGTTTTCGCGCCGGTGAGCGATGTGCGGTCGAACCAGTGGCCGCACAACCCTTGTGCGGTGCTGTTCGGACCGTTCATCGGCTCGGCGCGCTTTGGCCGGGGCTTGGCGCGCAGTGGGCTTGGACGGTCTATCGTGGGACCGCATATCCTAATGTGCGGCCCCACAGCGACCGCCCAACCCTAGGGTTTTTGACCGTTGGTTGTGACCGTTGTGCAGTGCACTGGGATGTGCGGCCAGGAGCTGGCCGCATAACCCTTTGTACGGCCAGGTGCTGGCCGTACATCCCCTAGTGCTATGGTTGGATGTGCGGTCTGGTCTTGACCGCACAACCCCTGAACGGCTAAGCCGTAGCCGCTCTTCCCCAAGTGCGGCTAAGGACTAACCGTCCAGGCTTTTATCGTTGGGAGACGAGCGGCTAGGAGTTGACCGTTCCTCACCCACGTGCGGTCAAGAGTTGACCGCACATCTGTTTGAACGGTCCTGGGTTGGCCGTTCATCTGCCGTTTGGACCCTGGGTGGAACGGTCCTGATCTGACCGTTCAAACCCTTGTGCGGACCTTGTGTGACCGCACATCCCTGAGCGGCCCAGTGTGGACCGTTCAAGGGGACGGGTTGCGTCGGTGTGTCTCTCGTCGTACAGAGTGTACCGGGAGATGTCGTTGTAGACTTTTGTCACCGTACGTCAGTGTGAGTGCGGCGAGGGTTCCCCGCGCGCCGTGGGTTTCTCCGGAAAGGGATTTCCGAGCGGGCCGTATGCGTGGCCTTAGCCCCTTGAGTTCCCTTTCCGAGAGAATGGTCTCGGCGGCTCGTGAGCTGCCTCGGTACTCGTGCTACCGTGGTTTTAGACCTAGAGATTTGACTAGATTGACGGCCTTGTGCTGTTGCGTACAACGGTCTTGACCTCGAGTCTTCTAACTCAAGGACCGTTGGCTGTAGTGCGTCTAGAGGACTGCCCAGAGCCCAGTGGCTTAGCGCCACTTGAGTTTTCTCGACTCTCGCGCAGGGTGCATGCGTGACCGTGGACTGCGAGTCCTGTTTCTTCTCCGACTGTGGTCACCGTGCGACGGTGCTGGTACGTGGGATGGTCCCCGTACTTCGTCAGGTTCGGACGTTGTTTTCTATTTTCTTGAGAGTCTACTCCTTCAGTGACCCTCCACTAGTCGTAGCCTACCAGTACGCGGTACCGGTCGCACTTGGGAGTGGTGTACGGGCTTACCCTTAGAGGCGGTTTGTGGGCCGGTTGCCGTCGGGCCCCACGTCTTGCAGCCAGAGTCCGACTGAGGGGAAAACCGGTCAGAGGGCCAGACCAGGGACGCGCGGTCTGTGTGTGCACACGTGGTTGGGGGCGGTTGGACCCACGTCGACGGGCGTGACCCCAGCTAGTCACTTGTTTGTGGTTACTTGTGCGGTGTTCGTGCCTTTGGTAGGCGCTACCACGTCAGGCAGTTCACCTGCGGTGCGGTGTAAGTCGTCAGGGGACGCTACCGACTGTGCTTCTAGTGGGAGGTACTCCTGTCGAGTTGGGAGTGACACACTTTCAGTTTTCATGACTTTGACCTTCGGGTTTCGGTCGTGTCGACCGTTGAGTTTCGGTTGTTTCGCCGTGGCGCGTGTGTTGATTTTGGCGCCGTCAAACTAGTGCTAGTGGCTCTACCGAGGTTGCGTCTTGTTGTGCGGTACCCGCGATCGGATGGTCGGGGTTGCACCTTGGACAGCGTGTCCAGGTCGACTGTGTCCGGGGGACAGGCCTCTACAGCATGGTTGCCGTGGGTTTTTACTTCGGTAAGCGGTACTAGTGTAGTCCGGTAGCCTCGACCGTAAGGTCAGGGTGTGTTTCTGGTACAGTAGGAGTAGTTGCAGTGCCGGGTTTCGACCGGCCACCGGGTTTACTGTTCCTGCTGTCGCGGTTGCTCTTGTAGCCCTCCTTTCCGCTACCGCCGTTGTTTCCGGTTGGGGTTCCGCGGGATCCCTGCTGAGTCTCTATTTTGGAGACTCATTCCCTACTTTTCAGGTGTGGCGGCTCTTCCTCGAGGTTCGAGGGCGCGGAGCGGAGGTTCTCAGTTGCCAGCTTGCCGGGCCGAGTGTTCACTTGGCATGTGGTACGCTTTACTGCTTTAGACTGTACTTTTTATTGGACTGGACTCTATTGTAGCTGTAGTTGTTCTTTCTTTCAGCTTGTTGTTGTTGGTTGTCCTGCTTTATTTCCTATTTCTTTGTGCCTCCACACTCCTTTTAGCCCTTCCGAGCCCTCCCGGCTCGTGGGCGGCGGTGCGAGTCTCGGGTTATCGGGCCTTCCCGGTAATCGGATTCTCGGGTCGTTACAGAACACTTGGTCATTGGCCATATGCATAGCCCACACGGAAATCACTTTCTGAGGAAGCTAACGTCGTGCAGGGTCAGCCCTCCGCACTTACATCGGCATACGATGACTCGATTTAGCAAAGCAAGAAAGCCCAGAACACACGGGGTCACCTGGACCCTCAAAACAACACGGGCATACTAATCGAGGTAACACGGTACCTACGGACACCCAAAAATATAGTCACGGTCCCCACGGGGTGTTCGGGACATCCACGGGACCAAAGGGCGACCAAAGGGTCGCAACCGGGTCGACCAAGGACTAAAACGGGCAAGAAAACCCCATTTCGATCAACCAAACCGCTAGGGTCGGTCGACCTAAGTGGGTCGGTTGAACGCGGTGGGGGTTCCGATCGAGTTCTCATGAATGCGGTCGGTCCACCGACCTCGACCTCATAGACCCGGTTGGTCGACCGAACGTGTCTATGGGCCGATGCCGGTCCGTGGCGAACAGCGATCGATCTACCGGACCTCACCGGTTGGTCGACCGAAAACGGCAGAAACCCATCCGACCCCACCCTATTTCCATGCCCACTCGATCCCGATCGAGGGGGAAAACATTGGGGACTATTCCCCGGGTCCCAAATCACAAAATGCATAAAATAAAACTACGAAACGTCACCTGATCCGACGAAAACTATCACTCGCCCTGAACATGGAAAAATCACCCCGACAAGAAGAACAACCCACTCTCGACTGCGGGAAAATGGAGTTTAAGGGCCAGGGATCCGTCCCCTTATCTCCACCGAAGATTTCCCGCGCCGAAGATGTCGATTCCACATGAAAACGAGCCTCAAATCGCCGTCGAGCTCGTGAACTCGCGAATGAAGCACTGCCGCACCTCCGCCTCGTTCCACGCTCCATCCTCGCCGCTCGCCACCCTCTCTGACGTCTCATAACTTTAGTTTTCTTTTTCTGGTGATACGATTATCGTTTTCGGGCACTGCACATGTATCGGCCAACATAATAACGCTTGCCCTCCATTAAATTGCTTGCCATGGCGCGAGGGAATATCTTGACTTTTATTGATGCATGATCGTGGTTAAAATTTTGTGCAACATCTCAGATAATAATTATATTGTGGAGTGTTACTTATGTAACACTTAAATTTTTTTGTGAATTTTTTTTAGTGATCTTCACCTCAAGTTATTTGAAACGTGAGTGTGACGTCATTAGATGACGTGATATGAGAATTATATAAAAAATTATTATTATTCACATAGTCTAATTTTTATTTTTACGTAACCCTCGTATCACCACGTCACGTCATCTAGTAACATAATGTCTAGATAACTTGGAGTGAAAATCACTTTTAAAAATTTTAAGAAATAAATATTTTACATGTAACACCCCCGGGATATGATTACCTGAGGAGATATTATACCAAACTTTTCACTTTGGTTAATGCCTCAGGGTAATAATCTTCGCACGCAGAACAGTTCATGCTTCAAGGAACATCGTCTTCCCACCTTACTGTCATTCTGTAGACTTTGCAACGTCTTTCCGCATGCCCGTTCCTTCCGCCTCTTTCTTCCCTTTTTAATTAAGATGGACGGAGAAATTTTTGTGGAGGGAACAAATTGAAGAGTGCATGCATACAATATCTGTTATGGAATTGCACTACAGAATATAAAAAGTTTCTAAACATTTGGGTTGTGTGTGTGTGTGTGGGGGGGGGGGGGGGGGGTGGTGTTGGAGGACGCAAAACTTTGGGCGAGTTTAATAATAGAGTAAGTTAAGGAACGGTGACTTATTCAGGATGATCCACTCGACCCCTAATTCTAACCAATCCCGAGTAGATAATTGCATCTATTTCATAGAAACGAGTTAATTCACTTTAACCCTATCCGATCTTAATTAAAAAAAATGTCAAATAAAAATAATCCACTCAGCCTCGGATAAACTATCCTACTCGGGATTAACCCGTTATCAAAAACATGACCTTAAGATGCCGGACAAAAAGCTCTACCAAGACATCCAGGCCTCCTTTCAACTGGTCGATAGCTCGCCGGGGAACGAGCGAAAGCACTTTTTTATACAACTTAGTAACCAGATAAATGTATTTTTGTTATTGAAGGAGAGACATCCTTCAATCGACTACATCGTTCATGTCAGACATAACCGTAGAAAGATAAACCACACAAATTTACTTGACAGTTGTTCGATCATAGTGGAGAATCAATGTAAGAACTAGAGACGTGGTGATATGTTGAAGTGAATAGGCAAAGATGAATCTGTCAAACCATAAACATTCTCCAGATCCTACACAGCTTAAATCAGTTTGAATTGGGAATTTGAAAGTCACCAACCGATCACTCGATGTCAATCAGCAAATAACCAATGCAAAATAAGTCTATTAGCATGTTAAAATCAACACCCTTTGTTTTCGAAATGACTTGCCTCCTTTTGGCAGAATTGCAGGTCAAGCACAATCTGATTTCTGCAGTCCCACAACCCATACACAGTGCAAAATAAAAATGAAATACGATATGCTTCGGCATTAACATTGCTGCCATATTCTGGGATGATAATGCTCGTACTCAAAACATGAGATGATCTGTAGGTCGCCTAAGCTCGGTCCAAGTTTAGATTGGATTGCTCAACCTCCTACTAAATCTGTCTCAAACCAAGAAGCCGCTTCTTGCAGCTAAGAAGCCTTCGCTTGGGATATTTCTGAACCCCAGGAAAGCTTGGAAATTTGTGTGCGTCAATCTTGCATGTGCCAACTGATCCATGCACGCACAGCTGCATAGCACTTGGCCAGTCTAGATACCTTGGGCACGATAGTCTGACTGTATGCAGTATCATCTGGCCATTGGCAGCAGCACTGAGTCACCAAAAGAAACATTTGGTTCAGATGAGGCTAGGTCCACTGAACCCACGTTGAGGGAAGAATGTCTGGAATGCCTTGATACCATGTCTATATCATCCTCTCCATTCGAATCGATGCCTCTTTCAATTGAAATCGCCTCCTGGATCTCCTTGAGCACTTCTGATAAGGAGGGCCTCAATATTCCATGCTGTTGGACACACATCATTGCCTTTTCAGCAATCTTCCACACTGACTGTATATTGAAGTCATTCTGAAGGGAGGGATCAATGATGTCCTGAATGTTTCCACTCTCAATGTGTGATTTAGCCTGCGATCAATTTAAAAGCCAATTGGTTACAGAAAAGAATGTCAATTGTCATCCATATAACATCCTGTAAGCAATGGATCAAATGCAGCCACATATGAAGGGAATTGCTACACTGTGATGCAGACCAGAAATTTCCATGCCATGTTATATTTGCTTAAAAAAGAAAATAGCAACGAGGAACTATTACCCAAGGTACAATATTCCGGCTGTTGACTCCAAATCTTTCATTGGATATTGCTTGTTGACCTGAAATCAGCTCTAGAAGGATGACCCCAAAGCTGTAGACATCACTTTTGTCTGTCAATTGTTGAGAAATATAGTACCTACATTGAAGACCAAGGAATCAGGACTGATAGTGGTAAGAAATGAAAACAAATGATACTAGAGCACCTATTGCTGCTCGTGTTATTTTATTGTACATGTTCTGGATAATTGACATCATCTTGAACAAAAGTGTTAGAATTTGGACATAGTCCTTGGGCAATAGTCCCGTATTGGTTAAATGAGTCGTGGTTCATGTGCTTATGACCCTGGACCTTTGTATCTCAACACTGCGATTTTGTGGATTCAACATGGTATCAGAGCAAGCCAAATGACCCAACTCCTCTTGTCACCTCCATCCAATTAACGTCCACAGCCCATCTTGGCCGTGAGGGGGAGTGTTAGAATTTGAACATAATCCCTAGACAATAGTCCTGTATTGGTTAAATGAGTTGTGGTTCATGTGCTTATGACCCTAGACCCTTGTATCTCAACACTGTGGTTTTGTGGATTCAACATGGTATCAGAGCAGACCAAATGACTCAACTCCTCTTGCCACCTCCACCCAATTAATGTCCACGGCCCATCTTGGCCATGAGGGGGAGTGTTGGAATTTGGGCATAGTCCCCCGGGCAATAGTCCCGTATTGGTTAAATGAGTTGTGGTTCATGTGCTTATGACCCTGGGCCCTTGTATCTCAACACCGCGGTTTTGTGGATTCAACAAAAAAGAATCAAATGTTGGTAATTCTGACCTATAAAAAGCTTAATATTGTTATCTGCAAATCATTGACACATTTTTATCTATATGAATTATTGCAATATATGCATTAAAGATTTCTGAAATACTACTTAGGCAGGAAGGAATCTATACTCTGGGTCCAAGTATCCAACTGTTCCTCGGACAATGCTTGACACGTGGGAAGATCCGTCTACTGCAAGCTTTGATAGACCAAAATCTGAGACTTTTGCCCTCATATTATTATCAAGAAGGATGTTACTACTCTTCAGATCTCTGTGAATGACAGTTGGAGTGCAGCCTGTATGAAGATATTCAATCCCTGCATGTGTTCACAGGCATCAAAACAAATCGCAGTTGGGCATAAAGAATTGGCTTTCGGAAGCTAAAAGGCCAGAGTTATGAAATAATCAAAATGAAATCATTTAGAACTTTAACCTCTTGCAGCATCCTCAGCAATTTCAAGCCGCTTAATCCAAGTAAGGGTTCGTTCTCGAGCAAATGGTCCTGTGCAGGTTGAGACAGATGAGCATGAACTAACTTATTACAAGATTAATCCACATACAACCTACCATATAGGTGATCCTTCAAGGTTCCATTATGCATAAATTCGTAGACAAGTATGTTCTTTCCTCCTTGTTGGCAGTATCCAAGGAATGAAACAAGATTCCTGTGATGAATTCTTGAAAGCAAGGATACCTGCAAAGAACAAGAGCCATGATCAGCATAACATAGATAATTCACATTGAAGAATAAAAATCTCGGTATACATGTTCTACAAGAGCCATGATCGCTAAGATGTTATTTTAAATCAGGAATACACGGTCTACATGCGATCCATACTGGTTAATGCAGTTCCGCAAATAAAAACCATACAAGAAATGGAATGAAGCGCAGAAACTACACTGTACCACATTAAAGTCATGAGAAGTGGTCATGGTAGTCTGTCTTAGAATGTAGCAGGTTAATAAGTAATAACTTGAGCATGATGAAGTATAAGTCACTCTCAGTGCATGCCAACAATAATTCCAGGCTTATTAGTATGATGCAAGGCTATTGGGTTGACATTTCTCCGCACAGCTCAAGTTCATGCTGCCCAACTCTATGACTAACCTTTACAGCATGCCATGACGCGATCGGGACTGAGTTAACTTTGCCTGACTCATGCTTCTCGTTGTTGTCATTTTGTTTGCCAACTTATAAAGCATCCCTGTAGATGTCCTTGAGACATCTCACATTTTGATCTCAAAGATGTACCACTCTATCTTTATAAATTTGTTAATACTTTTTTTGAATTTTTTCCCTCAGCAATAAACCATATTTCTGGGCTTATTGGTTAAAAAGACATTCTTTTTCCACCTAGATTAGAAGACCAAATTCTCACTAATATTTCTTGTCAATTACACCAAGACAATCAAAGTCTTATACTCCACCACCTAGCAGTCCACAGGTTTTCGGTGTTGGATTACATTGCAAGTATCCGGTTCTGTGAAGCATACAAGGAGTTTCTGACAATAATTGTCCAAAAACCTATCCCTTTAAGTCCTTGAAAGTTTCTTAATATAAATGGAAAATGTGGATGCAGAACAATATTTGATTTTTGCCATGTCCCATGGCTTTTATCAATTGTATGATCAACTTCCTCTGTCCATACCATTCTAGTTTACTAGCCTATAATGTATTACCGACATACACAATTATTTGATTAACAAACATGTCAGAATTACATCTACATGAAGGGTTTGGGATAACCCCCAGCTGCACAGTTCTTTTTTAAAACAAATCCTTTTAATAGATTGTTATAGAAACATTAATACCTGATAAATCTGTCTCCCGTAACTGCATCAAATTTTATTGCCAAATATCTGAAGAACTTGGTACAATGAGACATCTAAGCAGGTTTCACACCAAATCAGATACATTTTCAGACAAAAACCAGCAGAACAAGAGAAGAAAGAGTCACCTCATTTGAGAATTCTCGAGTTCCCTGATAGGAATCGTTTGTGAGAACTTTCACAGCAATTTCCTTTCCGTCTTTCATTTTTCCATAGTAGACAATACCATATCCACCAGAACCAATCCTTCTCTCAAACTTCCCAGTGGCATCTTCAAGTTCAGATAATGTGAAGGAATGTGATGTTTGTGTAGAAACTCCACTGAAATAAGAAATAAGCTTTTTTGTAGGAAGGGCTGCGCTGGTATCATCTGTAACACAGAATTATCAAGAAAGTAATTTATAATACATGAGAAGGATAAAAGGTTGAGAGTTTTCAACATTCTGGATTCACAAACCAGACCTTCCTCATGGAAATTCTTCTTTCCCCTTCCTTTATGTATGAGCAAGTAACATGCAAAAGCGGCCACGAGCAGCAAACAAGATCCAAGTACGGCAAATATAATGATGGTCAAATTATTCCTGCTCCTTTCTTCACGAAGATTAATGTTGCCAGTGTAGCTAATCACAGAACCATGTAGACAGGGAAAAATGTGTGAACATAAAGTATTGTGCAAGAGACAATTTAAAAAATATAATAAAGATTAAACTTGTTCAAGGGTTCAAGCTGATTTCAATGATATGTTATCGTAAATGGGTTTTCCTAGAATGATAATATCAGATGTAATAATCACCCATGAATTCATGGCCAATCAATGAATAGGAACAGACTGTAGTAAAATTTCACACCCGCTAACATTCAGAGAATGTAGAGGACCACAATAGACTGTAAACATCCTGAATAATCAATAATGTTGAACACAAGAGTCATCTCATAAGAAAAATCTGCAAGAAATGATATGCCAGTAGAATTACACTGACTAAATATTCATATTTTCAGGAAACTGACACAAGCCCCCATACAAAAACTCAGAGACGGATGAAGAGGGGAGTAAACTTTGCAGAGTTTCAGGTGAACTAGCTTGTCCCATCTAAAAGTAGCCCCTTTATTTCGCTCTCTATGTCAAATGATGTCTTTTTATGTTTCAGAATGCTCAAAGCACTCTGGTTACTCTTGTTAATGTGGTCCAAACATAACTCTTTATGATGTGTTAAGTTTATCTTTTAAAATAGTTCAAGTTTTCTAGGATTTTTTAGCAATAACAATCTTGATTGGCTCAAACAATATAAGCTTAAAATGCATTAAGATTTTTGAAAGTTCTCAAGAATGTTTCCTTTTTATTTCTTTCTCCTTTAGTAAGGATGAATGGCACTGCCACCATTTAAGGAGAATGGAGGATACAGAAAATAGCCCCAGCCCAATGCCATGCACGTGGGCAAAAATGAGGAAAAATAAACCACGAGCCCAAGGATGAAAAACAAACAAGATTCCTCAGTTGCTTCATGATTTTCAGAAGAAACTTTTTCCTCAAAAGTATAAACCAAAATGCCTAGAGCATCTTTCTCTATTGGAGGAAAATAATACCCACTTGAGAACAATATTCCTATTGAGGAGACCCTGTGGGACCACACCAGACAGCATGTTGTTCTGCAAATACCTGCATTTGTTAAGTATCATTATTAGTGGGAGATCACAACTTAAAAACAAGCACATAGAAGAATGTCCATGTCTTTTCCCGCATCAGAGGTTTATCCTATCCCCCATTCATAAAGATCAAGAATTTTGGGGCACCACGGTATGAGGAAATGCTCCAACCAAGAGACTGGAGAGAAAATGCCCAAATGATTTACAAAAGGATCTATTGGTCAGTGTAAAAAATGAATCAGGGAGAAGCACCTGGGAAAGGATTAGGAGTGCCTCGTAGTCATATGCCAATACAAAAGGTGACAAGAACAAAGAAATCTATAGTTACATGGTTTAAAATATTTGAATGTTTATAATTTGATAGCAAAAAGGTTAGAGGGGGTAAAATACACACAAAATGCATGCTAATCTCCACCCCTAATTATCAAATACCCCCCTCTCCTGAATTTACACACATAATGTAGATCCCCTGGTGCTTAATGTTTGGAAAAGAAAATCTGGAGAGTGAGAATGTGAAGCACCGGATTACTTCTTCCCATAAACCCACTTGGGATCTCCACCAAGTTAGTGTCTCACAGACGTTAATCTTCTCAGTCTCCCCCCTTAAATGCACACAAATCTCTTGAACAAGAGAAATGCTCATCCTCTCCTGAAGAAGAAAGTGAATGGATGCTCTGTCTCTCAAGGAAAAGGGAGTTCGGTTGTTGACGTCGACGAGGTACCAGATGCAAAGATCAAGCTAACGTGACATATCTTGTGTGCGTCACGAAGCAAAAACATCTTACGTAAAAATTAGGTGGAATCAATTGCAGAGGATTGGAAGAAGTCATGGAATATGGGCTCGGGACAGTGATAAATAGTTGATAATAAGGCTCACGGAAAGAATAGGCCATACCAATATGTGGGCAAGTCTTTTATTTATTTACTTATTTATTTTTGACAAGAAGTTCTATAATATGAGATCTAAGTAAATTGTATAGAGAAGATGTTAAATCTTTCACTTAATAAGCCTAGCTATTTATTTTGTGGACAACCATATCTGAGACTTACAATTCCTTCAAGTTTTGCAGGCTGACCAAAGATGAGGGCAATTCACCAGTCAAATTGTTATTTTCAAGATGACTGCAAAGACAGAAGAGTGTTCGTTTAGTACATCAAATCTAGGTAAGTGCATCAAGCATTGAGGTATTAAGAAGAATACTTACATTTTATTCAGATTTGTGCATCCACTGAAATCAGGTATAGGACCAGAGAGTGCATTCCCATCAAGCCATCTGATATGCTATTGGATCAGTGATCACGATGACACAAACTAGACCATCAAATTAAAAAGGAAAATAAAAGGTCATAAAATTTTACAACTCGACTAGGCCTGTCAACCGTGTCAATTCTGCAGGGATATTGCCTGTCAAATTTTCCCCTGAGAGGATTCTGTATTAAAAGGCATCAAGGTCAGTGCAATAATGTGACAAAGACAATGCATGCATCTTGCCAACATGAAGATCAGAGTTTGAAGATGTAAAACCAATAATTAACAATGTTTCAAGTTTAGTTGTAATTACACTGAAACAACTCTTGGTTGTGGATCAGAATTACATTGCACCCAGGACCATGAAGCTGGTAGACACGGATCGCCGCCTTCTTGTGCCCAATTTGACAGTTGGTAATGGGAAACGAAACTCGCCATAACAAGAGCTACAATCCCAAAACAGCATTTTATGTTAAAAACTTTCAAAAACAAAGGATCTGAGGGCGCAAAAAAGAATAGAGGAGTATGTTGCTAAATCTAGACTCACCATCTTTAGAACCATCAATTATCTGCAGGTATTTATTTATCTCCAAAGCATTCAAGATCGGTCCCCTAGAAGAGTCATTTGTTTTCCTAAATGCAAAAGGTAAGACAAATGGAAATGATATGTTTTGATATCCTGGCTCATACAACCGGTATTTCCCTTGGGCATTTTCTTGAACATTAACTACAGCCTTGGCATTCTGAGCATATTCTGGGCCAGGAAGGAAAAGCCTAAATTTCCTACTCTCATGTGGACCTAAATCTTCAATTTCTGCGAAGTATGACATGGCCCACCCAAATCCTGGGAAGCCTTTCAAGTTTAACCGGTAAGTTAAGGATCCATTTTGACCCACCACTGCCGTCTGCATCACCTTTTCTGGTGGTCTTTCACCCGTATTGACATATATAGGCATTTTCGTAGAGACCTTCTCAGTTCCATCCGCAACATCAACAAGGTAATTTGCCTTCTTTAGAGAATCAGACTGCCATATTCTGTCAAATGGATCATCAGGGTACCTGGAACAATGGGTATGTCTTCAATGAATGTTTTCAACTGAAGCATAAGATGAATAATAGAGAATAAGGCACATGGTTCTTGACAATAAACCAATGAAAATGGACTTCTATGAATGCCAAATAAAATAAAATAAAACTTTCTGAATTTTGAAAATCAACAGAATTGATGCCTTATATATATATATATATATATATTAAAGAGAGAGGGGGGAGAGAGAGTATGCACATGTATATATTTAAACAAAATAAAAAGGAATAGATAAACTATTCTTATCCAAGACACGGATGGAAATATATAATAAAAGAAACAATAGCATGGCCATCATTCATTTGTCTATCACGTTTCTTTCTCAAATCTCAAGAATTCTATTGTTCCTACTATCTTCTACACCATGTTCCTAAGTCACGCTTTTTCACTCCATGTCTCAAATTCCTGCTCTAGGATGTTTAAGCTTTTATTTTCTTCTACTTCTCACTATTCTGAACTCATAATAAGCAATACGCTCAGATTGTAGTAAAGAAGCAAATAAACCTTCAAACTTTGACGGATAACCTCATAAAGAGGAGCATACTAACCAAGTATACAAAGAAAAGGAGCTCTTTACTTTCCATTTATCATCAAGCACATGATTTTTGCTTTTTTATTCAATTTTTCTTTGTGGAGTACCTCCAGCTTTCTTGATTTGTTTCTTTTTCATTTGCCTAAAACTTCCAAACTTTTTTCACAATAATATTATAACATAAAAAATACAGAATTGATCAAAGTGAGAGATGTAGATGCTTTATGAGTGGAAGTCCCATTCCATGAGGTTGAATCTTCAAAAGGCATAAGAAATTCATTTATGAACTTAATACATAATATTGGATAGAAAAGTAAAAGAATAGAAAAATGAATAAAGGAGATATCATGTAAAGATTATAAATAAAAAACAGAAACCTTTTCTGTTAGAAGTTTATATAAAGATTTTCTTCAAACTTCAAATACTGCACCTCAAGTTTTGACATAACTTGATGAGATATTTTAAGAATGATGAATGTGACACAATTGTTATGGTATCATCGGGATGAGACTAGGCCCATGCCCAATACTTCAGAAACATTTTCTTATAAGGAATATATAAGAAAAATATTTAAACTTGATATGCAGTCTGCACCTCATTTTCTGCGGTTCTGCGAGATATTTTCAATGATCAATGTGCCACTATTCCGTGGACATGAAAGCAGAAGTTGAAGTATGCCATGTTTCAAGAAATCTTATCTAATATAGAAAAGGAAGGCCAATTTAATTTCCAGAATTTATGAAAAATGTGATCATCATGATATTTAGACACTCTTCACCCCTTTTAAATGAGAAGATTTCTATTATCCATCTAGCATTCGCTTGTAAAATCAACATTTTAGATGCAAATGAGAATGTTAAAGTGAATGAATGATGGGACACAAAATAATATAATTAGGAACAGAGTATCAGAGTAAGGTTGGATGTATAGGGGATAAACCAAGAAAGAAGCACATCAAATCATTTAAGCATGTTAGACATAGTAAGTCCAAAGGGGTGAACAAATAAGATAATCAAAGAGGCGGTATAAACAGGTCTGAAGAGGTGAAGACTACTGATTCTGGAGGGTGTACCTAGGTCCATCCACAGTCCTCGCCAACCATAGATTGATGGGGTAAGGCCCGATGGAGGACATTGTATGATCAAAGCCTTTTGTCAAATTGTTGATGCTTTGAGCATGATGCCTAATCCTTGAACAGATGACTATGATGAGTAAAATTGCCTGCAGGAAGATTTTGGAAGTACCCAAAAGGCCCTGAAAGAGCACTGTAGTCAGTTCAACAGTGTGATGCCGTCTTCCTGAAGATGGCTTCCAGGTGGAACCCCAATTTGTATTTCCCTGAAAATTGTTCTAAACGACTCCCAGTAGGAAGTGCTGCTGCTATAACAACTCTGTAGTTGTCAGAGAACTAAATAAAGAGCTTTTCATGAACTTGAAATCAGATCCTTGTTTCAGGAATCCATATGAGATAGCACCTATAAGTCGTGCACCAAAAGCACATCTCCAGCAGTCTGTTTGACCTAACATTTCCCAGCCAAAGAGCCAAAAGCAAGAGGAACAGAAGTCTTAGACACAGTAAGCTATCTCGTGAATGTGAGTTTGACATGCTGCAGTCATTTATCAAAGAAAACAGCTGTAGAGAACTTGAGTGGTCATTAGCTACCAAGAAATGGACACTGTTTGTCATATCCTCTGGGAAGTTTGCCTTCACAACCGGAAAGTTCTGTTTATTAATTTGTTTCAATACATGGTAGCCAACCTGGAGATGCCCTCCAAAGCATAAAATCAATGAATGCCTTTAACTTGGTGTGGTATCTTTCAAACAAGACCATAGGAACGCAGAAACATAATCTTAAGATCTCCATGTTTATCTTTCCTCTTTTTATAGAAGGGATTCATGGAGGAGTAACTACTAGTTTCAAGAGAAATACTAACATGAATATCACAATTAATAGATCAGAAACACAATCACAATTTGGCCATCCACTACATTGATATGCAAATATCCATCCAATATATCGATATGAAAATGTTCATTATAAAAGAGAAAGAGGCTGGTCAAAACAAAGAGCAACTGTTACCAGGAACATGGCTTTACCTGACAAAGTCATTACTGTCTGCACCAAAGTTTATTCTTGCAGACACACCAAGGAAGAATCGAGTTTCAAATTCTGTATAATAAAGCGAACCATTGAACTGACGAAGCTCAAGTGTAGAAATAAATGGTTGTCCTGTTGTTGCATTTGATAGGCACACACTAATTGTTGGAAAAGAAGCAAGCAAGATCAACTCGTGGATTTCTATAGTATTTGCATCAGATATTACAATAGTTGACCAAGGAGTTGCACCAAGTGAGATATCAAACTTAGGGTACACATTACTGCTGTCAAAATTCCCATACAAGAATGTTGCCCTTACAAGGTACCTGGTTCTAGTCAAGACATTTAATGTATAGCAATACTTCCTGTTATCAGCAGGAAAATATCTCACTGTTGAGTATTGCCTTCGGTTCTCACCCGGAACAGCTATATTAACTGTTTCACCATAAAGCATTTGATTGTCGGGCACCCAGCCAAGTCCAATCTCATCAGTATAATTTTGTGTACCACCGCAATCAATGCTAACAAAGCCTGCCTCGGTCAAATATTATGCAAGTGAGAAATTTGTGAAGAAAGAACTTAAAGGTCTGAAATTCTTCCAAGAAATATCCTAGTCTTCATGACAAAGAAAGAGTAGTTACAAAAAGAAGTGCTAGCGGAATATTATATAGAGATGCCATGGGCACCGGGAAAGCCGATACTAAGTGACTTAAAAGACACTGCAGCACTCGGGTGTTAATTTTATGAGAATTTAGTTGCTGTAACTATGGAAACTTATTGGTTATAGTCCGTTTCAAGCAACAGAACAATGTCACTTTAGAAAAACATAGTCGTTGTCAACTGTGAAGCATATTGAGGCCTTTAGTAGCTAGTCTCAAAAAATGCATGCATTCAGATACTCAGGTTCACAACAGATTATAATGGTGAGACATCTTAAAATATTTGATCATCGATTTCAAGCTCAATGCAGTAGAAATGCTGTCATGGAATGTGATGTGGGACAATATAGCAAGTACACCAAAGTTAGTCGAGTGCACGTAAACGCTAAGCAATGTCTGGCCACGCTATGAATCCATGAAAGTAATTATATGTATTGGAAAATAAACAAGCACAAGTATCGTCCCAACAAAACTCTAACAGCGGATCGTTAGCAGTTTAGGAACCACCGTGTGAGATAAGGCCATTCAATCTATCAAATATATCAGAAATTACAGGACGGGATGAAAAGGGTCCTCACATATATGCACTCTCCACCAGTAATCACAAAACTATTAATAAAGTGTGGTCGGGTTCTCACTCATCTAAACACGAGCAAAATGTAACAACAGGACAGCCAGGACATTCCGCAAGATCATGAGTACGGCTTACCCTTGATGGCACTCCATGGAGAGGTTCACAGCTTATGTTGGTGGCGAGGCACGGTGGGGCTGGCAGAGATGGGTGTTGGCTTCACAGCCATGGCGGGCAGGCGAAGGCACAGGGCAAGGGCCGGAGTCCATAGCTGTGACCACAGACTGGGGGCGGGTTGCCTCCGTCGGCTGGTTAAGGTCCAACGCAGGTGGTGGCGCAGGAGAGGCCACGGGGACGACGGCAGCGTTGCAGGTGGCTGAATCCAATGCGGCGAATGATCCCAGCGGTGATAGAGGCAGCAGCTAGGACCGTTGCTACCGCCGCCGTCGGAAGGATTACCTGTGGTCGGTGAGCAGGCGACGGGCCATGTTGAACTTCGCGGCGGGGTTCCTGTGAGTAGAGCCGGCGGTCGAGCAGAGCAGGATGGAAGTCCTACGTGTGGAAGGGGGCAGCTGACGGGGCGGCAGGGCCGCGGACGTGATCTGGTTGCAGAGTGACAGCTCTTTTCTTCTTTGTATTTTTCTGTCTTTTTGTACTGTCTCTCTTTGTGTTTCTACTTCTCTCTTTTTCTTCTGCCTTTTCTTCCTTTCTTTTTTTATGCTCTTTAGAGAGAGAGCAGAAGAGAGAGAGAGGCTGACGTCTCCTGTTGGCACTGGGGTGCAGGGTGGCCGCAGAGCTGCTCGGTGTCGAAGAAGACGGCAAGGGAGTAGGCCGCAGGGAGAGGTCATGGTGAGAAGGCGAGAGACCGCACCGCCGTCGAGGTGGATGACCCCCGACGGGGAGAGAGGGCGGAGGACCTGGATCTCCGTCACCAGGTCGGCAACATGTTCAGCGCGGGTGAGTGCGATGCGACGACAGAGAAGCACGCAAGCGAACGGCGATGAGCTGCGAGGGGAAGGCGTTGGTGCGGTGGCGGCTTCCTTCGGGGCGGTGGGTTCACTGGATGGAGTCCGACGGGGACGACGGCCACCACGGTGGGGGCCTTTGGCAGAGAGGCCGCTGGCGACGGAGGTGGGCTCGGTGGAGGAGGCCGGCTGCGGGCATAGACAACGGCAGCGGCTAGGGGTCTTACGGCGGCGAGGGCTTCCTTCCTTATTCCAATCGAAGAAGAAGAGAGGAGGAGAAGCGAAGAATGCAGAATCGGGGATCGAGATCGGATCGGCCAATCCCAAAACGATCCAAATCGGTGGGATCGGCCGATCCGATTGATCCCGGACCGATCCCAGACCGATCCCGGATGAGTCAAGTCAGAAGACTCATGTAAGTATAGAAATGTCCAAAAACATTCAAAAAAACTTTCCAAAATTTTGAAAAAATAGAAAAACTATTCTAGCATAGTTGTATATCAAATTTGATGTGAAATAATTGACATATGCTCATCATTTCATGATATAGGTGACATACTCAATTCTGAGGAGAGAGAAAGTCCTTTTAGAGAGAGAAAGACCTTTTAGAGAGAGATGGGGGACCATGTTGAGGTGATAAACAATATAAGGGGACCAGAAATTAATGAAAATAGAAACAAAAATCACCCCCTAAGCTTAATTTCGAGGAGAGAGAAAGTTCCAGAGAGAGAAAGAGACTTACCTTCCAAGATCTCTTGAAGAAAATAGTCCTAGATGAGCTTAAAAGCAATCTTCTAACACCAACCACCCTTGATCAATGATCTTCCTTCCATAATGAGCCTAGATTGAGAGGGGAGAGAGAGAGAGTGAGTGTGTGTACATGTGTATGTGTGTGTGTGTGTGTGTGTGTGTGTGTGTGTGTGTGTGTGTGTGTGTGAGAGAGAGAGAGAGGGGTGTGAAGGAGACTTGAAGAGGAAAGAGTCTAGAAGAGTGAAAGCAAAGAGAAGAAAGTGAAAGGGTGTGTGTGAAAGAATGAAATCCTGGTCAAACAGTCCCAAAGACCATAGACCTTTGGTTGGCCTCCCTTCCCCCCCCCCCAAAAAAAAACACTTTTATTTTGAAATTCAAATGAGGACCATGGGCGGGATCGCCTAGAATCGGCTGGGATCGGTTGATCCGATCGGATCCGACCGATCCTAGACCAATCCGAGCCGATCCCAGTGAAGGATCGGGCCAGCTTGACACGGAATCGGATCGATTCGCTGGAAAACTGATCAGATCGGCCGATTCGATCCGATTCGGCGATCCTTGAGGAGAAAAAGAATAAGACGAAGAAGGGAAGAAGACGGAGGAGGAGAAAGGAGAAAGGAGTAAGGACAAAGAAGATGGGAGAAGAGAGAGATAGAGATAGGAGGGGGTTCACACCTCGGGGTCTCACACCCCGCTTAGGGCTTCGCGTCCTATTCCCTTCGCGGGAGGAGGAAGAAGACGGCTGTCATCTCAAAATTCTCAAATCTTCATTGACCTAAAATTTGGGATTACAATGTTATTTATAGAGGATGAAACTCTAACGATCCTCCTCGCAGACCAAATGACCAAAATATCCATAGGACCAAAAAAAAGTGCAAAATAGCACCAAAAATTACATAAAAATAAAAATTTCTAATATTAGCTCCAAATAAGTCCAATAAACTATAAAAAAATAGAAATTTAATCCTACTCACTTATGACCACTAGAATAGGCTCAGATAAAATAAAAATACAAAATAAAAATAAAAATGATGTCCATATGACTCCTATCGTCTGATGTCATGAGTCTCGCTTCGCATTAGAATGTCTTGCCAGTTTTACCATACCCCTTGCCCCGAACAAATCCATTTTGCTTAATTCAGTCATTCCAAAATGTTACCCTAGAATTCAAATTTGCTTCTTTTTTTTGAAAAGTGGATGGTACCACGAGTATATTAAAGAAAGAAATGAGCGTTCACTAATCCAATATCAATGAGGGCAGCCTGCTGGATGAAGTCACAAAAGTCTTCCGTCTCCCCCGAGAGAGTGTGATCTTGTCCTCTCCGAAGTCGCAACCACCGCATTAAAGTCTCCACCTACACACCAGGGTAGGCTCGAAGTGAGATGGAAGTCAAGTAATTCCTGCCACAAAACTCTCTTACCTTCCCTAGATTGAGGGTTGTAGACCCCGGAGAAGTCCCATAAGACCTCAAGCAACGGAAGTGAAGATAAATGGCCCATAGACCAACCTGCCTCTCCTCCTCCACCTCAAACGGGTTCCACAACACCATGAATTCACCCGCCCTGACCACTGTCAGGGAGGCCACCCCCTTCACCAGTCTATCTCCCAATCTCCCTCATCAATCCCTTCCCATCCCCTTCACATTTAGTCTCCTATAAGCACAGGATATCAACCCAACATCTCATTATCATATCTTTAACCATCCTCTTATTCTCCCCCCCCCAACCCCCTCACATTCCATGTGATGATCCTCATGAAGATTATAAAGCATCCCCCTCCCCTCCCTCCCTCCTGCTCTTCACCTGCCTCCTCCCCCTCACTACTGCCCGCAACCCTCCTTTGAGATTTTTTCTTCTTCGTTACCCTTGCTAGAGCCGCTAGCCATCTCTTCTGGATCAAGGTAAGAGACCCCTTGATGCCCTTTTCCACCCCCTTGTACGAGACTCCCAATTTTCCCGTCAAGTCCCTGAAGTGGTCCACTGTCAACCTCTCCACCATCCCCATCAACTCCTTCCTATCCTCCTTGCCCGGGATTCCTCCCTCCCCCTCCTCAGCAAAGAAACCAACCCTAGAGGTGGGGGTGTCTGGGACGTCAGCCTCCAACGACCAGTGAAGAAACCCCGCCTCGGATTCCTCCCTCCCCTCCTCAGCAAAGAAACCAACCCCAAAGGTGGGGGTGTCTGGGACGTCAGCCTCCAACGACCAGTGACGAAACCCCGCCTCATCCGTTGGGGGATCGCAGTTGGCCGATTCAGTAGCAGCTGGACTGACCACCACTGGAACCTGAGCCCTCAGAATCCCGTCCTCCTCGATGACGCCCAAGTCAAGGGTGTTGTGCCCCTGTGGTTTTGATGATTGGTTTTGATGTGAGTCAAACACTGTGAATCATCATGCGATATTCAGTCATTCTGTCACATCATAAAGCATTCATATATATACATCTGTAAGGTTTATGCATTTTCATGTCATACTATGAGTCATGATTTAAGGTCTATGCATTTCCCTGTTTGTGGAAGTCCTGCACATTGCATCGGTGCATTAACAGTTGGTGAACTGCATACATTGCATCGGTTCAATATCTGCCATATGCATACACGGCATCAGTGCATTCATCAGTTGCATGCCATATGGTCGATGCTTGATTCACTGCATATGATGTCTATACACTGTTGCATGCTCATTGCATATGAGGTCCTGTCTGCACGTTATTAAGTCTGTACAGAGTCTTGTTGCATCGTGTGTTTCATGCATTTAAAGTCTGTACAGCCCATGCAACAAAAGGTCTAAGCACTAGGTTTGTGCATTGCATACATTTATGGGCGATGCGTGTTCATTGTGCATGTGTGCAACATCTCTCAAGTCTATACATTCAAATGGCATGTCCATGCATATGCAAAGTTAGCGTCTCATGTTAAGATCCGTCTCACTTAGCGTCTCACTTAGCGTCTCTGTACATGCATCGTGTCTCAAAGTCTGTACAGCACTTCATACTTCATCCGTCTCACTTAGCGTCTCTGTGCATGCATCGTTTCTCAAGTCTGTACATTGTCAATGCATTCAAGTCTATACAACTCCTGGTGGCAAGTCTGTACAACGTCCTTCGCATGCACACAAAGTCTATGCATTGGTCAAGTCTACACATCACTTCATGCTTCACATACTCAAGACAAAGTCTGTACATTCCTTGTGCATGCATCGTTTCTCAAAGTCTGTACAGCCCGTGGTCGCAAGACCAAGTCTGTACATCGTCTTGTGCATACATCGCTTCTAAGTCTATACATTGCCGCTATGTGTGTGCATCATTTAACAAGTCTATACATTGTCGCCTGCTCGTGAATCTCTTCTAAGTCTATACATTGCCGCTATGTGTGTGCATCATTTAGCAAGTCTATACATCTGTCAGCCTTGCCTCTTGCTCGCAAAGTCTATACATTCATGAGCTATGGCTGTGCATCGTTTGCATATTGCACACTAAGTCTATACATCGCTGCATACACTATGCATTTGGGCATCGTTCATTACAGCAAGTCTGTACACTCGATTGGTGGCTTGTTCATGCATCATCTCACTAAGTCTATACATTCGTTGTGGCTTGTTCATGCATCATCTCATCAAGTCTATACATTGCTGCATGAACACAAGTCTGTACAGTGGTTGACTGCATGTCCGAGCATCCATGATTCAATGTGTAGACTTCCCTATCTGCATTTGTGCAACCTCACAAATGAAGTCTATACACTCGTTAGCATTCATATTCAAAGTCCATACATTCCTATATGCATATGCATCCTTCAATACAAAGTCTGTACAATCCTTTCAATACATACAAAGTCTATACATCCTCGAACCAACTCTGTACATCTCTCTAATATCCTCTTATGACTGTTTGACAGGTATATCCTTCGAGAGGAAATTGGTCTGGGCACGTGATCCGAGGTTAACACCTGGCACGTGATCCGAGGTTATCTCTGGATAAAAGGGGCACAAGCCCTACACACGCCCTATCTCTGAGGCTCTATAAATACGAAGCTTCTTCCTCAGAAGAAGAGAGATTGTGCTAAGAGATCGTGAGAGAAGCAGAAGAAGAGAGCAGCAGAGAGGCAAAGAGTAGCATAAGAAGAAAAAGGAGAAGAAGAGAAAAGAAGAGACAGAGAGAGCCTGCACGATCCAGTGTCAAGAAGAACGAGAGAAAAAGAAAGAGAAGCAGAGAGAAGAAGAAAGAAGAGGAAGAAAGAAAGAGAAAGATAGAGAGATCGAGGAGAGAAACTGAAGCCTTCATTGAGGATTTGTGTGTCTGGCAATTGGATCAGATCCAAACCAGACTTGCTCCTGCGAGAGTTACATTTTGCATTTCATTTACAGCTTTCAGTCGCTGTGTTTTTATCATTTCTTGTTTTTCTTTTTATCTGATCACTTTGTTCTTCCGATTCTCTGGTTTGAGGTCGGGTTCCTCCTGTGGATTCAGGAGAAGGGAGACTTGGTGTCTCCGGTTGCAAGTGGCTACGTGTCACTTGTGGGTTCCCTCTGGATTTCAGAGGAAGAGAGACTTCGGTCTCTGGTTGCTAGTGACGGGCTGTCACTAGTGGTTTCCCTCCGGTCTGGGGGAAGAGAGGAGTGTGTTCCTCTGGTCAAGCTGTTAGGCAGCGTCTGTTTGCAGACTGAGTCTGCAGTTCTAGCATTTGCTAGTGGAAGCCTCACTCCGGTTTGGAGTGAGGGGTGGACGTAGGTCTGGAGGACCGAACCACCTAAAAAATCATCTGTGCAGTGGGTTGATTGCTTTCCTTTGCTTCCGCTAGATGAATGTTTAGGCGCGCTATACATATTTGCTCATTGGTTCAAAAGAGTTTTTGATTAATTCTTCATATTGTCTAATCTTGTCTAGTTAGCGTTCTAGATTCTTAATTAAGCGAAATTTTTAAGGGAGGGATTCATTCACCCCCCTCTGAATCCACCGCACCGAACCCATCAAAGGGCGGTGGGGGCTAGGGTGGCCACACAGGGAAGCAGGGATTCAGATAGCTGGTGGGCCCCTACTGATTGGAACTAGAATCCTCCACCTCTCTGTTGTAGAGCCTTTGCCTGCTGATCAGCAAGGGCTTGTGCCGCCTTTGTGCCTAGAACAAGGGACAGGTACCCAGCCGGCCCTCAAACCTCGTAGGTCCCGCTGCCAAAACGAGGTTCCTCACCCTTCCACAGAAGAGCAAGTTGAGAGGACTACCCCCGTGGACCGGAGCACCCTCCAACTGTCGGCAGAACGGACGACACAAGAAAACGAAAAGGCTCATGCGCCATGTTCTTCACAGTCGTTAATCCAAAAGAGGACGAAACCCCCGCTTGAGACCCGCCACCAACCAATTGAGAGGGAACGCCAGCAGTGGCCCCGTCATAGCGGGTTGGTCCTGCAACAGAGGCCACCCCTGGATCCTCGGCGACCCATGAGTCGGGTGGGGAAGACGACCATTCGCAGGTCCTGCAGACCCGCTAACGAGCGCTGCGTGGAAGCGAGTAAGTTTCGGGTTTCTAATGCGGACCCGGCCTCCCGACCCACAACCCCCGCACCCGACCCGCCCACCATGAGCCCCGCGTTGCCATCTAGCCCAACCCGGTCGAGCGAACCAGCCCTGGGTTCAAATTAGAAATGCCTGCCACCAATCGGTCATCTTCAACCTCCCAACAAGCAGAGGGTTGCTCTAGTTGCGACAGTGGCCCCTCCTACTGCTCCACATGCACCCAGAGATAGACGACGAAGGGGGTTGTAATGCCCCGGATTCTTCGGATCCTTTTCGTGGGCTCCGGATCTGGTTTCTCGGATTGTCCAACTCTGTTTTGTCTGAAATTTCGTTTCGGACATCTTTCGTGTTCGGATCGGTGCGATCCGGAGTCGTTTCGGAGGCCCGGAGGCGTTCCGCGGCTTTTTCCGCGTGTGTTTTTCCGATTCCCGGCGTGGGTTTCGGCTTTCCCTTCGGAACCTCGTTGCGGGTGAACCGGGCCGTTCACCAGGGCGCGAGTGGTACCGTTGCGATCGGTGCGTTCCGAGGATCGCGAGGGTGTGATTTTCTATTTTTCTGGATTTTTCCGATTTTCCGGATTTCCCTATAAATAGCTTTTCTCTCTCTCCCCTCTCATTTCTCATTTCTCTCCCTCTCTCTTCTCACGCTCTCTCCTCTCTCCCTCTCTCTCCGGCGGCCGACGGGGCGGAGTACGGGCGAGGCGGGGACGGCGCGGGCGAGGCGCGGGCGAGGATGGGTGAGGATCGAGGCGGTGGAGGCGCGTGGAAGCTCGGCCGTGGGTTCGTGGAACGGCGAGGCTTCAACGGCGTTTTCGGCGTGGATTAGTCGCTTCGGCGCACGGTTTCTTCGGTGGAGGTAGGGTGACGGAACACCACTGCGTTCTGCTCGTTTCCCCTGCCATTGCACGTCGTTCGGCGCGGAAACAGCTGTGTTTGGGTCCGTTCTAGCGAAACTGTGGTTTTGTGGGTTTCGTAGGGTCGGTCGGGAAACGGCGACGGTTTCCAGATCGGTTACTGTCAACGGATTCCTTGGGGCGAGAGCGTTCTTTTCCCCCTGATTTCGTCTCGATTGGTGGTCCCGTTGGACCGGTAGAGCTCCGAGAAGCTCGGTAACCCTTTTTGGGTAACTTCGGTAGAATCGCTCGTTTCTCGCGATTCGTGCGTCGTTTTGACTCCGGTCGGAGTCCATGTGATTGCCAGGGTGGTTGTGGTTGTATCCCCTTCGTTTCGGCACGAACGGGGCGTGGAAAGGCTACGATCGGGAGACCCCCTGGGTTTACCCGCCGTGATGGTTGGGCGGTCGAACCGGGCCCGTCCATCGCGAGGGCGGTTGCCTTTGGCCCGTTCATTTTCTCTTGGTTTTGGGGTTGTGCGGTCGCACGATAGACCGCACATCTGATGTGCGGCCAGGTGAGAACCGCATGTCTCCCCCATGGACGGTTGGTACCCAGCCGTCTGTCCTTCCGTGGGCTTGTGCGGCCAGGAGCTGACCGCATATCCCAGTTGACCCTTGGTCAACAGTTTTGTGTCGGTTGGGTTGTGCGGTTTGGTCAAAACCGTTTTGACCGGCACTGGAGTAGGTCGGTTAGGTTGTGCGGACGATCCTTGGCCGCACATCCCCTTGGGCGGTCCAGCCCTAACCGTCCATCCTCCATTTGGGGTTAGTCCGATTAGAGCCTTGTGCGGCTCCTGCCTGACCGCATGTCTTTTTGAGCGGCTGTGCCCTAGCCGCACATCCCTTGAGCGGCCCAGGGAGAACCGCACATGTGCCAGTCTAACCCGGTGTTTCTGTTTTGACCGATTCGAGTCCCGGGTGTGTGGTTCTCGAACCACGTGCCGACCCGTGGCCTGACGGATGTTGTGCACGTCGTTGGGGCCAGGTGTCGTGGTACGTTGGAGTCCCGGATGTAGAGTTCCCGACTCGTGTCACCGTGCGTTGACGTGTGTCATCGGTTTCTCCGAAAAGCGATCCCCGAGTGGGCCCTGTGTGAGGCCTTGGGCTGCGAGCCCAGTTGTCCAGTCTGGGGCTGGAGGGTTCCCTCTTTTCCTTGAGTTGGGCTGCAGCTTGGTGGTGTGCAAGTTGCCTTGGGAATCGTGCTTCTGTGTTTTTTTCGTGTGGCCCGTGTGACTGGCCTTAGTCCTTTGCGTTCCCTTCCCAAGGGAATGGTTTCGGCGGCTCGTGAGCTGCCTCGGTATTCGTGCTACAGTGGTTTTAGACCTAGAGCTTGGACTAGATTGACGGCCTTGTGCTGTTGCGTGCAACGGTCTTGACCCCGAGTCTTGCGACTCAAGGACCGTTGGCTGTAGTGTGTCTAGAGGACTGTCCAGAGCCCAGTGACTTAGCGTCACTTGGGTTTTCTCGACTCTCGCGCAGGGTGTGTGCGCGGCCGTGGACTGTGAGTCCCGTTTCTTCTCCGACTGTGGTCATCGTGCGACGGTGCTAGTACGTGGGATGGTCCCCGTACTTTGTCGGATGCGGACGTTGTTTTCCGTTGACTTGAGAGTCTACTCCTTCAGTGACCCTCCACTAGTCGTAGCCTACCAGTACGCGTGTGCTGGTCGCACCAGGGAGTGGTGTACGGGCTGACCTTTAGAGACGGTTTGTGGACCGGTTACCGTTGGGCCCCACGTCTTGCAGCCAGAGTCCGGCTGAGGGGAAAACCGGTCAGAGGGCCAGACCAGGGACGCGCGGTCTGTGTGTGCACACGTGGTTGGGGGCGGTTGGACCCACGTCGACGGGCGTGACCCCAGCTAGTCACTTGTTTGTGGTTACTTGTACGGTGTTCGTGCCTTTGGTAGGAGCTACCACGTCAGGCAGTTCACTTGCGGTGCGGTGTAAGACGTCAGGGGACGCTACCGGCTGTGCTTCTAGTGGGTGGTACTCCTGTCGAGTACGGAGTGACAGACTATCAGTTTCCGTGATTTCGACCTTCGGGTTTTCGGTCGTGTTGACCGTTGAGTTCGGTTGTTTCGCCGTGGCGCGTGTGTTGGTTTTCGCGCCAAGGGTCTAATGCTAGTGGCTTTACCGAGGTTGGGTCTTGTTGTGCGGTACCCGCGATCGGATGGTCGGGGTTGCACCTTGGACAGCGTGTCCAGGTCGGCTGTGTTCGAGGGACAGGCCTCTACGGCGTGGTTGCCGTGTGTTCTTGCTTCGGTAGGTGGTACTAGTGTGGTTCGGTAGCTTCGACTGCGTGATCGAGGTGTGCCTTCTGGTACAGTAGGAGTAGCTGTAGTGCCGAGTTTTTGACCGGCCACCGGTTTGCTGTTCCTGCTGTAGTTGTAGCTCTCCTTTCCGCTACCGCCGTTGTTTCCGGTTGGGGTTCCGCGGGATCCCTGCTGAGTCTCTGTTTTGGAGACTCATTCCCTGCTTTTCAGGTGTGGCGGTTCTTCCTCGTGGTTCGAGGGTGCGGAGCGGAGGTTCTCAGTTGCCAGCTTGCCGGGCCGAGTGTTGACTTGGCATGTGGTACGTTTTTACTGCTTTAGACTGTACTTTCTGTTGGACTGGACTCTGTTGTAGCTGTAGCTGTTGCTGTTCTTTCTTTCAGCTTGTCGTTGGTTGTCCTGCTTTATTTCCTATTTCTTTGTGCCTCCACACTCCTTTTAGCCCTTCCGAGCCCTCCCGGCTCGTGGGCGGCGGTGCGAGTCTCGGGTTATCGGGCCTTCCCGGTAATCGGATTCTCGGGTCGTTACAGCTGGTATCAGAGCGGTGGTTGTGGGCGTACTTAGGAATTCGAAACATTGCAGTGATCAGAGTCCGTAAGGTCCAGTACAGTCGGCAGCTGGCTTAGGGTTTTGTGCTTGTTTTTCGCCTTGTTTCTCGCTTGAGAGCTTGAGTGCGCTGTGCGGCGCTGTGAGGTGGTTGCTGCCCGCGGCTTTCGTGCCAACATGGGGTCTAAGGATCGAGGTCGAGAGCCTTCTCCCTCATCGGTGGTGGCCCTGGTTGTGCTGCGTTGGGCAGAGGTTGCTAGCAGGTGTGAGCTCGCGGTGCTGCATTCGAGGAACCTGCAGCGTGGTCGGGTGGCTGGTGCGGACTGTTCTTGGTTAAGTGGCCGTGAGCGTGCTCTGAGGGAGCTGCTGTCGGTTTTTGGTCACTCCAGCTTGAGGTTTGTCCAGCTCCTGAGGCGTTCTGATCGAGAAGTGTGCTCCGGTGAGCGGAATGTCTTCTCGGTGAGCTGCTGTTTCGTCGAGCCTGATGTTCTTGTCGTGCTCTGTTGCGTCAGAAATGACGTGTCGGTCCTGATCGTTCTGCTGATTTCGAGGCAGAATTTGGCAGAGATGTCCCGTTAAGTCTTGCTCCTGCGCTCTTCTGTGCGATTGGGTCGTGTTCGCCCTGGAGTTGGCTGGAGATGTAAAGGCTCCGCGGTGAGTTCGGGACTCGAGGATGAGCATCGGCGGTTGTTGTTATGGCTCGTGTGGCGGCTCTTGGCATGCCGTGTTGCAGTTCGAGGAATTGCAGCGGTGGTGCATCGAGAGATGCTGTGATGGTGGTCCGACGTGACACTCGTCGAGTGTGTCGGAGGCGCTGACCTGATGGAAGCGATGGTTTTCCTTGGTGCTGGATGGTGCTGTTTCCAGCGTGCGCGAGGTTCGAGGTCAGGTCGAGCGTGGAGTTCTTCCGTTGGTCGGAAGTGCGTTTGGTCTCCCCTTTGGTTGGAGAGATTGTGCTTGGGCTAAGGTTCGTCGTCTTGCATTGTGTGTTCGGATTGGTTGGCCTTGTGTGCCATGAAGTCCGTGCGAGACGTGCTCCTTGTTTTGGCAAGGTGGCTGCCTGTGAGAAGTCGTGCCCATTCCCTTGTCGTGTGAGGGTGCTGGCGCCGTTCCGGGAGGACGAGTGCTGGTTGGGCGGTGTTTGCTTTCTCGACTGTGCGCGTGGATCAGAGTGCGCAGCGGAAGCGTGGTGGGCTCGTGACCCATTGGTTCAGGATCGTAGCATTGGTTGCTACGGGCGGATTCCTGAGTTTGCGTTGAGCATCGGAGGATGGGTTCCTCGGTGTGAAACGTGTTTTTGCCGTGCCGTTGCTCGAGGTATTATGGTTCTTGGCACTGGCAGGATGGAGTGTTGGGAAAAGTGCTGGCTAGTGCGCCGCATGAGTACCCTGTTCCTGTGTTGGAAGCCGTGTCAGGCGTCGGTATTGGACCTGGATGGGGTTGTTGAGGATGTCGCCTGACGATGGTCGAGGACGTGTTGGTCAGAGTCGGTGGCTTGGTGCCCGACTTGTGTTCCCAGTCGTGTCCTCGGTTGAGATCGTGTTTTGAGGCAGTGATCTCTGGCAGGCTGTGGGCTCCCGTTGGTTCTACGGTCTTGTCGGATTGTGACGGTGAGATGTTTATTGCTTAGGGACCCACGAGCGCTGTTCAGGTGGTGTCCCGTGGCTCTGTGGTAAGGGCGGAATCGGGATTGGCAGGTGTCCACTTGGTTTGATCGAAGGATGTGATGAGACCAGATGGATGAGTGACGCTTGTGGGCGGAGGCCTTCTGTGAGATTAGCGTCGGTTGGTGGTCCTTGATAGGACGTTGGTGTCGCAAGGTTATCCCTGGTTTGGTGATTAGCATGGGGTGGTTCCCTATAAGTCTGAGTCCCGTGAGGTGATGACTGAAGACGCCATGTTCTGTCATTTGGTTTCGTCGTGCTCCCCGAGAAGGTTGAGTTGGCGAGCAGTTGGTGACCAGTGGATGGTCTTTCCAGAGACAGAAGATGCTGGTTGTTGGGGCTCGAGCGTGGCGAGAGCTGAGTGCCAGCGAGACCTTTGGTGGTCGTTTCTGTGATGTGCCTTTCCGGATGGGATCTGGACTTTGTCGAAGTTTGTCTTCTGACGAGAATTGGCACGGTGTTGTGTCCGGCTTTCGGCTTGCCATGTGTGGGGTGTTTCTTGGTGTTGAGCCGATGTGCTGGTTGCGGTCTGTTGAGCTGGCTGCTTGAGCTGGTGGAGGCTCTGTATTGGTTGTCCCCTTGAGAAGGGTGTGCGACCTGTCAGCTGGTTGTGAAGCTGATGTGTGTTTTGTCTGCTGACCCTGGGGTGGATCAGTAGCTGTTGCTCGTGTCGAGGGTTGTGTTTCCTCGGTGAGCGAGATCGTGGCTGCGGCGCCACGGTGGATTCTCGCGTTGTCTGAGGTGATGCCGGACTGTGTCCTTTGGTATATGCCTGCTCTGTTGGCCTGTGTGCTCGGCGCGAGGAGCGAGGTGTTGCTTGTGATCGTAAGTCTGGCTGTGTCCCTCAGGATCGGTGTTTTCGTGAGAATCGAGGTTTTCTGTGCTGGGGCTCTGACAGCGTGTCAGTGATTCTGTGTTCTTCCCCTGGGACTTCGTGCTTGGTCCTGAATTTCGAGGACGAAATTCCTTTAAGGGGGGAGGGCTGTAATGCCCCGGATTCTTCGGATCCTTTTCGTGGGCTCCGGATCTGGTTTCTCGGATTGTCCAACTCTGTTTTGTCTGAAATTTCGTTTCGGACATCTTTCGTGTTCGGATCGGTGCGATCCGGAGTCGTTTCGGAGGCCCGGAGGCGTTCCGCGGCTTTTTCCGCGTGTGTTTTTCCGATTCCCGGCGTGGGTTTCGGCTTTCCCTTCGGAACCTCGTTGCGGGTGAACCGGGCCGTTCACCAGGGCGCGAGTGGTACCGTTGCGATCGGTGCGTTCCGAGGATCGCGAGGGTGTGATTTTCTATTTTTCTGGATTTTTCCGATTTTCCGGATTTCCCTATAAATAGCTTTTCTCTCTCTCCCCTCTCATTTCTCATTTCTCTCCCTCTCTCTTCTCACGCTCTCTCCTCTCTCCCTCTCTCTCCGGCGGCCGACGGGGCGGAGTACGGGCGAGGCGGGGACGGCGCGGGCGAGGCGCGGGCGAGGATGGGTGAGGATCGAGGCGGTGGAGGCGCGTGGAAGCTCGGCCGTGGGTTCGTGGAACGGCGAGGCTTCAACGGCGTTTTCGGCGTGGATTAGTCGCTTCGGCGCACGGTTTCTTCGGTGGAGGTAGGGTGACGGAACACCACTGCGTTCTGCTCGTTTCCCCTGCCATTGCACGTCGTTCGGCGCGGAAACAGCTGTGTTTGGGTCCGTTCTAGCGAAACTGTGGTTTTGTGGGTTTCGTAGGGTCGGTCGGGAAACGGCGACGGTTTCCAGATCGGTTACTGTCAACGGATTCCTTGGGGCGAGAGCGTTCTTTTCCCCCTGATTTCGTCTCGATTGGTGGTCCCGTTGGACCGGTAGAGCTCCGAGAAGCTCGGTAACCCTTTTTGGGTAACTTCGGTAGAATCGCTCGTTTCTCGCGATTCGTGCGTCGTTTTGACTCCGGTCGGAGTCCATGTGATTGCCAGGGTGGTTGTGGTTGTATCCCCTTCGTTTCGGCACGAACGGGGCGTGGAAAGGCTACGATCGGGAGACCCCCTGGGTTTACCCGCCGTGATGGTTGGGCGGTCGAACCGGGCCCGTCCATCGCGAGGGCGGTTGCCTTTGGCCCGTTCATTTTCTCTTGGTTTTGGGGTTGTGCGGTCGCACGATAGACCGCACATCTGATGTGCGGCCAGGTGAGAACCGCATGTCTCCCCCATGGACGGTTGGTACCCAGCCGTCTGTCCTTCCGTGGGCTTGTGCGGCCAGGAGCTGACCGCATATCCCAGTTGACCCTTGGTCAACAGTTTTGTGTCGGTTGGGTTGTGCGGTTTGGTCAAAACCGTTTTGACCGGCACTGGAGTAGGTCGGTTAGGTTGTGCGGACGATCCTTGGCCGCACATCCCCTTGGGCGGTCCAGCCCTAACCGTCCATCCTCCATTTGGGGTTAGTCCGATTAGAGCCTTGTGCGGCTCCTGCCTGACCGCATGTCTTTTTGAGCGGCTGTGCCCTAGCCGCACATCCCTTGAGCGGCCCAGGGAGAACCGCACATGTGCCAGTCTAACCCGGTGTTTCTGTTTTGACCGATTCGAGTCCCGGGTGTGTGGTTCTCGAACCACGTGCCGACCCGTGGCCTGACGGATGTTGTGCACGTCGTTGGGGCCAGGTGTCGTGGTACGTTGGAGTCCCGGATGTAGAGTTCCCGACTCGTGTCACCGTGCGTTGACGTGTGTCATCGGTTTCTCCGAAAAGCGATCCCCGAGTGGGCCCTGTGTGAGGCCTTGGGCTGCGAGCCCAGTTGTCCAGTCTGGGGCTGGAGGCTTCCCTCTTTTCCTTGAGTTGGGCTGCAGCTTGGTGGTGTGCAAGTTGCCTTGGGAATCGTGCTTCTGTGTTTTTTTCGTGTGGCCCGTGTGACTGGCCTTAGTCCTTTGCGTTCCCTTCCCAAGGGAATGGTTTCGGCGGCTCGTGAGCTGCCTCGGTATTCGTGCTACAGTGGTTTTAGACCTAGAGCTTGGACTAGATTGACGGCCTTGTGCTGTTGCGTGCAACGGTCTTGACCCCGAGTCTTGCGACTCAAGGACCGTTGGCTGTAGTGTGTCTAGAGGACTGTCCAGAGCCCAGTGACTTAGCGTCACTTGGGTTTTCTCGACTCTCGCGCAGGGTGTGTGCGCGGCCGTGGACTGTGAGTCCCGTTTCTTCTCCGACTGTGGTCATCGTGCGACGGTGCTAGTACGTGGGATGGTCCCCGTACTTTGTCGGATGCGGACGTTGTTTTCCGTTGACTTGAGAGTCTACTCCTTCAGTGACCCTCCACTAGTCGTAGCCTACCAGTACGCGTGTGCTGGTCGCACCAGGGAGTGGTGTACGGGCTGACCTTTAGAGACGGTTTGTGGACCGGTTACCGTTGGGCCCCACGTCTTGCAGCCAGAGTCCGGCTGAGGGGAAAACCGGTCAGAGGGCCAGACCAGGGACGCGCGGTCTGTGTGTGCACACGTGGTTGGGGGCGGTTGGACCCACGTCGACGGGCGTGACCCCAGCTAGTCACTTGTTTGTGGTTACTTGTACGGTGTTCGTGCCTTTGGTAGGAGCTACCACGTCAGGCAGTTCACTTGCGGTGCGGTGTAAGACGTCAGGGGACGCTACCGGCTGTGCTTCTAGTGGGTGGTACTCCTGTCGAGTACGGAGTGACAGACTATCAGTTTCCGTGATTTCGACCTTCGGGTTTTCGGTCGTGTTGACCGTTGAGTTCGGTTGTTTCGCCGTGGCGCGTGTGTTGGTTTTCGCGCCAAGGGTCTAATGCTAGTGGCTTTACCGAGGTTGGGTCTTGTTGTGCGGTACCCGCGATCGGATGGTCGGGGTTGCACCTTGGACAGCGTGTCCAGGTCGGCTGTGTTCGAGGGACAGGCCTCTACGGCGTGGTTGCCGTGTGTTCTTGCTTCGGTAGGTGGTACTAGTGTGGTTCGGTAGCTTCGACTGCGTGATCGAGGTGTGCCTTCTGGTACAGTAGGAGTAGCTGTAGTGCCGAGTTTTTGACCGGCCACCGGTTTGCTGTTCCTGCTGTAGTTGTAGCTCTCCTTTCCGCTACCGCCGTTGTTTCCGGTTGGGGTTCCGCGGGATCCCTGCTGAGTCTCTGTTTTGGAGACTCATTCCCTGCTTTTCAGGTGTGGCGGTTCTTCCTCGTGGTTCGAGGGTGCGGAGCGGAGGTTCTCAGTTGCCAGCTTGCCGGGCCGAGTGTTGACTTGGCATGTGGTACGTTTTTACTGCTTTAGACTGTACTTTCTGTTGGACTGGACTCTGTTGTAGCTGTAGCTGTTGCTGTTCTTTCTTTCAGCTTGTCGTTGGTTGTCCTGCTTTATTTCCTATTTCTTTGTGCCTCCACACTCCTTTTAGCCCTTCCGAGCCCTCCCGGCTCGTGGGCGGCGGTGCGAGTCTCGGGTTATCGGGCCTTCCCGGTAATCGGATTCTCGGGTCGTTACAGGGGTGCTACGCGATGTCTACTGTGATGACGGCGGGGATAGCCGCCGGGCCGGCCACAATCGACATAGGCAAGAAGCCGAGAGATCCTCTAACCACCCTGCCGAAACTGCGGATGAGGAATTCCACACCTTCTTCATCACAAAGAAAGGGGACACCATCCACAATGATGCAGACTCTCCTCACCTACAGATTAGGGAAGGCTCCCCTATTCTCCGACCATTTTTGTACCAGAAGTAGGGCTCCACCCACCGCTAGGAAGCCGATATCAACCAGCGGCGTCACCACACCCTCGTCCTACCCCACCGCTAGAAAAGACGTCTGAGATACACAGGATACATCCCAGTGAAACCCAGACCACTCCACCAGATACCGCCTAACCTCCTCCACCTCCGTAGCCCCTTCCACCAGGGAGACACACAAACACCTCCTAAGCCACCCTGTCTTCCCTTGAAGGAGCTCCACCAGAAATGACCCCGCATCGTGGCATCTCTCATTCTCTTGTTTTCGGGCACCCTTGGAGTCGGAACGTCCCTCACCACCTCCGCGAAGGACGAGCGTCTCCCTTGGCTCCCATGGACCTCTGCCTGCACTAGAGCCTTCCCCTTACAGAAATGTCGTATGTGACCTCTACTTCCACACTCGTAGCAAGTCGGCCCTAACGCAAATGCCGGGCCCCCCGCCCTGCGAGGCCCTCTTCCGGTGACCAACTCCAACGGTGGGCCACCCGGAAAAAATGCAATTCAAGGATGAAATGGTCGGAGAATTCCTATTTAAAGTTCAATGAGACAGCCTGTCTCTTCGGAGGCATCCGATAAAATTGGAACAATACATAGAAGATTAGCATGGCCCCGACGCAAGGATGACACGCACAAATCGAGAAATTGTCCAAATTCAAATTTGCTTGGACTCTTAAACCCTTTCCTTTTAAGAAAGGATAGACTTACAGGAGTTAAAAGAAAAGAGAATATGAAAAAGTATTGTTTAAAAGGATGATAAAAAAGTTCACTGAGACAACTTTCATGATTTCCTTAGACTGTGTGCATTTTCAACCAAAGACAATAATTTTTCACGCCCAGTGGGTGGGCGGGGGGTGTTGTGGGGGCAATTTGATACTCTAGTAAGGTAATTCACAGTGCTAATGCTTACTAGTCACTATATTTTGTTTAATGGACAAAATGAGCCAAGTTGACTCCATTATATACAGGCAGACAGCCAGACTCAACACTCAGAGGCTCACATTTTGTCTCTTCTTTTATCAGTTCATCTCAAGATGTTGATACTTCCAAACACATGCCAATTGTGTGTAACCGATGCTCTCTAGGGACCAGAAACATGACGGAATGAAATGACTACCTTTTCTACTCCATTGTACCATAAGTAGCATGAACTATGCATTCTTGATGTTTCCTTTAATTATGTAAAGTAGCTGGTGGCCCAGACATCACATTAAGGAGAGAAGGATGCCTAGCATTTATTTTGATTGCTTATTATGTTAACCTATAATCCAAGCATTCCAAAAACCTGTCCCTACAAAGAGAGGAAAACTTTCATTACAAATTTTACTGTTACCCTAACTAAATCTGTATGTGTAATACTTTTGGCGATGCTAAAAGATCTTTATTCTCATACACAATAAATTTAAGCTATCAGCAAATATAAGTGCGAAAGATGGTACATGGTCCCTTCCGGTTCCAGGAGAAAGTTGTTCGTTGCCAACCTAATTAAATTTAACAAAAACGCATACGAAACCCCCCTCATAATGAATCAAGTTAGTATTTTTGAATTGCAATCATAAAGCTGGAACCGACATAATAGAAGCCAGAAGACCAGACCCAGATCATCTTGTCATCGAATAGAAAAAACTACCTACAAAACGAATCACCACCCCTGTGCGTGAGTAGAACCTCAAAGCAATTAACATTGAACTGTTTCTCGGCAACACGACTTAGACATCCAAATAACAGTCAAGTCCCCTCCCCTCCCCCTCTCTCGTGTATGCATGTGATTACAGCGGTTCATAGTAGATCACCTCTTTACCTTGCATTCTTATCTCTTCCCCCTACACAAAACCAGAGTGACTAGTGCTATCGAGGTCTGCCATTCCCCACGTACGATATTTCCCTCCGCACTTCCGCGCTTCTACCTCGCTAACCCGAACTCCACTCCACAAGATGTGCCTCAAACACCAAACGCACACGAAAAAAGAACAACAAAATCATCCACCAGCAGCTCTAACTCCCACAAAAACACCGAACAAAAACAACGTACCACTACGATCTAAGAAGCCAGTGCCAGTGGAAGCGGACTTACCAGGCATCTGAGCTCGTGCAGTGCCGAAGAGGAAGAGGGAGAGGAAGAGAAACAGAGGAAAGAGGACCAGTAGCATGCTCGTCGCCGCCATTTCCCCTCCACACTCTCTCACACTCACACACACAAGCTTTATCTCTCTCTCTCTCTCTCTCTCTCTCTCTCGTCTCCACCCCCCCTGCGGGTGTGAAAGGAAGAAGTTGGGAAAAATGGTGGAGGAAGGAAAAGAAGGGGGGGTGTGGAACCTGACAGCTACTCCGCCCACCGTGCTCTGCTCTGGCCTGCTGCTTGCTTTTCTAAAAAGTGGTTTGAAACGGCTGCCGGCGCAGGGTGGGAATTATCCCATTAAAAATGTACGGTGTGTTGTGTGTAGATGACGGTGATCCTGCAAGATTCTGCTCTCTGCACGTGTGAACGGAGCTCATCGGAGCCCGGCATCACCGGGATAATAGCTTCCCTTTTTTATATTAATCTCACTTTGAGAAGATTCTGTAAATTTGAATTTCAACTAGTTAAAGGAACACAGAAAATCACTCAATTTCTTAAAAGAATTAAAGAACAACTCAAAGGACACTTTCGTATAATATATATATATATATATTATTAGAAATAAATTTATAAAAAAATATCTTTAAAAATATATTACAAGACATATCACTAGGTTAATTCAAATAATACATAAATATCATTAAAAGATAATTATTTATAAATTTTAAATAAAAAATGATGTCTGTAAATAAATATAATTTTTTACACAATTCAAATTTATATAGTTATATACTTGTTAATATATTTATAAAAATGATTTTTTCTAAATTTTTATTTAACAATAAGTTTTAAGTAAAAAGTATTTTATATATCAAATCAAAACTGATTTTGCAAAACAAATATTTGTATATAACTAATAAGTGTTATAGTGAAATTCCTTATTAGTTTCTAATAGTAAAGTGGATAATAGCTTTTTATGTTGAAGCATTTTTCTACGGCATTAAATAATAGAACTGCATTTTTACCGTAAATATTAAATAATTAAATTATATAGGAATCTTGTCATTTGACTTGACGTAAATATGACAAAAAATTATAAGTACCAAATTTCACGTGTCACATAAAATAAGATATTTTACAATAATTCATAATATCTCTCGTACGGGCATCCCATCACCCCCGCAGTCTAGCTAACCCGGGCAACCAAGGTTGGCCACACGAGTTCCGCTGTCGTCTCGGATGGGCGAAAAACGAATCTTCGATCGGCCATCGTTGCTGGGGCCGCCGCGCATCTCGCGGGGCCCCGCCCGCAACCGAAAGACCAGTTCGGACCGAACCACACATCTCATGTCATGGGAGTTTCAACTTTCGATTTTCGAACCACCGCCCTCACCTCCCTCTCTCTCCCCCCCCCCCCTTTTGAGCAGGTCACCGGTAACCGGTAACCGGTAACCGGCGGTGAGTGATCATCAGCCGGAGAGGAGAGACCGAGTCCGAAAAGCGAAGGAAAAAGCCTGGTACAAGCTGGAAAAGGGCGAGCCCTCCAGTTCAGTTGCTCAAGTACTCAATTTAAAATATTATTATTATTATTATCATTATTATTGTCATCAAATATATCATAATTTCATAACTAGCGTGTTGAAATCCCAGAAATCAGTTAGTGGGCCCTCCCACCAACTCCCCCACCGAGATTGCCCCCACTTTGACACTTTTTTTCCCCTCATAATCTATGAGATCGAGTGAATCGTTGTCACGATTACACACTCCAAATACACGTTATTTTAATGTAATATCTGGGGAGATTCCGTCAATGGGAGTCCCGGGCATACTTGTCGTTATTACCCCGGTGGTCAGGGTTAGGGGGTTTTCCAATTTGTTTTAAAGCATTTGAGAGTCCCCGAGCTCTCTACTCCCAAGGATTGAAAGTCGAAACACCTGGTAGTAGCCAGCAGAACCTACCCGTCTCTCCAACTTCTAATAAGTAGGGCCCCTTCACGTGTACCACCCCTATTAAAAAAGAGAATGACGTAAAAATGTGTTCTGAACTCGTATTTGCATGTATACCTTTTCAGATGGGAATTAATCGCCGTGTCGCCTTCGGTGGTGCCACTGCCAACCGGGCCAACGTGGTCGCCAATACGCTTTATATTTGCATGTAGCCGAACCCTCGGCTTGCTGCAAAACGACACGCGGAAAAAGGAGGAAAAGTGGGTGATCCTTCACTGTTAAGCTACCTATCGCATTTAAAGATTGGGCCAAGGGGGAGGGGGGGAGACGACGGCGGTGCACTAATAAGACCGGCTGTGGACAGTGGACACTCTGGATTCTTCTCCGCTAAGCATCCTAAAAAGGCACGCGGTGCTCTTTTATGTTCAAGGAATTAGAGGTTTTAAGCATGTGGATCTAATAAGATCGGCCCAGTAAGTGAAGTGATTACGTATCGATCATTTAAAAGTTTTATGAGCTAAATTCCAATGAGACCCACGGAAAACTCTCTTTTAGTGACGACATGTAACTGAGCACCGAGGGGTTCTCGAGTACGTACAGAGTGTGAGAGATTCATATTTAAATTTAACGGTTACACGTATCTCTTCTTCTCAATGTAATCTCAGAATCATATCTTTCGAGAATTAAATTAATAAACTTGGTTTTGTTTTGACCTTTTTTATTCATATTGACCAGGACTATAATTGATTTTTATTCATCATCAACGTCCGTGACCGTGAGTAGAAATTGTCCTCTTTTTTTTTTTTTGACTATTTTGTTTCAACAACAATTAAATCTCCAGACTCGCTGGGTCTTCCGAAATACGGAAAACTGAGCTTTCCATGTGGGCCCCCCGGGTGGGTCGCCGGTGGCTTGTAGCCAGAGATCGAAAGTATCCGAGCATCCAAAGAAGGCGTGCGTGGTCCCAAGGGAAAAGGGAGGATGGGGAGACCTACGTAGCCTCCCCTGCACTTGCACTGCACCTGCGTGATGCTCTGCCTTTCTAGGCCTTGTTCTTTGTTTCTTGGTCGAGATTTTCTAATTCTTGCTGCCCACACCGCTATGACTCCACGGTGACGATGTAATGCAGCGTGAAGAGCACTGTGCACGTGAACAGGCACCCCCTGAATAATGGAGGTAATTTAGGGGCCGTTTGGTATCGCCGCTCTAACCCTATTCTCCGTTTGGTATGATTAAAATAGGCGAGGATAAACTGGGTTAAGGGAAATAGGGTTAACCCCAATTTTGGAGTTGGAAACGGGGATAAGTCATTCCAACCTTTTGTTGGAATGACTTATCCCCATTTTTCTAACCCCATTTCACTCCTTGTGTACCAAACGTACATGAGAATAAGACTAGACATAAATTATCTTAGAATGACTTACACCTATTCTCCTCAACTTTTACCCCGATACCAAATTTACGTTTGATACACAAGGGGTGAAATGGGGTTAGAAAAATGGGGATAAGTCATTCCAACAAAAGGTTGGAATGACTTATCCCCGTTTCCAACCCCAAAATTGGGGTTAACCCTGTTTCCCTTAACCTAGCTTATCCCCACCCATTTTAACCATACCAAACGGAGAATGGGGTTAGAGCGGGGATATCCCCGCTCTAACCCGATACCAAACGGCCCCTTAGGGTCACTCTGGTAACGGGTTAGGTTAGGAGCGGGTGACTTACCCGGGTTAGTCCACCCCACCCCTAACCCTAACCTGAGTGGATTACCTCATTCTACCTATTTCTTAGGAATGAGTTAATCCACTTTAACCCTATCTGACCCGGGTTAAAAAAAATATCAAACAAGGAGTAACCCACCCACCCCAATTAACCCACCCTAACCCAGTTTAATCCGTTACCAAAGGGTTCTTGCTGTCCATTGAACTGATTGAAGTATATAAAAATGGAACTCCCTGCTTACAGCCCTCCTGACTTTTGCTGTGTTAAAAGAATAATTCTCTATTAGAAGCAGGCTAATAATATAATATAATTATAATTGTGATATCATCTTTACTTAATATCTTAAAATTTTGAGTTAGATGACCCAATTCAATAAATTTTAATATGATATTAGAGCTCATAATTATGATCTAAGTTATGTATTTATCATGGTTTAAGTGATAAAACTAAAAAAATTACACGTGAGGAGTTGTGTTAAAGAATAGCTATCGAGCTGCACGCGAGGAGTCGTGTGAGTAATTGTATTAGAAAATAATTCCGTATTAAAAATGAGTTAAAAATATAATGTGATCTATTTAACACCTTGAAATTTTGAGTCAACGATCTTGCTCGTCCATTGTAATCGTCTCTTCCTATCATCATGGTTCGTTTTCATCGTGGGCATTCATTTAGAATGACACGAAGAAGGTATAACCTTTTAGTAGTACTTGATTTTTGTTGTCTAATCTTAAATGTACCACCACCTTCGCCGTCGCGGCTTATAGACCCTTTTTAATGCAGGCATGGCCATAAATTTTTTGATACATTAATCTCATAAGTCATAACTAGAAAATGACATAAAAAGTTAATTCACTATCGGACACCCTATAAAAATTAAGCATGGGTAAAGATCATCCACGCTAATTGATTCGATCAATATCATGCTAGTGCTTCACTTATTAGTCTTCGGCAGCCTTCAGTACTTGATAATCGAATCTCGAGTTGTACAATGCAACTTGAGTTATTGCAACTTGCGAGTACTTAGCATGAAGGATATCAGGCGAGACACATCATATAATTAAAGAACATAATATTGACGGAGCATTTTACTAGAGTAATGCAGAGGATTTGAACTCGTTACATTCAGAGTAATATTTTGTGCATTAAATTCGGTGTATAAAATCACGTCAAAATATAACATTTATTTTCATTGATTAAGAAAACGATTAAAGGACTCTTTGTGTGCAAAAAAAGACGTCTCATGATAGACCCGTACGTCATGTATTTTCACGCATTAAACACACGACATGTTCGACGAAAAAATATAAGAATGAAATATTTTGTGGAGAAATAAAATATTTTATTACATAAATAAAATATTTGATATAAAATTAAAATAATTAAATTTTATTCTTATAATAAAATATTTTATTTTTATAATATTTTATCCTTTTAACAAATGTTTCATTCGTACGGTAGAATGTTCCATTTGTATAAAATATTTTATTACTTTATTTTTAAAGTGAAACAAAATATTCCATTCTTATAGTAAAATATTTCTTCATATACAAAATAATTCAGTCCCACAAAATATTTTAATCGTATATTTTTTCGTCGAGTGCGCTCCATCTTTAATATCTAAAAAAGTCGGCCGTATGATTTTGACGGGAGTATTTTTTTCTATAAAAAATGGTACTTTCACTTTTTTTTAGACCAACGAGAATAAAATTTATATTTTAATATAATTTTATACACCGAATTTGATGCGAAAATATTACTCTGGCAAACATATTCACATAGTTCGCCGTTCATGTCGCAAGATGTGGATCAATGAGCGAGACCTTAATTAATTCTTGAACTGTAGTAACCAGATAAGGTAACCATTAACTAACAAACTTATGGACAAGAAGGAAACTTACAATTAAGCCACGAAGCCTGAAGTATATTCACAACATTTTTTATGGATTCCTTGGGTTGTGATCCCTATAAATAAGGTAAATTATGAATGAGTCCTTACACCCTACATATTTAGGACAAAAAAACATGCGCCAAAAAATTGGAGATTTCCACTAACTAATTGAAGGAAAACGATGGCTTTGAATAACATAATAAGTGTCGCTGCCCGAGGACAACCAAGACGTTGGTGCCAAAAAATGTACATTATATAGAGGCCACTGTCAAATGAGCTTAGCTTCTTTACGACTCTCGAGACGGAGGAGGAGGACGACGACGACGACGACGACTTCTCTATCAGTACCTTTAATAATGGACATCGTTACTGACACGTGTAGGTTCTATTAAGGGCCCATTTAATTAGACTTTTAAATCACGAATAAGGGTGTGTCATGATTTTTTTTCAATTGATTAATCTCATTTAATGCGACGAGACATGTCTGGGTCCGAATTTCAAATTGAGAAGCATCGTTGCCCGCGACAACGAGCGGTGAGAGGAACAAGACGGGGATAGCGGATAGAGGCGCCATGATGTCATAGGGCCCCCCTCCCCTTTTGCTGAACAATTTTAGGTAGGACGGTCAATGAATCCTCAAGATCCGAAATCCGATCCGAATTCGAAAATAATTTCGGATTCGAAGCTACTCGCAGTGGGATCCACGTGTGATTCGGGGCGACATTTTTTGATCCGAAGACAAAGATTTCGGATCGGTTACCGGGGCGCCATAAAGCCTCTGCCTTCGGGGCGAGCGTCCCCATCTCGCGCATCGCGGCCTCCCTCTACTAGGGTTTGATCCCCGTCCGGCCGTCCCCTTCTCCGCATCGCTGTGGCGATCGGCCACCAACCCCATCTCCATCATCGGCGCATCGCTGTGGCCGACGAGGGTGGCCACCTGGGCGCGGGCGGCTTCCACCGCCGCCTCCGACTCCCAGCCGTGCATGTGGGTGCGAGAGTGGGGGGTTGCCGTAGCGGGGAGAGGTAGAAGGGGAGCATGGAGTCCAGGACCCGGGGATCGACGGGGGTGGTGGCCTGCATGCCCAGGTAGAGGGGACGCCCGGAGATCCGCACCCCTTTCATGGAGATGGCGTTAGTGCCCTCGGCGAGAGTGGGCTCCGCCGCCGCTGCCGCCGCCATAGAGAGGGGGCGCCGGGGACGAGGCGCGAGCGGAGTAGGCGGGCGGCCAGCTATTTCGCGACGGCCATTGGAGGCGGGCGAAGAGAGTAGGAGGAAGAGGTTGGATGGAGCAGGGGAGATGATGGGTTTTCCGTTCTTCACCTTATGTGAGGCACTTTTTCTTCGGTTCTTTTGATTTTTTTTTTCGATTTCAGAGTTTGATGCCTTCTCTGGGGATTGGGTTTCTCGAGAGTATCCTTGGATTTCTTGAGGCTAAGAATGGGCTGCCGGTGACAAAAAGATTGCAATTTGGCCGTGGTTGCGCTCTCTCTCTCGCTCTCCCCGTCTCATCTTTGACTTTTTTCGAATAGATCTGATCGACCGGGCGTCAATCCTTCAGCAATCTCTTCACGATGGGCATTACCCTCGGACGAGGCCTTTGCGGGAAGCGAGGAGATGGTATGGCCACGACTGCTTATGCCTTCCACTCAGAAATTATTGTCATCTAAACCTACCAGTTGCTCCATCGTCTTTAATTTCGTTCAGCGAGTTGTTTGCTAATTGTTCCTTTTTTAGAGGGATGTGGTGCTAGTGTTATTTGGATCTGTCTTCATAAGCTCCTCTGGGTGGTTCCATCCAATGAAGTTCGTCTGAGATGTAATAGTTTAGGACAGCGGAAGTTTTGGCAAGGGCTTCAAATGCCTTCGTTTTTTGAAGTGCTTTCTCATCTACTCTTAGAGGTTGGCGGAGCAAGTTGAAGAGGAATTAGTACTTTTGCTATGGATAGGCTGCAGGGGAAAAGGTTTGAATTAGTCCTTGTTGAATAACTCTTATTGGTGTTTTCTTGGATCAGTCCTTGTTTCAGATACTTTTCTTGGAGAATTTCATCCAATAATGGGAATTGACAATCCTATCTAAGTGCCGTTGGTGAGTAATAATGTGTAAGAGACAATTGACTCGCATCTTGTTGAGAAATTTTGTGAGGGCTTATCATTTTCCACTTTCAATTGCTACAATTTATTTACTAAAAAAACTGGATATTATGTTTAAGTTGTTTTTTCATATTTATTTAGTTTGGACAAATATATTTTGTTCTTTTATTTTCATATATGCGTCCATTCTTCTCTACAAAAATGAGAATGGATTTAGGAGGGTTGAAGAGTACAGTGTTGTCATTTGAAAATGGTAGTTTGGAGGATAGTAGAGTTGTACATAGTTGTCATGTTGTCATTTAATTAATGGTGGTGATCATAATAGTGACATAACAGATTGTGTATTATTATTATTTTCAATCCATCTCGTCAATACTTAGTAATCCTGATGGCTCTGATTTTTACATCGAGCCTTTGTTTTTCTTGTGCAATATAGGTTGGACAAGGTGCACTGCTCTTGAACATTCTTGCAAAATATTGTGAAGGTAATTTGTGCTTGCCATAGATCTTTTTATTTGTTTTATTAGTCAAAAGGGAATATCTTAATTATGTTGCAGGAAGTGGATCCTTATCATTGATATGGTTCTTATCAACTGTATGTGGTTCTTATCAACCGTATGTGGGTACATACAATAAGAATATTGCCATCTCATTCTTAGTTTACTTCCAAATTTCATGCAGTACATACTATAAGAATATTGTCATCTCATCGGCTCTTTTAGTGCTCCAATCTGACTTTCCATAGTTGCCAAATGATGCAAGGGCATAAAGCAATGTGACACCCTCTTTCCTGGCAACAGAGAAAAGTGGGTAACCAGGGCTTTTCACATGATGGAACAACCTTTGCCAGATCCCCATTTGTTGGTATTGCTGGTCTAGAAGGTGACATTTTGGATGAAGAAATGACAAGATATTGACCCCTTGTACACTGATATTTTGCCAACAGCGAACCCCATTTGGTGATACAGAAGGACTACGAAAGGAATGGAAAGATACAACGTGCAAGTGTATCACTTGAGAGAGAGAGGCAATGTGGCAATGTATCCCCATTTGGTTACCATGTAGTCAATCCCATACTATGTCCAGTAGAATAAGCAGGAAGATCATGAAGCTTGTCCCTTCTATAATTAGATAAAATAGCCTCTCACAGATAGAAATGTGATGATAAACCAAGGATCTTCAACCCTGCAGTGTGTCAGATCTACTTGATTACATAAATCCTAGTCAAGATTCTAAGGGAAGAGATATTGAGGTAGCCAAAAGGAGAAATATGGCTACAAAGGTCGAGTACTTTCCAAAAATGTCTTTTAAAACTCCTGAGAATCAATGTATCACTTCATGAACTCTCTGACATTATAATCATTGCCTCACTTCATCAAGTTTGTGATGCAGTGTAGCCATTGGCCACTGGGTTGACCATGTATTGTCTTTCAATAAAACATCAACTATATGGTTACTGGTTGACAAAAAACGAAAGCTTCCATTGTGTGATTAATTAAGTTTACACTTTCAAAAAATGTTTAATTAACTTTACTTTTTTTAAATGCTGCAATTTTTTCAACTGTTTGTGTGTATAAATGGTCAATTTACCAAAGTGGTATTCATATCTAGTTTTCCCCTTCTGCCTCTGCGTTGAGACTAGGGATCTTTAAATTTTACCACTTCTGTCGTGGGAAAAGATACGAAGGACAACCAGGAAACCCATTTTCACTAGATATGAGTCCTTATGTGTTTAATCTACTTTTTTGCTGTATCTCAAGTATGAAGAATAACACTTTTGTATCCAAATTTGAGCTTCTGATTATGCTTACTGTGTGGATCTTTAAATAGGCAAATTCTGTATTTTCATGTGGAGTATCACCAGGATAAGTTCTGTTTTGAAAAGTATAATTAGATGCTGCATTCTAGTAGTTGCAGAAGTCAGTTATGATAGAATATGGATAGTATACTTATAGTCTGCTTTTAGAATGTACATTTACTTCTATGAGGAAGGGAGATGTCTTAATCCCCTTTTAGAATATAGTTTTACTTATATGAGGGGAGATGAGATTGTGGGACTTCACTTGGATGGCGTAGAAAGCTAATGTGTAAATGGTTTATCCTTGCCAGGTTTTGTGGCTGCACATATCCTGCCTATGTTGTATGAGAAATATGAAGACCAAGTCGATGACTTTATATATAATGTCCTCGGACAAGTTCAGCAACAATACAGGAGGCTGGATGAAGGTGTACTTAGCAAGATAGCCAAGGGACTCTTGATCCAAGCATTATCCACTACGATCTTTCTACACACCCTTCTGTAACCACAACAGTTTAATTTTTCAATCAAGTTCCATATGCGCCTGCTTCTGTTCATACTTATTTACTCAACATATGTTTCTTACATGCTTCACAGGGAGTGGCAGGGCGGGGATCGTGCTACCTGAGGCCAGCGAGAAGGTGGTGGCACTGGACACAAAACCCGTGTATGGATTGTATGAAATATGAGTTTACTTTACCGATGGCAACTTCCTTCCGTATTGCATTTCTGTTGTGTACCATTTATTTACTTAGTCAAACTATCATGTCAATTTAGCAGATAAGGATATCTGTTCTTTGCATTTGAAAAAATGGGCATGCTTTCTCAGGTAGAAGACCATTTAATTTCCCTGTTTGTAATTTTAAGACTTAAGCTAATATACAGGGAGCAACCGGCATTCCCACTAGACCTCAAAAATATCCAGACAATGAAGGGAAGGAGACAAATTTTGATACCAATCTTGCATGAAAGTTGATCCATTTTCTGCAGTATTGTTGCTGCTGTTATCTTTGGCAGAGAATGCACAATAATGAGTCACGACCATCACATGGATATCCTTATATTCATTCTCAATTCCACACCATGCAATGTGGAAGTCATTACATTGTTCTTTTTCATCACATTTTCTTGTAGTCTGGTTGTTTCTTTAGGAAAAAATCCGAGTAACTCTATATGTTCAGAAGGCAACTCTAACATTCATAGATGGTAAAATACATGTTTAACCAATCAATTTAATTTTTTTTCCTTTCATAAAGGCAAAAGTGACTTCTCTCCTAATTGCTCTTTGGTCTTTCCTATGCAGCTGTAGCTTATGCAAGCAGAGAAGGCCACAAATATATACTTTGAGAAGAGGCAAAAAGAGCTGGCTTTTCTGTTCACCCAGATGAACTAGCATCCATTATTCATGGGCCTGATTTCAAGGGACTGAGAGCACATGGAGATCTTAACTGGCTTTTCTGTTCACACGACAAACTATCTTTGACTTCAACAAATATGTTGAGAAACCTATGTTCAGGACTTAAACTGTAATCGTTCTTATGGTCTGTGATGTTGTTTCTGTAGTTGTTGGGCTTGCAACTGAGGGCTTGCCAAAGGGTATGTATGATGGGCTGGGCATTGTTCTTAGTATTTTCTTGGTAGTCATAGTTACTGCTGTCAGCGACTATAAGCAATCACTACAATTTAGGATTTAGACAAAGAAAAGAAGAAAGTTTCTGTAAAGGTGGAAATGTCGTTCATAAGTGGATCCGAAACTGATCTATTAGATCCGAAAATTCGGATCCTCTAACACATTCTTTAATAAAGGTGTATACAATATAATAAGATTTCGGGTTAGATCCGAATTTGAAACAGTTTGTAAATTTGAATCCGGGTCATTATCGAATTCAGTATTATCGGATCCGGATTTGGATCATAAAGGATCCGATCCGGATCCGACCCGTTGACACTCCTAGTTTTAGGGTAGCCCAATTAATTCGTTTGCGGATGACTTATTCTCCGAGTTTGACGACTCTAGGGATGTAAATGAATCAGATTTAACTCGGATAGATTAATACCATATTTTATTTGTAAAAATTTTATAAATATCATATTCGGATAGTATCTTATTATTTTCGTGGATATGGATACGGATATATCCGCCGTAGATATGGATATATCTGCGAGTATCTGTATCCGTCTATAATTTATGAGTTCATGTCCACATGTAAGGGAATATGAGATTTATGGGAAGTGGAAAAAGAGATGTCTGGTGACTCTGGTCAATAATTTTTCTACCAAAGTAAATTTTATATTGTATAAAAACGTTCTTATAATTTTAGTAAGAATGTGAAACTCATAAACCCAACAAGGAGGACAACGAGTTGAGTTCATGTCAAAATCATAGCCCTAATATGTACAATGAGTTATTAAGAACAGGTTTGAATTGGATACATATTCGGGTGCACTAAATCCATATCCTATTCGAATATGTAACGGATATTTTAAACGTATTCAAACCCGAACTTATATCCATTTATTCAGATATTACCCAACCCATCACGGGTCGAGTGATACGGGTAATCGAATTTACGGATATTTTTGACATCCCTAGATGACTCCCTTATTTTAATCGACTTAGAATGAGGCAGTTATCTGCACCTTATTCCAATAGATTTGAAGAAAAAAAAATGCTAGAATAACAGGTACGGTATGCACATGAAATGACCAAAATACGAGGTCGAATCCCCATGCGAGGTCCAAACTTGAATCTGCTATCCACCAGTTAAGTAGATTCATAGACCCCTTACAAACAGCGCTGCCAGTTAGTAGTTGACACGGGCAACTCCTAGTTAAGCACCGCTTTGGAAAGGGGTTTACCTGTGTTTAACATGTGTTTAACCCTTTGCATATATTGAAATGCACTTTGAAAGAGAGCCAGGCATAACCCGGGCCTTCGCTGGGGTAACCTCGGTTTAAACCGGGGTTTCGAAACCCACCTCGTGAGGTGGGTTTCGATTGTCCCGGCTTGCCTTTTTCTTTCCCGCCCCTGACGCCCTGTCGCTTCGGCTCGCCTGTCGCTTCGGGGCCTGCGAAGGTCATCTTCCTTCCTTCGCCAACGACGGAGGCGGCGAACCCTCATCTCAGGTCAGTCCGCGCTCCTCTCCCGTCCATCCTTCATCGCCCTTCCTCCACCGTCCGGCCGACGACCACTCCCTCTGCCGTGGTTCCCTGACGGAAGGCCTTCGTTCTCGCTTGGCTCTGCGCGCAGTGGTGCCTTCCGGTGGTCGTCTCTCTGACTCGCGAAGGTGGGCCAAATCTTGCAGGCCAAGGTTGTAGTTGCGCTCCCTTCGCCTGGCCCAACGTACGTGATTTGCAGTCCGGATCTCTCTCGTGACTGAACAGTGAAATCTTCTTCCTCAAAACCCCATCCACGATTGCCCTTGCCCCTTTCTCACTGACTCTTGCTTCGTATTGATGATGCCTCCTCATTCTGTCTTAACCATGTCTTGTTGATTTCCGGTGACGGTGGTGGTCGTCGTTCCTTCCTGGTTGTCTGCAAAATGGTGGTGCTGGGACTGCTGTGCCGGATATGTCTCTGCTGTCGTTGCTATCAACGTTCACTGTGAGCCCTAAGGTTTTTCTTCTCCTTGTTCCCCCCAAAAATCGGTATATATTAGTAATCCTAAATTTCATGTGTAGTCACGGAGGAATATCATGCATCTGCCATGTGGGATATGTGTGTTATGTTCTTCTCATCAACATTTGTATTACCCTACTCTGCTTACATTTTCTGCGTAGATTTATATGTGGGCTTTATTATTTTTTTTACTGCTGTCTGTGCGTTATATGTGGCCGTTAATTATTTTATTACTGAAATTATATCCTCATAGATTAATATAGGAAAGTGGTTTGAAGCATATTCAGTTCCATATGACAGGTTCGGATTTGGTTGAATGTGACTTCACGGGGACTCAATATATATATAAGGAAGTCATATGCCAGCAGTCATACGAAGCTGCTCAAAATCAGGCTATACATATATACATAAAATCTGTGCCTCGTGAACTCATATGATAAGAAATAATATTCTTCTTTACTTGGCATTTGTTTTGATATATAGTAAACTCAATCTTATACATTTCTAAATTTTCAATGTGTTCTGTGGCTTTGCTACTGCTGGCTTTTATGACTCAATCTTATGTAAGTTGCTCTGGTCTGATGTGTCTTTTATGACTTGCATGGTTCAAATCCGAGGTCGGTCATATCGTATGACTTTTGAAAACACATATAACATCTCAGTATCTTGCCTATATGTTTTGTTAATATATGACCAATCACTCGTTTGCGTTGCAAGGTTTTATTTTCTTACCTTTTACTTCTCCTCAAATTGCCATTAGTATATAGTTCCATGCTTACGTTTTTTATGTTATCTGTCTTCTATTTTCAGACTTGTCTACTTCCCCACAGAATTCAATGTATGTGACATTTATATTGTTTCCATGTCTTCCATGTCGGGTCTACTTGTTGGCAACTAACTTGTTGTTGTTTGCTGTGCTTTTCCCGGCCACTCGTACGGTTCATATGCTAAGTGAGTCATCTTACATAACTCGTTGTAAACTTGTATAATATCCCTATCTCTTATCAATGTGTCTCGTTAATGTCTGATCAATCAGTCATTTGCATGTGAAGGTATAATTTTCTCACCACCAACCCTTATGACAAACATGCCATCTTGTCTTATATATTTCAACACATATTTATGAAACCACTAACTTGTATTTTGAGACATGTAGAAGCTACTTCCACATCTACAAGCAGGACAATTACTTGTTATTGTTTTAAAAAGAGTGAGAAAATTATGTAATATCATGATAGTTGACATTATCTCGAGTAGAGCTTCAACGCTTCACTACTATAGTATATTTTACTCTCACACGTTTTCTGATAAGTGATGTTTCTTTATTTTACTTTTACTTATTCACTTATACATATTTTCAGCATGCAACTGACGTTATTTTCATTATCGACCTGCCTGCTTCAAATATTAATTTCTTGATAAAAGGTTGCTCATCTCATTACATCTTACTTCTCGGACCTCTCGAGCATGTACCTCTGTGGATTGGCTGCCACCATGTCTCTCATCGATAATTAATAATCACCTTTATTACGCCTTGGAGTTCCCGAGCACACTAGGGCCTTGGAAAATCTATGTCATAATCGACATTAATCTCGTTTGTTTAGTTAAATTGTGGACATTGGAGATGGACCTGATCTTACTAAGATTACTTAGGGAGGAGTTGAAATGTGGAGAGTCATGGGATGTCGTGCGACAAACATTTCACATCCGAACTGGATTGAATTTTCCACCTCTCATTTGAAGCATAGGCTTGGCTTCTACAAATCATTTTATGTAGTAGCCAATGCACTTGTGCACGATGGGGGTTTCAAATGAGATGAGGCTTCGAAGCAGATACAAGGCCCTGACATGCTATGGGATGCATACAATAAGGTGTGTGAAATGACTATCGAAGAATGCATAGAAAGAGACATTTTCTAGTTGTTTTGGCATGCGCTAATTGCAAACACATTATTTTTACAGTTTAATCCACTTGTCATTTGATTTAAGGGGAGGACATTACACTTGTATTGGGAGATTACCCATTCTCTTCGTACGTGAGACAATCTCCACTTGTGAACAATTATGCAAGGCATCCATATTGTGCCTACATTAACTTTGCATGACTTACCTCCTTTTATGTGATGTACTAAGTATGATCTCGTGTATTATCTTCAACTTTTATAAGGAGATGATGTCTTCCTTATCTTTCTTGTAGATAGGCTCATGGCGGATAGCAAGGGGAAGCCCCGAGTTACAAACTTCACGACTCGGGAGGACAAAGTGTTGTTAAACCTCTTGATCGACCAATATCACAAGAACACATGCAACCAAGGCACATTCAAACAACATGCGTGGAATGACATCATAGGCCCCTTCAATGACATAACGAAAAAGGGGGTAGACAAAAATAATTTGCAAAATAGATGGAAGAACCTCAAAAAATAATACCACACACTCGAACAATTGATCGCAAGGACAGGTTGGGGATGGAATGACGTTAAGAAAATGCTTGTGCCGCCTGAAGAGGGTGCGTGGGCGGAGGCAATTGCGGTATGTAATTTATACTTTCACCACACTTATTAAGTGTTGAACAAGGATCGTACGTATCCATTACAAGGTACTTACATTGTCTTCTTGGTTCGTAGGCCAACTTTGAATACAAGAAACTCCTGGGAAAGCCATATGAGTTTAAAAATGAAATGGACATCCTGTGCGGTAATACCATGTCTAGGGGATGCTTAGGAATTGGAACTACAATGGATAATGACTTATCACAAAGACGATCATGGGGAGATGAAGAGTCACCTCGGCAACAGATGGGTGAAGACGATTCAGATCGTCTCGGCTTAAGTGGCATGAGTCTTCATTATAATGCTTCCCCTGTCGACTTACAGTATGACTTTAACCCTTTCTTCATGTCAGCTCCTGCGGGTTTCGAAGCTCGTATGGGCATTCAATCACAAGGCAGGGGGACTACTCCATCTTCAGTGGGAGGTTGCAGTGGCACGGGAGACTTCACTCCATCACCACGTATAAAGCGACCAACTGAGGATGAGGCGACCTCTCCCATCAAGACGAGGACCTGTGGCACTCCATCATACCAGACCGGTAAGGGAAAGCGTAATAAGACGTTAGCGAATGCCACCGACGCACTAAACAAATATTGTGCTATGAACACCAACATGGCAGAATGTTATAAAGGCCTCGCCGCTGGACAGTCTCCTGCCACTTCTACGTCTGAGTCATTAGCCAACACTGTGAAAGAATGTCTCCAAAAAGTGAAGTCATTGCCAGGTTACACTCAGGAGATTTTGTATACAGCATGGGGTATTTTCCATGACCCTCATGTGCGATCAGTCTTTATGACATTGGATGACGATGACAAGTTGGGGTGGATTGTTCACCGGATGGGATGAGCCTCTTTATCCATGCACACGGGCATTGACTATGTGTTCTAGTACTGTCTGTTTGACTATCAGACTTTCTACTTTGTCAAACTTTATCATTTTCTTTCGGGCATGTATTAATAGTGGACATTTGGCGTACTTTTCATCACTTATTTTGTAATACAAGCTCATGACATTTTCTTACTTTCGCATACTTAGTAGCACATACTACGCAGGGTTTTGCAGGCAGATCATGGGGAAGTATAAGTGTTATGTGGTATGGGTTGGTCGTTGCCCGGGTGTGTACTACACATGGGATGAGTGCTATGCACAAGTTAATGGGTTTCCAGGTGCGAGATTCAAGGGATTTGTTTCAATTCATGACGCCAACGACGCATTCCGAGCCATTGCCGTATACAACACTAGTTGTGGGACCTATTCCAGGGGAGTGATGACCGACTAGACTGAAGAGGCCCCTCCTCACATCCACTTACAATCGAGGGCTACCTCTATTGTTACACATCAGCTACCTATCATTGTTATCCTTTTCATCATTGTTCTTTTCCTTTTCATCATAGTGCTTGGCATCTTTGTCATTATCGTTCGTGGCCATTGAGGTACTAAAATGTTGTAGTGTAGTATTAACTGCATTATCATGTATCTTATATTTTGCTGGGGCTTTGGATAGTTGACATCGATGTACTAGTATCTTTTTTAAAGTATAGTGGACAATGTCCCTTGTGTCATAATTGCAGCTTCCATCTTGTGCGTCTGTATGACAGGACTTTATGGATTCAATGAATTTGCTAAGACAGCTCATGCGGGAAGGGATTTTGCTAAGTCAAAACATGGTCGGGTTGATAGTGGAGAAATTAGTGGATGCCATGGAAGAAGAACTTAGCGATGTGCATGTGCCTAGACCCATGCATACGTCTAGTTACACAGGGCATGTGTGGGTACTTCACATATTAAACGGTCATGAAAAGTGATGTTACAACATGTTCAGACTAAACCAACCTATGTTCTTTTGTTTGCGTGATGTCCTTGTAGAGAGGAATTTGATTAAAGACAGGCGGTTTGTCACTGCAAGTGAGCAATTGGCAATGTTCTTATACGCAATGGGTCACGGTGTTGCGACAGGTGCTATGTGTGAGCACTTTCAGCACTCTTCACAGACAATAAGTTTTTATGTTAAACACGTGTGCAATGCTATAGTTGAACTTAGGCATATGTACCTCCAGCTACCCACAGGAACAAAAGATGTGCATCCGTTCATCCGGCACAATGACAAGTTTCACCCTTACTTTGAGGTAACTGCATTGTCATTTTTATCAACACCTGATCTGTTTATAGATTCTTATGGGACATGTAAATAATTGCAGGATGCATTGGGTGCAATCGATGGCACGCACATCCTTGCCAAAGTTCTGAGATCGAAACATGCAAGGTATCGGAACCGTAAGCAACAAATAACTCAGAATGTCATGGCTATTGTATCGTTTGATTTACAATTTCAATATCTGGCCGCCGGGTGGGAAGGCTCAGCTGGTGATCAAAAGGTGTTGTCCTGGGCAATAGAAAAGGGGGGTTTCAAGGTGCCTCCAGGTTAGTTGTTACGGAACCTCAACTTTGGTGAATTTCATACCAGGATTAAGATACACATTGTCTAATTGAGCAATGTAGTAACATCAGGTAAATATTATCTGGCCGATCTCGGTTATGCAAACACCGGCAGTTTCTTATGCCCTTATCAAGGTGAGCGTTATCACATTTCTCAATATCAGGGCCGTGGTGGAAGAGCATATCGAAGTTTGCGGGACAAGTTTAATCATCGCCATGCTCAACTGAGGAATGTTGTGGAGCGGGCATTCGGGGTAGTGAAAATGCGTTTCCAAACATTAAAAGAGGGGAACATGTACCCATTTCGCACGCAGATACTAATTGTGATTGCATGTTGTGTCGTACATAACTTCATACGACGGGAGCAAGGGGACGACTTCTACTTTCAACAAGAACCACATGTCGTTGAAGATGATGGTGACGAAGATGTGGATCCCATCATGCCTGTGGCTTCTCGTGACATTAGAGAAGGGGAGCATCTTAGGGACACAATTGCTACACAAATCTGGCTTCATAATTGATGTATTTTATCAAGTATGGCTTGTCATTCAAGGATATTTTGTGCACATACTCACATGCAATGATTCCTACGATGCATTACCAGTTTCAATATCTTTCGCAGGGGCTTTTATATATGTCTCATTTATTTGAATATCTATTGGCAGGTGCTCTTTTTAAAACAACCCATAGTAGGGCTCCATGTTTGTTGCCCCCGGTGTATGTCCAACATGTCATGTGTGTGCATGGCTGGGTGTCGTAGACGACATAACAATGCAACTCCATCATAGCCATGTCCCATGTGTTCTTTGGGTCATTACTCCGGATGAGGTGGCATCATGTGTGCACGGTCTACGGGTTGGGGCGATGAGGAATGGGTTGTATGATTTCATGTTGTGGTAGGATGAGCACTTGTGACACCCCAACATGAAAAATGACTACACAATCCCCTAATACCCATGCTGAGCCCACCCCACCATCGAAACATAAAGTATCTCCATTTTGTGGCCCTTTATCAATTTGCAGGTGCTCTTTTAAAACAACCCATAGTAGGGCTCCATGTTTGTTGCCCCCGGTGCATGTCCAACATGTCATGTGTGTGCATGGTTGGGTGTCGTAGACGGCATAATAATGCAACTCCATCATAGCCATGTCCCGTGTGTTCTTTGGGTCATTACTCCGGATGAGGTGGCATCATGTGTGCACCGTCTAAGGGTTAGGGCGATGAGGAATGGGTTTTATGATTTCATGTTGTGGTAGGATGAGCACTTGTGACACCCCAGCATGAAAAATGACTTCACATACCTCCAATACACATACTGAGCCCACCCCACAATCGAACATTTGTGTTGAACGTCAACTTGGATTGGCCTCAGATTTTCTCGTCGGGAACCATTTATGCACAGGTAAATTGATGTGTAATTATCTTTACTTTACAATTTTCATCCCATTAATTTCTGAATAGGGTACTAAAATTATGATTATTTTCCTTGGATGTAGGTGCTCTTTGGAAATAATCTTTGTGCAGGTCTCGGGCTTGCTGCACCATGTTTACTTTTCTGTATTGTTCACTTGAACGACAACTTCTTTGAAAGTCACGAAAGATTTATTTTTAGTGAAGTATACTATCTGTAAATTGTCCTTGTAGCAATGTTCTCTACACCCCATTTGCACTGCTGGGTTAAGAAGTCATTTCAAGTCTCCCATGATTAGATAATATGCTAGTATGTTCATTTATATGTCCTCACACTTTGTGCCAAAATTATCTGATCATCACTTGGGATACAATAGAATCAACGATATTTAGTGTGAGCATATTATTCATTCTTGATAGTTTAAGATCATGATTGTTAAACTTGACTGACTATTGTAGAGTCGGGTGACACGCGGAAGTAGATCCAAAGGCGGGTGAATGGATCTTTTACAAAACTTACCCAAATAAAATTGCTAATGAGCTACCAGGACTGATTGAAGAATCACTACCTAAAATCCCAATCGATCAGATTGTCTATTCAACTAATGAACAAACACTAGGAGCGCACTTAAGCATGCATCTTACTAGATGAAAGAACACATCGAGCCTAAGCATGCATCTAGCAAAACACAATGAAAATAGACAAATCAAACCACTGCACATAAGATTTTTTAGGTGGTTCAGTCCGCAGACCTACGTCCACCCCACACTCAACTCGAGTGTGCATTCCTGCTGACTCACAGCTTGAATGGCTGGGCAACACAGCTTGCCTACATCAGCTGGGCCTCACAGCTTGCCATCCGCTGAGCATCACAGCTTGCTATCCCGCTGAGCATCACAGCTTGCTATCCAAGGTAATCGCCTTGCCTGCTGAGCATCACAGCTTGCTCTGCTGACTCACATCTTGAAAGAAAGGTGTAAAATGAAAACATGAAACAAGAAATAACAGCGACTGAAAGCTGTAATCAATGAAATGCAGGTGTGGCTCTCATGGAGCAGGTTGGTCTGGATCTGATCCAAGAGCCAACAGATAACCGATCTTCAATGAAGTCTTCTCTCTTCTTCTTCACGAACTCTCTATCTCTCTTTTCATTCTCCTTCTATCTTTTTCTCTCTTTCTCTTCTCTCCTGATCGTTTCTTTTCTTCTCTGCTACTCTCTCTCTTTCTGTTTCTCTTCTCTCTGGATCATGCAGGCTCTCTCTGCTTCTACTCCTCTGAATATATTCACGATCACCTTCTCAAGATGGAGAAGTCTTCCTTTTATAGCAGCATAGAGGTGGGGCATGTGCTCTCCACTATTCCCGCCCGAATACCTTGACCACGTGGAAGCATTTCAGCTCACTACATTACACGTGTCACGATCCTGAGCCATCTCCATTCTTGGATCACGTGTCCATACTAAGCTTCTCGAACATGAGTCCTATCAGATAAAACTTGATATCAGTTCAAATCAATATGAAGGAAAAAAAAAGATGCATCGAGTAGGTTTGAGATTTAAACTAAGCATGTATAGACTTGCTAGTGTGTAGTGCAGTATGCATGTAACAAAGTATGCACAATGAAGGTGAATGCACATGCATGCCATCAAGGAGTGTATGGACTTTGCGTGCATTCGACAACGATGTATAGACTTGCTGGTGTGATGATGCATGAACTTGAACACTCATACCAACAGCGGTATGCACACATGCACAATGAACATGGATTGCACTGACTAAGCCATGAGCTGAGCTAACGGATGTATAGACTTGCTCAGTTATCAGCGAATGGATGTATAGACTTTCTGTGCCTACGACAAGATGATGTACAGACTTTGTGTATGCGTGAAGCACAACGATGCAAGAATGTATAGACTTGCTAAGTCATCAGGGCACCCGTGTGCAGGCTTAGTGTATACATGAAATAAACGAATGCACTGACTATGCTCATGAATGTATAGACTTGCTAAGTCATCAAGGCACCCGTGTGCATACTTAATATTCATGCACGAACATTAGGTGTGCAATAGAATGTATAGCCTTTGAATGTCGGGTGAAGAATGTACAGACTTTGCATGCATGCGACAAGACGATGAACAGACTTGCTGATGAAATGATGCATAGACTTCGTGTGTGCGAGTAAGAGAGGGATGCACTGACTATATGGCGTGCAACTACAGTTAATGCACCGACTATATATATGCATGACTTAAGACGATGCACTGAGTATGTCGAGAGTAGTAACATGGGATGCACGAACATAGATGCACTGATCAACATCATACTTAAGTGGTGACTCATTGATTTGCCATCTTATGTGGTGACTCCTTGAGTTGCCATCATCAAAACAACAACACCCTATCATCAAAGCACAAGGGGCACAACAACTATCACATATCTGATATGATCATTTGATTACCTCCATGGTGAGGAATTTGTACACTTGTCAAATTACATAACATCAAATTGATAGCATCACTCTTAAGCGGATTTCTAGGTGCACGATGCTCATACTTGTTACATCATTACACTTTCAGCATTCTTGTAAGATAGCTTATATATATGGCGGTCCATGCTCTGCATATCCAAGGTACCAATTGGTGGAATTGTAACAAACATGTAGCAGGTTATATATATAAGTGGGATTGTCGTGTCCACATATAGCATCCATCCGAGTGACTATATATAACTATGCATGTGTGTATTATGAGTAATCTTATTACACAGGACAGTATCATGTATATGTTGTCTATAGTCAAAAGGATGCGAAGCAGCTTCAAATTTGTATTCTTAGACAGGGAAGACAACTTGTGTAATTTGCCATCAGTAGTACATTTGTAAACTTTATTTCTAGTGAGGTGCATGTGCCTTCATATCTGGATTTTTGTTGTACATCGGCCGACTTGTTCTTCATTGTTTTTATACAGATTTACTTTGTAGGTATATCATGCTTTATCATGTCATATACTAACTTCATGCCTATACTAACTTCCCTTGGGTATTTATAACTTTTGGTGTATTCCGAACTGAGTGATGTAATTGATATGCACTACCATTTAACCTGTATATTGACCATGAGGACAGGGCAGTTACTCTTATAAATAGGTCCATTTACTCTTATTGGTATATATTCACATATAAAGAATGGTAGATTCGATAGCAGTTGGCTGATTTGAACAAGTGCAGATATTTTACCCCAACCCTGGTAACCATATAATCTGCTGATAAAAATCTTTTTATTTATCGTTTACTTTGATATTCTGGCTTGGATGTTCCAAGTTCACATCATATATTTGAGCTTGGATTATCCTTAGCATCTGCCATCGGGAACCAATTTTGACACAGGTAAACTCATGGCTTATTATCTTTTCAATTTCTCTGCGTATAGTTTCAGGATAGGGTACTAATATTTTGATGTGATTTCTTGGATGTGGGTATTATTTGAAAAGAATGTTTGTGCAGGGCTCCATAGCCTCTTCTTTGCAGAACCCAGGTAGCTTGTACAATAATGAAGTGATTGTTTAACATTTGTATTCTATCATTGTTAAAGGTTAGATGGTTCCACTGTCATTGTATTCTGCTACTGTAATATTGATTATAATTCAAATGTGATTCTGGTGTGTTGGATGCTTTCTTAGCATGTTACATGACTACAGTGGATTGCTGCAATTCCATACCTGAGCCTTTTTGGTTCCTGCGTGCTGCCTGCTGCCTGCGTATTTATCCTACAAACAGTTTTTTTATGTCTTCTCTGATGAGAACAAGTAAAAAGGAATTATCATTGGGGTGTCCTCAAAACCCGCTACAGGTATGTAGCATTCAATTGAGATGTATGGTCTTACTCCATATGGTTAATCTATGGTCACATGCCTTAGCCTTTTTCTATCATGTCAAACATGCCAGAACTGTTTCGATGTGTTCTGTGGCTGACAGGTCTGAACAAGACCAATTTCGGTGTATTCTGAACTGAGTGATGTAATTGATATGCACTACCATTTAACCTGTATATTGACCATGAGGACAGGGCATTTACTCTTATAAATAGGTCTTTTACTCTTATTTGGTATATATTCACATATAAAGAAGGGTGGATTCAATAGCATATGGCTGATTTGAACAAGTGCACCTGTGTTTACCCCAACCCTGATAATCATATAATCTGTTGATAAAAATCTTTTTATTTATAGTTTCCTTTGATATTCTCGCTTGGATGTTCCAAGTTCACATCATATATTTGAACACTTTATTGTTAGCATCTATGAGTGCAGTCATCCAAAAGCTGTAAACCAACGGACACATGGTTATGAATATCTAACGCTCATTTCACGCATGAATCATGTGAAGGATGATAGCTTGGTCGGACAGATTTTGTGTCTCACACAACTGACATCCGCGTTCTTCACTTTTGTAGGGCCTTTGCTATATGTGTAATTTTTTGTAATATCAATTTGCATGTGCTCTTTTAAAACAACCCATAGTAGGGCTCCATGTTTGTTGCCACCGGTGCATGTCCAACATGTCATGTGTGTGCATGGTTGGGTGTCGTAGACGGCATAATAATACAACTCCATCACAACCATGTCCCGTGTGTTCTTTGGGTAATTACTCCGGATGAGGTGGCATCATGTGTGCACCGTCTAAGGGTTGGGGCGATGAGGAATGGGTTATATGATTTCATGTTGTGGTAGTATGAGCACTTGTGACACCCCAACATGAAAAATGACTTCACATACCTCCAATACTCACACTGAGCCCACCCCACCATCGAACATAAAGGATTTCGTCCCTTGTGTCTTCCGTACTATTTCTATTGTCTCAAGTTCTATGTACCCAGATATAATCGCAATTTATACTCGTTGCATGTTAGCCTATACGTAACATTTTATCCTGGTTAAAGCTTTATATGAAGTGTAAGATAGTAATTTTTTTTGTTCAAGTCTTAGTCTACCAACTTGTTTAGTTTATTTTGCAAATAATATTAATTGCTCACTAGCCACATTCATTTGTACCTGATCTGTATTCTAGTGTTAGGTTTTTATATAAATTTACCTAGATGCCAGCGAACTGGAGCCTGATCATCCTGGGGAAGGTCGGTAAGCAATATTTGTGCTACTTTTATAGTTTGTTTTATAGTTGTAAGAAACTTACTTTTTTAGATCCAAACATCGGTATTTGACATCAGGTTGCATGTTTGCAGGTTCCGTACTGGTTCATAAACATACTCAGGAAAAAAGAAGTGTGGCAGGGTTATACTTGTGACTGAAGGGAGGGGGACGTTGTCTTGGCCTGCGTGTTCATGATTGCCTTAATTTAAATGTGTCTCGTCACCAGAATGGTTCAACATTATACCCTTCAGCGGAAGTGGAGTATGTAATTGTATCAATCGCTCTTGGATGTAACATGTGTTTGGTTAGTGGATGTAAGCGTAAATTACACTATCCAGGTGTGTAATTTGCTTGGATGTAAAATTGTCATGTATTAAGGTCCGATGTATCGAACAGAAGTTTCGTATTGTTATTCATTTTAAATAAGAATTGTGAACATTGTTTTACAGGAAATGTGATGTTATTTGTTTAAATTGTTTGGTGATAGTAATACAGGACAAATTAGTTGTTGAAAAGCAATGTTAGTATAGATTTGTATAAATTAAGTTTTTATCAATGTGTAGGGGAAGATATTTTTATTAATGAAATGTCATTTTCTTTTTATCTGTGAGGTTAAAAGTATGCACATGAGTTATGATAATCGTAAATTAATATTAATTTTTTCAAGTGTCCATATTGATTATATTTGAGTCAACCCGTTCAAGATATTCATTTTTTAAAGTGTAATAACATATAGTAATAATGTTATTAACATTTAATAATACTATCTACTATAACACCTGTAACAATATAACTATGTATAATATATTTAAAATTTAATAATTTGTGTGTGTGAGAGAGAGAGTGACGTGAGAGTGAGGGGAGGGAGAGAGGGAAGGAGAGAGAGAATGAGATAATTATTACATTCAATAAAAAAATCATAAAGGAAGGGTAATTATGACATTTTGATTGTCATAATTATAGAGTTAGCCCAATTGTTATCAAATCACACTAGTATAAAACTAGGTTAGCCCACTTTATTATTTCTAGGTTAACTATCCTTCTATCAAACTAAAATCGGGTTAATCTAGGACTAAGTTAATCGGGTTTATTTAACCTCCCCAAAAGATAACTCCATACCAAAGCTAAGCTAACAGAGTGAGTTTAACCCAGATTATCATAAGTGAGGTAGCTTAACCCATTATTATCTCATTTTATTTTAATAACAAATTGATTTACTCTCTTGAAATCTCCTGAGTTAACTCAGTGATATCCCACGTGATTTGGTAGACTTTGAGTTAACCCAGAAAAAAATGAGAGAGTGGCAGAGAAAAAGTGGGTGATATAAAAAAAATGAGGGTAAAATAATATTTTTACACACCAGATTAAGTTATCTCACCTCCGGAAGGTGAGATATGTTAATCCGAATTAACTTAGATTAACCTAGTTTTAAGTGAATTTGTTAAATCCGCCCAAATCAAAACAAAATGTGTCAACTTTAGAATAAAGATGAGTTAATCCTGAGATAAGTATGAAACAAAGCAGCGCTTAGCCTCACTTTGGTTGGGAGTTGGACTTAGAGTAGACTAACTCAATCTACTTGAGTTAATCCAAGGTTAATTCATTTTTGATTTGATAAGAGTGGAGTTAGCCCGAAACTAAGGAGGTAGGTTAAACTATCATTAATCTAATGTGATTTGATAAGTAGTGGGTTAAACAATGGGTAAGTATAACTCAAATGTCATTTTTTACCCTCTTTTATATTTTGTATGTTTTTTAATCTCTCTCTCTCTCTCTCTCTCTCTCTCTCTCTCTCTCTCTCTCTCTCTCTCTCTCTCTCTCTCTCTCTCTCACACACACACACACACACACACACACACACACATACATTTTAACTTATTAAATTATTTCTTAACATTTAAATTGTAATTAGTATTAGTATTGATATTTGTATCAAAATATAATTGTTTGTCGGGTAATTTATTTTTATGGAATCTATTATTTATTCTTAATAAATTTCTAACATTTAAATCATTTGCCAAGGAATAGATATTTGATAAGCAGTACGTTAAATCTTATGTCACTATTAAAATATAATTAGTAAATCTAATGATATTTTCATGAAAGATTTTAATATTTTAATAATATATTTATTGTTGACGATTAGGACTAAAAATCTCCGTGAACACCTCACCGAGCTCATCTCTCGCATCTTCGTTGTCTCTCTCGTTTATCTGACTCTCTCGTCTGATTATTTAAATGTGAATTTTATTTTAAAAAAATAACAAATCTTTTCAAATTTTATAGTATCAATAATAGTTATTTAAAAAAACTTAACTATAAAAAATTCAAATAGCCGTTAAATAGCTACAACGTTTGTGCATTAACGTTTCTGCATAAAAGTACATGCATCACCGGAGATGCCCGACACTCCAGTGTCACATTTTGTAACATTCCCGCTAGCAAGGGCTTCATCCACCTATTGTAAAATCCATTTCAGACAAATGAGAACAAGTGTAAATAATTGTACACATTTATTCATTTAAATTAAAAAGAGTACATAAATTTCGTCTGATCCAGTGGTGCTTTGTACTGGGAGACACTTTATAAAGTTACATGTTTTGAACCGCTCATTATCATCCAAGATGAGATTTAAAGCATAGGAAAGACCATTGAACAAACACTTATCTCTAAATATAACAAGGACAAGCCAAAGGCGAAAGAAGACGAAGAAAATACATCTGTGTGGTAGTAGAAGTCTTTTGAACAAGTGTTGAATGGCTGCTCTGGCCCCATTGTTGATGTCAAAATCATCTGCTACAAAATTAAAACCTCACCAATGCTTCCGATGACTGGCCCATTTCCTAGTTATTAACAACATAAAATGCCAAATCTGCATGTTCCGAAGCGGTAGCAGTTGTGACTGGAGAAGGGTTGGCTGGTTTGCAACATAGGCGTAGCCAGACGTGCACTCTGAACCCCTGGTTATGGCCATGGTTGTTGTCCCCCGCCAACAGCAACAGGTGCAAGCATTTGGAGGATTGGCTGATACTGGGTGGGATCACCTATACCACTCTGTGGCTGCCCATAAGATGTTACGAACTGCAATCAAACAAACCAATAATAAGTCTGTATTTATGTCAACACCAGAAAGCCAACAGCCAAAGCCTGGATGTGAGTGATACCATCCCACCACCATTTCAGGTCTGCAATGTAATTAATCTTATGCATCAAAAAATCAAATCCAAACAAAGGCAATATGCGGCCAATCATATGTTGGCATTTCCCAAACTTCATAGTTCAGACCATTATGAAGAAAATAATCTTCTACAGGAAAATTTTTTCACCATGCATGCTTAGAACGGTAGACAACTGCATGAGTAAATCAATTGGTATAAGATTGAAACTCACGAAAACAAGGAAAAGAAATCAGATGCCAAAGTACAAGGTCATCAACATCATGGGCACACAAAGAACTTGAAACTCCAAATCATTGACATGATTTTGTTATCCGCAAGTACAGAAATATTGATAGGCAAAGAAGGCATTAAAACCACAAGTTTATCTTACTTTCAATGACAAGATGCACACAGACGTTACTGAATTAACACAACGTAGGAGCAATGCAATTTCTGTCATACTCTTCCCATTGAAACCCTGAAGCTAGAACTAACACGGTTTACATATCACCAAAGCGGATACAATTAAAAGTTGAAAATCAACTTTCTCCTATGGCGAGAGTTACGTTTCTAGGTAAGATACTCTTTATAAAGCAAATGACATACTTAACCCTTTCACATATGTGTCATTATATAAAGGGATGAGCCAAAGTATGGGTAATCCTTAGTACCTAATATGGCCATTTAATTTACAAATAAGATCTTCCTTGGGGGGGGGGATTACAAACGGTGACACTTGAAGCAACCATTCTGCCCAAAACAACAGCATCACAAGGTAATAAATATTCTGACACTGAATGCTAAACCTCTGCTGAAACATACCTGTCTGTAACTCATGGAGAAAGAGAATTCAGAATCTTAGCTGGTTAGATCATCACACCACCAATGACATAGGCATGTATAAAGAACCAGTACATATTAGAATTAAGTTAATGGTTACATCCAAATATAGCATAGTCCTACCAGCATCGGTGAGATGTATCAATTTACAGAGATTGGATTGTGGTTAGAATAGGATTCTCAGGTTTGCTGTCAACAATTATATAAGTAAATGGTGAGTATGGAACCTCCATGATCCCAAAAAAATTATATCCCATATACTCGTATAAGCCTGAATTATGCCTATGTACTAAAAAAATTATATGTACCATTCTCCATACATACAGAAGAAAACTTTATAGCAAGCATCTACGTAGATGATATAATTAGACAATTATGCATGTTTGCCCTTGTCGTCACCCAAACAAAATCCCTGAATTAACCCTATAACATACCTATCTGTAACATACATGTCTGTAACGTAGAAGCAATGCAATCTTTCTCATACTATATATGCCCAAAACAACAACAACACAAGACAATAACTATTCAGACACCCATTTGTAACATACCTGTCTGTAACCTCTGCTGAATCAAAAATCATGATTGGGCCTGTGAATGAATATATTGAAGGAAATATTAGTACGAGATTCTGAAATTACTTGCAAGAGAATTATAAAGTTAGTCATGTCATTGCACATTAAACATTATCTGCACAACATAACATGCATTGTATTCGGACCTAAGTTTCAGATGCCAAAATTTTATCATCCAATCTGCAAAAAGATGCCAAAACAGAACTCCATTCCTCTAATAACATGAACTCCAATCTGTAGGAAGATGTCATAGTGCAGGTAAACAAGATATATACCTTGGATGATTAAAGTTTCAGATACAAATTCCATGAAAAATGAGAAGTTTCAGATGCCAAAATAGAACCCGAGTTACTTAAGAAGTATATAATCAGTAGTCAAACAATATAATCAGCCACCTTGCAGTAGTGAAATGAATGGAGATATCCTTCAATTACACAGATCAGCAAACCTATTTAATAAAAAGCATGCTAAATTCCACATGTTGCCTTCCTCTACGATGCCCATCCACCTAATAAAAAGCATAATATTAGTACGAGATTTTGAAAGTATATTGAAGAAAATTGTAAGACAATTAGACAGGATTTTACCTATGCATACAAAATTTCCAATGACCTCGCCACCCTACAATCCAATGTTGGGTAATAGTAAAGATTCTTTGATAGTGGGGTGGGCTCAGTATGGATTTTGGGGATATGTGTCGTCATTTTTTATGTTGGGATGTCACAAGTGCTCATCCGACCCTAACATGAAATCATAAAACCCATTCCTTATTGCCCCAACCCTTAGTCGGTGCACACACGATGTCACCTCATCCAGAGCAATGACCCAAATAGTACAAGTGACATGTTTGTGGTGGAGTTGCATTGTTATGCCGTCTACAACACACATACATGCACACGCATGACAACTTGGGCATGCACCGGGGGCAACAAACATGGAGACTTACTAAGGGATGTTTAAAAAAACACCTGCCACACGATATTAAAAGAGATGACATATAATGGAAACCATAAATATACTGAGTCAAACGGAGCAAAATAGATGTTATGGGACATGGGTACATGGACAAAATAATCCCCAGGAACGAAACATGCATCTCAAAATAGATCAATTTTGCAGCCACAGTTGTGTAGCAATGGTGTCCCTAAGATGCTCTCCTTCCGTAATGTCTCGAGATGCCACAGGGATGTTTGGATCCACCTCCTCGTCACCCGCATCTTCAACATCAAACGGTGCATGTTGAAAGTAGAAGTCGTCCCCTTACTCCCGACGTATGAAGTTGTGGACGACACAACATGCAATCACAATTAGTATCTACGTGCAGAATGGGTACATGTTCCCCTCTTTCAACGTTTGAAATCGCATTTTAACTACCCCGAATGCGCGCTCCATAACATTTCTCAGTTGAGCGTGGTGGTGGTTAAACTTGTCTCGTAAATTTCGATACCCTTTACCCCCACGACCTTGATATTGAGATATGTGATAACACTCTCCCCGGTAAGGACATAGGAAACTACCAGTGTTTGCATACCCGAGATCGGTAAGATAATATTTATCTAAAGTAATAGGTGGTAAATGAGACAATGTGTATATTAATCATAAAGTCAATTTTAATGAAACTGATGTTCAATATGAACTCACCTGGAGGAACTCTCAAACCCCCCCTTTTCTAGGGCCCAAGTCAAGACCTTTTGATCACCGGCTGAGCCTTCCCAACCGACAGCTAGATATTGGAACTGCAAATCAAAGGATACAGCAGCCATGACATTCTGAGTAATTTGTTGCTTACGATTGCGATACCGTGTGTGTTTTGATGTTAGAACGTTGGCAGGGATGTGCGTGCCATCGATTGCGCCCAATGCATCCTACATTTGTTCGAACATGACATATCAAAATTCTCAAACAGATGAGGACGTGCAGATTATAAGTTACCTTAAAGTAAGGATAAAACTTGTCATTGTGCCGAACGAATGGATGCACCTCTGCCGTTGTGGTGGGGAGCTGGAGGTATGTTCACCTAAGCTCAACTATAGCGTTACAAACGTGGTTCACATAATAACTTATTGTCTGCGACGAGTGTTGGAAATGCTCACACATTGCACCCGTCGCGACACTGTGACCCATTGCGTATAAAAACATCGCCAGTTGCTCTGTTGCAGTGACAAAGCGTCTGTCTTTAATCAATTCCCTACGTATCAGGACATCGCGCAAACGAATGAATGTAGCTTGCTTTAGCCTGAACATGTTGTAACATCATTTTTCATGACCCCTTAATATGTCATGTACCCACACATGTCCTGTGTGGTGAGAAGTATGCATAGGTTTGGGCACACGCAAATCGTTATATTCTTCAACCATAACATCTACTAATTCTTCCACTATAAGGTTACTCATGTTTTGTAAAACTATAACCCACTCGCGCATTAGCTGACGCATTAAATTATTTGCATCCATAATATCCTATCATACACATGCATGAGATATGACGAATGTTATATTACGAGAGACAACATGCACTACAATTAAGGAAAATACAGATAGATAGACATCTTGAGCCATTCAAAGCAAGAGAAAATACATGAAAATCATACCGTACACTAACTCACACATTAAACTCAATAGGCACGAACGAGAATGATGAAGATGACAATCAATATGACGGAAAGGAGGAGAACGATGATGAAAAGGATAACAATGATAGATAGCTGATGCATAACAATAGGGGTAACCCTCTGTTGCAAGTTGTTCAGACAAGGGTTCACGTCATTCCTGCTTGCCATCACTCCCCTTGCGTAGGTCACAAAAGTAGAGTTCGTTGTGGCAATAGCTCGGAATGCATCGTTCGCGTCTTCAATTGATGTAAATCCCTTGTATCTCACACCGGAGAACCCATTCACCTGTGCGTAACACTCACCCCAAGTGTAGTATACACCCAGGCAATGGACAACAAACACCACATAGCACTTATACTTCCCCATGATCCAACTGTGTCACACCTTGCATGCATGTGTAACCAATACATGCCTGAATGAAAGGTACATGAAACATCCATAATAGTACATGTCTTCATGAAAGGTACAGTTAAAAGTATATGCAACAAACAGATAACAATACATGCCTAAATAAAAGGTACATGAAACATCCAAATTAGAATACATGCCAAATGTTGTAATCATAAAAGTCCCAGTACGTGGAGAATAAGATAGATAAATAGAGAGACTGCTATCATGGTGAACGTCATGGCTCAGAAGTAAACTGCCTCAACGGAGGCGATATGTCATGTACGCCAACTTGTCCTCGTCGTCTAATGCCATGAACACAGATCGAACATGAGTGTCTTGGAAAAGATCCGCACCAGCAAACAAAATTTCCTGAGTGCAACCTGGCAATTCCTTCAATTTTTGGAGACACTCTCTGATTGTGCATGACTGCACAGTGGTGAAAGTTGTAGAAGATTCTCCAATGCCAAGCTTCTTATACAACTCCGCCATATGGCTGTTCATAACACAATACTTGTTTAGTGTATCGGTGGCATTCTCCATCCTCTTATTACGCGTTCCCCTACCAGTCCTGTATGAGGGTGTGCCACATGTCCTCATCTTGTTGGGGGAGGTTGCCTCATCGTCATTTCGTCGCTTTGTAGGTTGTGAAGGAGTGAATTCCCCTGTGCCACTACATCCACCCACTGACGATGGAGTAGGACCTTGGCAACCACATGAGCTTGGCATGAAGAAGGGGTCAAAATCAGTCTCCAGATCAACTAGGGGAGCATTAGGTTGAAGACCCATGGTGGTAAATAAACGATGACTTAAATCATCTGAACCCAAATGTTGGCGGGGTGACTCTTCATCTCCCCAAGACCGCCTTTGTGACCAGTCATTGTCCATTGTGCTTCCAAATCCTAAACATCCTCTGGACATGGCATTACCACAGAGAATGTCCATTTCTACCTTGTACTCATATGGCTTCCCTAAGAGCTTCTTGTATTCGTTGTTGGCCTATGAAACAAGAAGATAACCTAAGTACGATATAGTGGACGTATAACAAGTACATGATGGTTAAGAATTGTGTTGTAATAAAAGCTTACATACTGTAATTGCCTCCGCCCAAGCACCCTCCTCAGGTGGCGTAGGCATCTTCTTGATGTCGTCCCATCCCCAACCAGTTCGTGATAACAGTTGTTCGAGTTTATGGTATTATTTTTTCAAATTCTTCCACCTGGTTTGCAAATTATTTTTGTCTACCCCTTTTTTAGTCTGATCATTGAAGGGTCTTGTAATATCATTCCATACATGTTACTTGAATGTGCCTTGGTTGCACGTGTTCTTGTGATGTTGGTCGATCAAAAGGTTTAATAACAACTTATCTTCCTTAGTTGTGAAGTTGGTTACTCGCGGTTTCCCCTTACTGTCCGCCATGAACTTCTCTACAAAGAAGGCAAGGAAGACAATCTTGCTCACAGAACAGATTTTTTACAGTAGCAAGGACACATGTAGCAATGACATATGTAGCTCACAGAACAGATTTTCCTTACCTCTCTTGCCAGTCTCAAAAAAATCCTAAGCTAACACATGCAGGAACATAAATATTTTCACATAATCATAAAGAGACAAAAAATCCTCCACATATTTCCACACATTCTGTAAAGATATAAATAATATAATAATAAACCAACATTTACACTGTCAATCCAACCCCTCCCCACCCCCAAACGACAACAAAATAAATCTACTATCATTTTGAGTAAGGGAATATTGAAAAATGAGGTACATATTTGTTTACTCCAATATGGTCATGGTCACCACGACTGCTTAGGCTGAGCTATTGACATAAAGGTAATTTGTTTAACACACATTCACAAAGTGAAAGGTACACGTAACATCTCTGTGCAGTACATATTTTTTACGGTAGCAAGGACACATGTAGCAATGACATATGTAGCTCACAGAACAGATTTTCCTTACCTTTCTTGCCAGTCTCAAAAAAATCCTAAGCTAACACATGCAGCAAGAACAGAAATATTTTCACATAATTATAAAGAGAAAAAATCCTCCACATATTTCCACACATTCTGTAAAGATATGAATAATAAAACAATAAACCAACATTTACACTGTCAACCCAACCCCTCCCCACCCCCAAACGACAACAAAATAAATCTACAGTCATTTTGAGTAAGAGAATATTGAAAAATGAGGTACATATTTGTTTACTCCAATATGGTCATGGTCACCACGACTGCTTAGGCTGAGCTATTGACATAAAGGGAATTTGTTTAACACACGTTCACAAAGTGAAAGGTACACCTAACATCTCAGTGCAAGTAATGCTTCTCATTCTCAACTACAAATGAACAAACAAACCTATCTACCTACCAATTTTTTGTGGGGCATCCCTAACAAGAAAAAACTTACGGGTAGTAATGAAGGTTGATAGCAACGACATCACAAACGGATCCGGCACACTAACTTAAACAACACTGATCCACACACAACCGGGATAGAATGACGGTCGCCAGAGACAACAACGGTAACACCACCGTCACCCGAAATCAACCACAGAAGGTGAAGAGAGAATCGGGAGAGATCGACAAGACGAAGCCAAGAGTAGCTGAGAAGGGGGCGAGGGTGACATATGTGCTTAAAAGGAAAGGAAAGTCAGATGTTCACTCACGAGAAAGGTGTCGATTACAACAACCTACGCGTAGCAGGCGGAAGGGATTCCCTCCCACTTCCCGTCTTAGGAAGACGATCGCGAGAAGCGTTCTCCTTGAAACCCTAGGACAACCACAGAGTCCCAATTTACCCCGTGGGTCGCACACACATCATGGACGAGCGAGGATGAACGACATCGATCGCTCGAGGCCGAACGGCTTTGATCACTTCTGGAGGAACCCCGTCATAGATGGAACGGCGTGGGTCACAGCAAGGAGAAGGGTTTAGCACCTGGGGAGGAGGTATGGAGAAGGTCGAGGGTAGCTCGGTGCTCAGAGGAGGGTTTCGTAGGGGGGAATGGGTACGCAGGAGGAAGGACGTGGGTCACAGCAAGGAGAAGGGTTTCGCACCTGGGGAGGAGGGATGGGGAAGGTCGAAGGTAGCTCGGTGCTCAGAAGAGAGTTTAGTAGGGGGGAATGGGTACGTAGGAGGAACGGCGTGGGTCGCAGCAAGGAGAAGGGTTTCACATATGGGGAGGAGGGATGTGGAAGGTCGAAGGTAGCTCGGTGCTCAGGGGAGGGTTTCGCAGCATGAGAACGATGATGAAACAGGGAGAAGGGTTTCGCGAGGTCCCAAGACAGTGCGGCGTCCCAGGTGACGGGAGGCGACTGGCGAGGGCAGAAATGACATATGGCCAGACCCGATTTCGAAACCCACCTCAGGGGGTGGATTTCGAAATCGGGAGTTAACACCCGTTTAATACCGGCTTAATCATAATCTGGAGGATTTACTGATCAAATCAAAAAATTGGTTAGTCCTGGGTTAACATTGAGCGAACCCAGGACTAAACCGTTACCAAAGTGGGGCTATTTAACTAGAGTTGGGTTAAGGTTAACTCGATTTATATCAAAGTTTAGCTTAAAAAGTGCCTTGATAAAACAGAGTAGTTAATAATGAATATATATGGAGTTGGAAATGTATTAACTCTAGTTAATGTTGAATTCTGTATTTCAATTTTTTTCTTAGAATAAGTCCAATCTAGGAATACTAATATTTTTTTACTCTCTTCCTATTAAGAGAAGTGTCCCATTTTTCAATGTATTTTATACTTTCCATTCCATATATTTTTTTGAAGTCCCGTGGTGAGGTTGAATTTTATTTAAAAATGGGAATCATAATACAATTCTAAAGGAGGTCATTCCCTCACTAGTAATAATATTACTGTCTGACCCTAAGCGAAGGTGTCCTCAATTTGCTCTGCATACAACCAGTAAAGAAGATCTGTCGAAGAAGAATTGTGCACGAGGTACATCACAAGCATGATTAGTCGAGCCATCACCTACTTGATTTTCTTCGCAACGGGTACGTGAAGAGGATGACTTGCGTAGATCTATAAACGAAGTGGATACGGAACGGATAGTGTGATATCTGAACTTATATTTGATTAATAATCAGATTATCTGATATTCGACATTCGATTCAAATTATTTATTATATATTTTATTCGAATAAATATTTGATCAAATAAATTCAAATTTGATTCGAATTTTAAACGGATAATAACTAAGACTACTCGGAAGTGAGTCGTGCGAGTAGTGCACCGGCGCAATGAGTTATTTTCTTAAGAAAACAAATGATGGATATTATTTTTATTTTGAAAGATGTTATCAAAATATTAGATTTCATCTTAAAAAATAAGGGAGGACTTATCAAATAGGTGTAAGTGAGTTCTTATTTTTAAGATTTATTTTGAAAGAAAAAAATAAAAAGGAGTAATCAAACAATATAAAATATGTGAATCTTTAGATATTCGGTGTTAGAGTTAATATTCGATCGGATAATATCTAATATTAATATCTCAATATCTGAATTAATTGTATATCGATTAATAATTAGATTATTCTATATCCGATTAAATTATCTGTAAAACATTTTATTCGAATAATTATTTGATCAAACGAATACAAATTTGAATTCAATTCAAATTTTAAACGAATAATAACTAGAGCCTGAACTTGAGTAAAGAGAGCAAAGTGCCGAGCTCCACTCGTAAATGACGCAGGCGCCATGGGAGACTGGAAGATAGCTCGTGTGATGAAGATAATGAAGCACGAGCGTGGAGTCAACACAAACCGGACGAAGGCCTAAAGAATTGCAAAGCGTCAAGACGTCAGGAACTGCCCCGAGTTTTAGCTTCTATCCTAGAAAGAGTTCCGTAATTAAGGCATGGAGTAAGCGAAGATTAGAGATCCCCAACATGGTTACGAAGAACTCCGCAGCCACCAGCAGTGCCTGGATTTCCTCTGGATGCCGAAGCACTCCTCCTTCCTACACAGAGGTGGAAATAGGTACGCAATGGCTTCGGCAAGCTCTAGATGATGGGCCTCGTCGGGTGACCCACACATTGCTTTGGTACGGGCTCGATTTACGAGGCCCATCTGCAGCAATGTGATGTTGAGTATGCCGAGGTGTGAAGCTGGCAGGGACACCAACATGTTATTGTTTCGTGTGAGAGGATTCATTGCAGGTCTCTCGTGGAGGGGCTCATAGAGAATTTGACAAAAGTTAGGCTCAAATCAACTAATAAAATTTCGGGCTTAAACTCCGGTTTCTGGTGGAGTTTGGTAACGCTTTTACGTTTACCATATTGTGAAGAATCTAAATTTTGCACGTCATTCAAAAAGAGGTGGATTTTTAATTTGAAAATGAGAGTTCAATCATCTCAACTTAAAATACACTCAGGTGTGAATGAATTTTATATGAAGTTATTTAAAAATTCTTAATTTTTTCATTCAAATTTCAAATTTTATGGGTGTCATTATTCATTCATCCATTTTTAGAGATTTTCACTCCATATGATAGAAATTCTGTCTCCAACTAACTTTTGAAGATTTTTTCTCGCTCAACCCAACTATGCCTATATTTCTCATCCCGTTATATTTCGATGGAATTTACAAATCGATCAAAATTTGACTCATTTGGAAACAAGAGTGAGATAAAGTTGGGGATTCTAATGATTCGAATCCACTCCATAATTATTGTTACTTTATATAACTAAACGCAAACCCAACTTTGATCCGCACATAATATTACTCAGATTTTAGATATAGACTTGGGCTCAACAGTGGGTTGTTTGTTTATTTATTTATTTTGAATTATTAGAATCGTCATATACATATTAATTATGTGTTCAACTTGAAACAGAAATCTACCTGAATATCACATCTTTTATAGGAAGAAAGCACATGATGTATTACCTAAATGTAGAGTTGATTAAATTATATTAAAAAGATTAGAAGGGTGATGGTGAATATGACAATCTTGGAGTTGTCTTATACATGAAATTCTTTTGGAATTTCATGCAAATAGTGCTCTCTTATACTTGGGGACTATTGTGTTGCCAATCTAACGGTACCATTTTATGTATGCATATATAATATATTTAGTATTTATTGAATTATATGAACTTTCGGAATTAGACTCGGGATTGTTCAAGGCAACCCATTAAGAGAATCCAACTTGAAATTGTCATCCAATCTCAGCCATGATATGAGATGGACTTATTTTTTAAAATCTAAAGCATTTCAGAAGGATTAGATGATATCAGTTTTTTGGGGATAAAGTGGATTAAATGATATCATCACATTTACTGATAGGGTAAGCCTACCCGCAAGTTATACGGTTTCTGACTGGCCCATGAAAAAGCAAAGGCCGGCCTTACCTAAGGGCGCATTTGATAACCGGTTGAGTTATATGACCCGATGAGAAAGAGCGACGGATCTTACTCGCTCTCCTTGCACTCGTCGCTATGTAATCGGGGTCTGATTTACTGGTGTGGTGAGACGCCAATAAATCACCTCACCCTATTTTCAAACTGGCCCAACTGAACAAGCTAACCTTGGGTCATTGCAAAAGTCATCTCATGTTGTACGTCTTCTCCTCTCTCAACTTCTTCTTTGAGTTATTTGAGGGTTAGTTTTTTATATATCATTCCTACACGAAAGATATCAATATTACCATCTTAAATGTCAATGTAATATATATACTATTGTTATTAATTATTAATTATAAATTATTATTAAATGATAAAATACGATGAGAATTTGTATAGAGAGACGTGGGGTTGACGTGGACCGGCAGAGGTATTTTCGTCATCGAGTGGCATTTTTAAAATTTTTGATTAATAATGATAATATATATGATATTTGATATCTAAGCATAATAATTTTGACATTTTAAACATAAATGGATGTTATATAAAATTTGAACCCTTATATGGATCTACTATCACTTTATCGATATTCTTTTTTAATTATAACTTATTAGTATGTACTAAAAGTTAACATGTTTAAGTTAATAAGACTAAAAAGAAAACTAATTTGATATTTAAATGATATTTTTACTTTTCAATTAGTTAAAGTTTGGAAGACCGCCACCGCCATCGTCGGAGAGATAAAGAGGTTGTCGTGCTTCCTTTCTATCTTTCTCATTTGATCTATTTCGGAAGGTAACAAACAACAATAGACCACCACAATGGCAATTTTGAAATAAGATTTAAATAAAGAAAATACATTTGATATTTGACATATAAAAATATTTTTGATATTTTGTATTTAAGGATGATACGTATGAAATTATCTTTGTTTTTTTAATCCTGTAACTATATTTTTTTTTATCGTCATTCAACCGTCCCCCCGGCACACGTTATTAGATAAACCGGATCTGTTTCGGCCGTTAGACTTCTCGTTTCGGCTGCTATTATCCAAAAAAAAATTAAAAAACAAAAAAAACTGTACTGAAAACTGTTTGCTGGAGGATTAAGGTTTGTTGCACTGTCTAGGTTTGCAGTGTTTTTTAATTTTCTTTGACTGAATTTTAAGTTATTTTAATTGTTTACATAAATTATATCATTATTTGATTATTTAAAAAACTAAAATTAAAATAAATTTATTGTTAAAAATAAATTTAATGTTGTTTATTTATTTTTAAATAATTTAATAATAGCCTGACTTACCGGACAAATTAAAATAACTTAAGACTCACGTCTAATTTTTTTTTAAAAAATAAAATACATTCCGGAGAGGATCCCATTTTGTTTCTTTCTTTTCCCACCAAACGCCGCGCTCAAAACCCCGACACTTCGCTTTCACGGTTTCACCAGCCTGCATCTGCCCACGCGACTGACGGGGGCGGGGGAAGAACCATGGCCGCCGCCCTAGCTCGGGCAGCACCGGCCCCGTGTCCGGCCGCCGGCGTAGGAGCCGCAGCGGGCAGGAGGCCCGCCGAAGCACCTCCCGCCGCCTCGTTCCCTCGGCGTCGGCGGCCGACGCGGGTCTTGGTGGCGTCTTCCACCCGAGGAGAGGACCCGGTGGAGGGCCAGCACGGCCTCCAGGGCGCCCTCTCCTCCCAGATCGGCAGTGGCATCTCGAAGCAGGCTCCGGCCGAGATCCCGCCCAAGGACTCGCAGATCCTTCCGAGTGAGTGCGAAGAATTGAGAACTAAGAAGCTTACTGGAGATCAGGGCATGTGGGTCGGGTTTAGGCGCATTGGACGTGTCCTAGTTGTATCATTAGGTTTTTGTTTTCCAATTTGGCTGGATTAAGTGTGTTCTTCTTTCAGAGCCTCTCTCGATAACGGATCCATCCAGCTCGGCTGGCGGATCTCGTCTCCGGGCTGCTTACCAGGTTTGCGATAGTAGTTTTCTCACTTCATGCTCAAAGAAATTAGATCAGTGATTTCACGTATTTATATCAGAAGCTGGGGAACTTCTAATTTTTGGAAGGTTGGTGTCACAGGGTCTTCCCGGGGCATACAGTGAGTCGGCTGCTGCTAAAGCATATCCCAACTGTGAAGCGGTCCCATGCGAAACGTTCGAAACTGCTTTTGATGCAAGTTCATTTCTCCCTTTTTCATACGCCAACATGTTCAAAAAGTGGTTTCCGACTATGAAGGGGTCCCTTTTATTGAGAGAAACATTGTAATTGAATATTAGTTTCTATTCTTGATAAGAATCTAAAAATGCGTAGAGTTCCTGGAGGTCAAAATTTTAGAATCATAGTAGTTGCTTTTGGGTTGTTGATACTTTTACCTTCTAGCCATTTGATGCTTGTTGCACGGCAATGACGTGGAGAACCATGCGTGTCTTTTATAGTTAAGCAAAATTATCTTGTAAAGTACTACCAATGGGTTTGCATGGATCATTGTTGTCTAATATCCGTGCACAAGACTCATCTCCTTGCTATGTAGTGAGGCATGAAGCCATGCAAATGCTATAGTTTATTCAGTACTAGTGCATGCCCATAGAGCACATTAGCACAATCATCAATGTTGCATGCACACATAGGCAAAATTTATTACTATGGAGTCAACCAAAGGTATCTTGTTCCAAACCATGATTCAATATGGGAATTGAAAGAGTTTATTGCTTCATGGTCTTTTAATTACATCCCGTGTGATTTAGTTTGTATTTTGATGGTGGTTGGTTTCTGTGACTTTTCTTCCCACTGTCATAGATCTGAGTGTTAGACATGACGGTTTAAATAAACAGATATGTTAAATCATATCCAAGCTTAATGCTAAAGGAAAAACTTTGTGGATAATTGCATAGAAATGCTTTCTAACCTTATTTATTTATTTTTTTTACTGCTGGATTGATCGGTGCCACTTATCTTTTGTGTAAAATAGGAATCACAAGGAGAGGCCTTTCAGGGTACCCCTTGGTCCCCTGTAGAGGGTGATCCACCCTATACAAGGGTTCATGTAGTCGACACCTTTTCCCACTAGTGGCCCAAAAAGTGAACGAGCCAGATGATCTCCGTGTATGTTGTGACTATCATTCTCAAAGTTGAGAAATGGATCACTCCTATGCATTTAACAGCACAGGGGAAGAATTGATCTTATCCCAAACCCTATCTATTGATCTCACACAGTCAGTTGGGATCCTTATAAATCCTTCCACATAGCTCTTTGTTGAAGTAGGATAATGTGTAATATAATTTTTCATGCTTCCCATCTACCCTCATGTGCCATGTGTTTTTTAGAAGAGGTTCCTCAATAAAAGATGGCTAGGAGAAACTATCTACATGCCCTTAACCCATACGATTGCTGCAACTGGACACTGAAGGAAAAAAGTTGTTGCTCAATTTCAACCTCTACTTCACAAAGTTGCTGCTCTGGAGAAATTTTACAGAAAATTGTTGAATGCTGATGATTTGTGCTTCAGTGCTTCACAATCTATCACCTAGGACATCCTGTCATGTTCTCTATATTCCCCAGCCTTGTACTGCATATTCCAAGAAAGAAGGACAAGGGCATATGTCATCCATCAACAACTACTATCACCACAGAAAACCCATCCTCACAAGTTCCACCTGATCAAATCATCAAATATGAGAAAATTTGGACAGTGAAGATGGAAATTTTCTTACAACTGAGCTATATTTTCACCCTTCCAGGAAGGCCGCCATTCTTCTCTCCCAGGATCCATAGGTATTTCTTAAGGCTGTGTTTGGAAGGGCTTATGGGGTGGGGGGGGGGATTTCCTTGGAATCCCCACCCCACATAAGTGTTTCCAAATGGGCCAATGTCCCGTCAGATTTTCAAAAAAGTAGGATTATGGTGGATAGAGAGAGACAGAGAAAAAGGGCGAGGTCTGAAAATCCCCATAATCTGCCCAAACCTGTTCCCCCCCCTCTCTCTCTACCGGATTACGGAAAGAATCCATAGTCTCGTCTGGTTCCCAAGCGCACCCTAACTAATGTGAGATTATAGGCTACCGTCTCTAGATTTCAGGGCAGCCAAGATGAGCAAGACAACAACCCATTGCCTAGCTGCTTAGGTGACGAGACGGGTCGCCTATGTGAAGCCTACTTTAGAATTACATTTTTATTAATGATATATAATCATATATTAGTTTGTATCATGATGGCTGGATGGTCAAGTGGTAACTGTTCACCTTTTATTCAGTTTGATCTTTTATTAGAGTATAAGGGTTAGCTAAATGGACTTCCATGTTGATTTTGCATTCGTTTTAGTGACTCTTGAAAAGATATGATGAGTATTCTTAATTCCTCTTCTTATGATTGTAACTTATGGGCCTGTAAATTTATATTTTAGATCATTGGGGTCAAATTTTACCCCCCCCTTCCCCCACAAAGTGCTAGTGTCATTTTCAAATTTTCTTTACCTGCTGGAGAATAAGGTGAAATGAAACAATGGGAAAAAAAGGAGGGGGTGTCAAAGGATCAAAAGTTGATGAAAAAAATTGGTTCATCACAATATGGGAGGAAGAGTTTAAATAACAACAATTACAAAAAGTCAAAAATTGACTTGCTTTCCCACTCCATTTCCCCTTGTTCTCCTGTCTTTCTCTTCTCTCTGAACTAAGAAGCATTAGACTGTGGGAGGTCTGAGTAGCAGAGGGATGGTTTCACTTTGGGCATCCATACCCCCACTAATATTAAAAGGCACATCTTCAAAATACCCTTGCCAAGTAAAAGAATTACAAGCAGAAAATATAGAAGAAAGCACCTACTGTTATTTTCCAGGTGGCCAAGGTGCCAAACAAGGCACTAAGGTGCTAGGTGCTAAGGTGTGATGAGGTGAGTACCTCTTATTTATGCTTGCCTAGACACCCTGGTGGACTTGCTTTTGCCTTAGTGATCCATGCAGTCCATAGGTTGATTATACACCACTTTACATCCTTTCATAATAGACTCTATGCATGCTATCTTATCCTTCTTGCTATATAGCTGTATTGCATCCACTTTTGTTCATCCGCATTTAAAAAATGAAAGAGAAACGAAGAATAAGTTGTCAAACCTAGACTACTTGACACAACACCAACATACCTTCATGGAATGATGATCTGTTTCCTATGACGCTAATTTCTTCTCAAATATATAAGTAATCTGCTAGTAGTTTTCACATTTGACACGTCTTTCCTAGATTAACATAATCATCAGAAGCGTTATTTCTTTAATCAACTGTCACCTAGATCCAATGGAAGACCCAAAGGATTTGATGAAGTTTAACAACCAGTTACCTGTTTCCTTACATTAACCCTATAGAAGGCGGTATCGAGTTCCTGATGAATTAACTTTAGACAGGAGAGGGTATGCTAAATTGCTAATAGTCCCATAGGACAAATGGGAGGCAGAAAACCACCTCTTTAGTTGCAAATTTAGGTGCACTTAAGCAGGGCAATAATTAAAGATTTTTCTTTCCCAGAATGAGAGTTGGAGAGGTTCTTCCCAGAATGAGTCTAGCTGAAGAGTTGGAGAGGCTGTTTTGATACAAAGATCCTGATTTTCCATGAGGCGACCACCAGTGAGTGTTAATTGAAAAGCAATTTGAATAAATCCTAAAAAAGGATGACCCAAGCAAGTAATTGGGACATTTTAAGTCATACCTTTGTAACTTGCTCTAGAATTTGTGACGAGGTGGTTCAAAAACTTGCAAATCATTAGAAAGATTTGTGGAGGGTGGGTGGCATAACTTAGTTGTTAATCTTTAATCACATAGATGTTGTGCATATTACAGTTACAATGGGAAAAAAGTTGGTAATCCTTTCTCAGTGTCCTAAAATGGTGCTAACTTGTTCACAACATTCTAGCCAAAAGATAATTATGATTTAACTCCCCTAATATGTAGAGAAAATAACTTGTATTGATAATATCCTAGGATACATTTTAATTCCATGACCATGCTCCTAGCAACCAGTTTATTACTGCCTTTCAGACATGTTTGGCTAATAAAAATGCGTCTATTGTTTATATTAAAAGGGAAAACTTTTGTGGAAGCTGCTGTAATAACTGAAAATTTTCTTATTCTCATGTAAGATCTTTGTCCATGTCTCTTCCTGTAGGCTGTTGAACGGTGGCTTGTTGATCGAGCAGTTCTACCCATTGAGAATTCATTAGGAGGCAGCATACACCGGAATTATGATCTTTTGCTTCAGCATAGTTTGCATATTGTTGGGGAAGTTTACTTTGCAGTACGACATTGCTTGTTAGCCAATCATGGCGTGGAAATAAATGACCTCAAGAGGGTTTTGAGTCATCCTCAAGTACTTTGCTTCTTCTTCTATCACCTTTTGTTTCATTTTAAGATTCCATTTTGATTAATGCCACAAACCATCTCCTAATCAGCAAAGATTTTCAGGCCCTTGCACAATGTGAGAACACTTTAACAGAGTTGGGAGTTGTCAGAGAAGCTGTTGATGACACTGCTGGTGCCGCCGAGGTAAGGTTCTGACTTACTTCGCTAATTATACCTGGCCTAAACTAATGACAAGTTATATTTAAAGGGAAATATATGATTCTCATTGAAGCTTCATTTGTTGACTATTTTAACTGTATATGTAGTATGTGGCTACCCACAAGCTGAAAGATACAGGGGCAGTAGCTAGTTCACGGGCTGCTGCTATTTATGGTTTAAATATTCTTGGTCAAGATATTCAGGTTCATTTCTATTGAATTCTTAATGCATTTTCATCGATCTCTAGTCGGTTTTCCATAACAAGCTCTTGAAGTATCACCCTTCCTGTAGGATGATCCAGATAATATTACTCGATTTCTTATGTTGGCAAGAGAACCCATTATTCCAGGCACTGATAGGCCATTCAAGGTGAGTTTTGACCATCTAAGCTATTTGTTGTATATGTGGAAAGTAAAGTGGATCATTTTGCTGCTTGAATTTCAGACAAGCATAGTTTTTTCTCTGGAAGAAGGACCTGGTGTACTTTTCAAAGCACTTGCTGTCTTTGCTATGAGGGGGATCAACCTTACAAAGGCATGCCTTTTACCTCTCACCTTAAACTCTCTTTATTTGATCTGATCTCTGAGATGGCTTTCTGTGCTATTTGATACTTAAATTCCACAGATTGAGAGTCGGCCACTGCGTAAGAAGCCTTTGCGGGTAGCTGACGATGGCAATAACGGGTCCCAAAAGTTCGTCTCACATAACCTTTTTTATAATGCATAAATATGAAACATCTGAAAAAAAACATGTGATTTTATTTATATATATGTATTTTTGCCCTTTTCATTACAATGACAATTTTCTATGTCTATTTTGTCGTTTCATTTGTATAGGTACTTTGACTATCTTTTCTACGTGGACTTTGAATCGTCTATGGCATCCTTCAATTCTCAAAATGCCCTTAGACATCTAAAGGTATCATGTATTTCAATCTTGAAGGGATTTCATGCAAACATTTTAGGATTCTCATTTTTTTTTCCTCTTGACAGGAAATTGCCACATTTCTAAGGGTCCTAGGAAGTTACCCAAAGGATGTCAGTCAGACGTGACTGAGCTAAACGCGTGCAACATTTGAATGTCAAACTTAAGGTATTCTTCAAAATTTCTTTAAAATTTATGATGGCCAAGGTTTGTGGTGCATGTTATGATGCATGTTGTTATGAAGCAGTTTGATTTCATGGTGATAAAGTTTTAAACACCATTCTTATGCTCCAAAAATGATTTTTTTTTGAGTGAGGTTTAATAAGGGAAGCAAGGAAAGGTGGATGTCAAGATTAGATTGGGTGTAGAGAAAACCATCTCTTGCTTGAACTTACCTCAGCCTGATATATTCAAATCAACTATCTGAAAAGGATACCACCCTTAGTTTTTGGCAGGCAATTACCTTGCTTGAACTGTCCTCTATGACAAAAGCTGAAATGCTAATGGTTCAGCATTTACATTCAACTGACAAATCGTTACAGTCAGAGATTAGTGTGATCTGAAATTTAAGTTCCCTTGGTGTTCAAAATCATGTGTCCAAGGTTGTCTTATGGCATTTGTGACACAGCGAGAAGACAATCAGAAAGATAGGAACACATGCAAACTTTTATTTATACATCATTATATATGTCTAATTGACTTATATAGTTGGAAGACTACATTATTTGAATTCAGCTATCTTGGAAGAGCTGGGCTACGGTACCAGTATGCTACCTTTTTTTTTCTGGTTGGAACTCTTCTCTACTATTAACCTTACTTATGATCCTCGTTATAATTTTTTTTCCTAAACCTGACTCCAACGGGGTTCACCTTAGAGTACATGGTGGGCTTTACCAACTGAGCCACTATTTGAGTACTCAATATGCTACTTGTGCCAACCTCAAGAAAGATGAATAAAGGTTAATAATTGTTTGGTAATCCATATATATAGAAATAACTGTCATCACCAGAAATCCGTTTCATGCAGAACACAGAAGTCACAAGTCACACAAGTACATGAAGTTTCATTCTGATGAGTTCAACATATCAGGTTGGCTGCCCGCGGCCTGCTCACATGAAGTGCCAAACCATCAGCATTCATTTGTTGAACTATTTATGCGGATATTCTTTTGTGTCTCTGAGCATGTTACGCTATGGACACTTTGCCTCTGCAATTTTCCCGGTTCCCGTGCCATTTCTTTTTAGGTGCTTGTTCTCATTGGTTAGTATGGGCGGTAATTTAGACATTAGCTGACACGGTTTCCTCACACACACACACACACATATATATATATATATATATATATATTTCAATTCTGGTTTTACCTAAAGGACAAAGAGGTCCTTTCTCAAGTTATTCAAGAAATCAGACCATATACATGTATTTCTCCCTGGGTATGAGAAGTAAAAGTGCTTTAGGAATTGAAATAAGCTTTTGACTTTTGTTGAATTGTGATCTTGACATGTCTTTCTATGTCTATCTCGTCCATCTAGTTCCTCCATGAGCTTGAGTCCTTTTCCAACACTGTCAATCCAGCCTAAATGGTAGGTTTGATAGTCGTCTTTCTTTTATAGACTTCATATTGCGGTCTCATGAATTCTTAAAGTGGTGAATTTGCAGAACAGGCATTCCTTATTATTTTAGGGAAAGCTCTGATTTTTTTTTGTGATCACAAGTCTTAAAAGGTGAACAGTGACGCAAGCTTGTCAGATGGATCTGTCTTGTCTGATCTTAAATGGCAAATGAAACTGTGGTCTTTTTGTCTCTTATTAACCTGATTGTGACATAATTTGCCCTGACAAAGACATCTTGATCGAACTCTGGCTATTTTGGAACATCGACTTTTAAGTAGGATGGTCGAAAGAAGTCGTAAAATTTCTAGATCTTCCGTTGTGATCTATCCAACCCCCAATTCATAGTGATAGAATGAGGTTTATGATGCTGACGCTGCTGGCTTTGAATTGGGCGACAACTTGACGAGCTCCACCTCTTCCAGAAGTTACCCCTGATACGCAAACCATTTCCGTAGGGTGTTTGCCCCGACCAACGCCTTCTTATCGACAGGTGGCACGTGCACCCATCATCTTCTAGAAATTGCATGCAAAACACGCGTGATGGTTGGGTTCGATGGATTGTCTCCTTGTCTGGAACTAGAAAAAATGGAGAATTAAATGTTATAGAGTGGCCGACCCTGTGAGTGATCAGGGTCCCAGGAGCTCGTCCGAGTTGGTTCCACGGCGGTCCTAAACATAGCAGCCATTCCAGGCTATTGCGACCTTGTGTGTGTCGGCGGCCCATCATTGGGTGCAAGGTCTTCCTGCGCATTGCCCACCGTCTGGTGTAGAGTTGCAAATGAGCGAAGTATTCGATGAATAATTCGTGACACTATTCGATAAAGGTTCCACTTTATTTATTCAAAGTTGGATTCAAGTGTTCATCTATTCGACTCGTTTTTTTAAGAAAAAGTATTATTCTTTAATTATTTATTTATAGTCATAAATATATTTTCAAAATTTAATTGATGTTAAATTTTTTTAGGGGGGCTTTCTAACCGTCTTGAGCCAAGTGGTAGGAGTCACTGGGTTGGAGGGCCGGGGTGTGTGGTCCGCGCCGGAGGGGATAGGCATGTACGGTAACCCTGCAGAACTCCACTTGGCTTTCTTGGGCTTGGCTTGATAAGCCGCGGCTGTTCTGTTGGTCTGACTGTAGGGCGGGACCACAAATGAAGTGATCCTCGCTGCAAACTAAGGTTTGCACTTTGCAGTCCACATGGAGTAGAAATGATGTGCTGTGGGGTTCGTGTCTTTTAGCGTGAGGTCCTGTCTTTCTGTTCCCTGTGGGGGTTCCATGCAGATCGACAGGGTGAGAGCTTGCAATCCTTGCACCAAATGTCACTCGGAGTGTACATACATGAGCCATGCATTGTTATGAGCACCCTGCCTGTGCGTAGTGTGTACAGATATAGGTTTTTTTTAACGAAAATTATTGTTAAATAAAAATTTATGAAAAAATCAGTTCGAGAAATACATTACTAGACATATCACATTATAAATCTAAATTGTCTAAAAATATCATATTTATTTATAGACAATATTTTTTATCAAAAATTTGTAAAAAATCATGTTTAAACGATATTTATGTACTATTTCAATTAATGTATTAATATGTTTACTATTGTATTTTTAGATTTTTTTACAAATTTATTTTTAACAATGATTTCGATGCAAAAATCTCACATATATATATATATATACATACATATCTGAGTATCCTTTTACTAACTCAAGAAATTGCTATCTATAGATCATTATTAAAATAATGGTCTGCTGCTTATAGGACGTAAATATTGTGCACTGCATGAGAAACTTGAAATACAACAATTTGGGGCTCCTTTCTCCCGTCCCTGATCGCGTGTTCTTTCTTGAGTTGTTCTTTTCAGACTATCTATGATATCTGGCGGCCCCTGCGAGTTTCGACGCCGCCCGATTGGCGAGCAACTATTTGTGTGTCATTTCTAGAGAAGGGATATTAGACTTTAAAGCTGTGTATGTTGGTAATTAGTGCTTCTAGCTTCCGGTCAAAAATTTCAAATTGAAGTTTGAGGTTGGGATTAAATGGAATTTGATAGAACGTGTGTTTGACTTGTGTGGTTGTCCAAAATCAGCTTCAGTCACTCTCATCCAACGTTGTTCATGTCGGAAATAGAAATGAAAAGTGACTTTTAACTACACGTGTAAAATTTATCAAACAAACCCTTTGATGGGCTTCCCTTCGTTTCTGCAGTTGCGTCTCTCATTGCAATCCACACACACACACACACACACACACACACACACACACACACACACACAGAGAGAGAGAGAGAGAGAGAGAGAGAGAGAGAGAGAGAGAGAGAGTTATCATAATCGGTCCGACCGTGAATCAATCTCGGAATCTATTCGATTAAGGTCGATCCGGTCTAATGTTAAAGAATCGGACGAATTATGGTTCGATCGGTGAATCGATCCAACTTGATTCAACTTTTTAAAAAAATAAATATAAAAATATTTAGATATTCAAAATTATATGTATGTGTGAATAAAATTATCTTATTATTATTGATTTGTTGCTATTAATCATTTTAATTTAAATATATTTGAAGTTTAAATAGTTAAAAGAGTATAGATATCAATTGTGAAGAGTGAAGATTAATGAAATATTATAAAATTTTAAGGTTAGTTTATTTAACTATATTATTGTTATTTTTTTATTTGTATAGCTACGTAATCATGACTAATAATTATATATGTATGTTTATTTATTTTGATCAAAATATCTTATTTCTTATTATCTCGAGTTATAAAATCGGATCGGATCATCTATCAATATTATGATGACATCACGGTTCAAACTGGTTCGATTGAACGGTCCAATCGATTCAAACCGAATCAACTCATTGATCGATTCAGGTACTGATTCGACTCTGATAATATTGGGTAAAAATGATATTTGATATTTTACACGGTGGACTTACCACCGTCACGTAGAAAATTGGCAGAATGTAACATCAGGGCTTGCATGAAAACTCGGGTTAGAAAATTTGAGGGGTGCAGAGATAAATACTATAACGGTAATAGTACAGTGATGAGTCACGAAGATTTTAAAAATATATAATTTTTTTAAAAAAAAATAATAGGGTGTGGAATTCCTGACTCTTGGACTAATCACCGTGGTGTGATAGGGGAGACTTTAAATGAAAAGAAATGGTGGGGGCGGGTCCTGTGTCTCTCGTGGACAAATTACCATGGTACGGCAACAGAGTGTGACAAGATGGTGATCCATCCTAGCATTTCTCAAAGCTTTCCGCTTGTTTTGAGACAGGAGTGTCGTGGTGGGGGGAGCGGAGATTCAACCTCAGCCTGTTTTAATCTGACCAGAAATGAATAGATTGGTCGAGTTATTACCTGTGAAAGTCAGACACACACTGGCGTATGAAAAAAAAAACATTTTGAGGTGAAGAAAAGTAACGCGCAACGTCTCACCCGTTAAATGATTCTGGAGTCTCAGAAAACAATTAACCCGTTTGGTGGAGCTAGCCGGTAGATGTTGAACTTGGAGTTGATTAGACTTCTTTTGTGTTTGATACGCTGTTTGACACGCGAAAGCTTTTGACGTTACTTACAGATCAATTATAGAATCACATCATGTTTCCAACATGTTTCATGCTTCAAACTGAGTTTTCATACCTACAGGAACTACGCATTGAGTTAAAACTGTGGTTAAAATTTTTTTAATCCCTTTTTCTTGGGTAGAGTAGCTTTCAGCTTTAGGTCAAGTAACCAACAACAATGCCAATCTTATAATATGTGATGTTTTTAAGGAGCAATGGAGCATCTGGATGTGGGTTTTGCTGGGATTTCATACGTGGAATCCTTTGAAATAAGGGGGGGCACAAGGGCCGGGGGAGTCCCCATAGCCCATAGTCTACATGAACTTTGTCCATGTAGATCTCATACTCTCTGAGAACTAGGGTTATGTGCAAGAACACAATAAAAAAATAAATGAGTTGGGGAAATAAATGAGAGATCCGTGATGAGTGGAGAGCGAAGAGGGTTTACTTCACTCACGTTTAATTTTCGAGAGATGTGAGTTTAAGATTTACACGACTCGCATTTAATTTTCGAGAGATATGAATTTATAATTTACTAGTCTTAATAATTAAGAAATGTTGCATCGAGTCGAGCGTGTGCTGGATTTGAACTCAAATCTTTCACACTCCGCATAGAGCAAAGTACTGCTATGCTAAATTTCCCCTCGTCAACAAAAAAAAAAAAAAGGTGTGCAACCAGGAATTGGGATCATGTGTAAGAGGGAGGGTCATGCTGATCCCTCTTAACTATTGGAAGCCACCTTGTATTTCACGAAATTTTTATATTGCCTCCAAAAACTTATAACATATAATAATCTTTTGGGATCAATTCTACTAAATAAATATCTGATTCTTAGCTAATGCTCGATAAATATATATCTCAAATTACCTGGAGCTGCAGAGTCGTCTAGAGCATAAGCGTCCTTGTCCATGGTCTGTCTTTCGCCTCCATCTTGACTTTGCAATGCTGAAAACATATGATCAGATGGGTTTAGCCTCAGGTTTATTTATTTATTGGGAGGGTTGGTGAGATCTGTAATTGAATTTAATTTATAAATAGTATTTGCAATTATGAATATATTTTATTAGATTTTGATTGGATTTTATTTGGGGATTAAATTCTTTGATTAGTGAGTTAAGTGAGAGTTTTACTTAAGAAATCAATTCACGAGTCAGTGAACGTGAGTTTGTTTTTTAAAAAGTTATCTAAACGAGGAGAACATTGAATTCGTACCTCTCTAAAGTGTGAATACAATATATCAAAACTCTTATTTAATTTAATTTTTAATAATAATCTTAATTCCCGATGAAATGTGATTCCCAAAAATTATATACAATTCATTAACAAGAGAGATTTTAATTCCCTTAATGGAGTAATTAAATTATGAGTCTCACTAGATATAATAAATCTCAAACAAATACCCACCCATTCTTAATTTGGAAGTAGAATCGCGGTGCTACTTGTACACATACCAGCTGTGGAACCTCACCCCCCTTGCTGAGCAGGAACACAGCATGGTGATCGCATGTGAATTCTCAGCTATGAAGTGCCCAGCATGCAGAAAGTACCCCACCAGTCAAACGGAGATCGAGGAACATGTGAAACTCTGGACGGTGGTGCAGGAAAGGGATGACCCCAAGCGTTGTGCTGTGTAGAGCGGCTCTCACTCACGTGCAAATTCAGAAAGAGAGAACCAACACGAAATGTTTGCAACCATTAGTTGTGCGTGAGATAACAAAAACCCCCACAAGAAACACGCATCACAGAACCCACAACCTGGTCTGGTGGGAAAACATGCACAGTAGTCTCATCTCTGATTCCATGCACACACTCGTTAATCAAAAGTTATCAAGAGAAGTTTTCACATAACCCAGTACTGTAAGCATAACGGAATACACATAGAATCCCTTGGGAACAGATTGTTGGGAAATACGACTCTCTATCTCTCTATCTCACGACTCACTAATCGAGATCGAAAAAGAGAAACAAGGAAAATAGTAAAAATAACAATCACACGGGAACACAGATTCACGTGGTTCGGAGACGACGTGACTTCTTACGTCCACGGTCGCAACATAGTTTCACTAGAATAATCACACTCGGATCAAGTACAAAGAGAGAGTTCGCACCTGATTTATACAAGGAGATTAGGGCGCCATAAATTAGATACCAAAGACAACAATACCCCTGTTATAAACAAAAATTTTCTTCGAGGGCGGACTTGACCTCCGCGACATCCGCGTGCGAAGACGCACGATGACAAGTTCGGACTCCACACTCTAACACATATGACATGGTGTTGGATGTTAATTAAGACTCAGTTTATTTTTGGAGTGGGTTAAAGGCGGTATCCCCGTCCCTCACCCACTCCGGATGTCTTATTCCATCTCTTTTTATAAATTCGCAAAACTCGACTTTATTCTTAATCGACCCAGTTAAGAAAAAAAATTCAAACAAGAACATCTCATCTCATCCCCGTTAATTTATCCTAATCTGATTTACTCCTTTATTATCAAAGTGACCCTTTGAGACTGGCCTATTGATTTTCTAGGTGGAAGGCAAGCCAGTTGACGTCAACAAATCAAGTTCATGTGAGCATTTTGCCTTGACGACTGGCTCCGAAGTGTCGTGGATCCTGCTCTCACACCTCCCCGCCTTCGTCATCCGAAGGCCAGTTCAGATGGCCGTCAAGAAGAGAGTGCATGTTATAACAAGAAGAAGCGAGCGTTACATATCCTCGTTTTTAATCTCTTCATTGACTGGCTTGTCATTACGTCTACGCTGTAGACGTTATAACAGATCTTCGACGTACGATAGTTTTCTACGTCGATCGACAAACAAAGATCTAACATCTTTACCGTAATTTCGATACCACATATTTTTTTTCTATTTATAGGAACAACATATCTGACATTACGTGTGCAACATGACATATTTGTCATCCTTTTATACATAATTCACAAAAGATCGAGAATTTTGTTTTTTTCCCTCTCTGGGACTTTCAATTGGGAGGCACGACGTCCGCCTTACAGGAGGTCCCCGAGCCAGCATGCAACGACCAGCTGCAAGTTTCTCGTTGGCTTTTCACAGGGCGTGCAGGGCATATATATATATATATATCCCCCCCCCCCGCCCCCCACCGGTCACGTGTACCCCACACTGCCACGGCGTCCTCCCAACGCCGCGAGGAAGAAACGGCTCGGGCACACACGTTGACAGTAAGTCTGTTAATTATCTGTTTAAAATTTGAATCGAATTTAAATTCGTATTCATTTAATCGGATAATTATTCGAATAAAATATCTTACGGATAATTTAATCAGATATTAGATATCCGATTATTAATCGGATACCAATTTAAATATTGAGATATCCGTATCGGATATTATCCGACCGAATATGAATTCTTAGATAAAAATTTAACGATACACATATTCTATATATAAATAACTTAAATCTTAATATATTATTTGATTACTCTTTTTTATCTTTTCTTATCTAAAAATATAATTTAAAAATAAGAAATTCACTTAAGTTATCTCCTATTTTTGAGGATGAAATCTAATCTTTTGATAACATCTCTCAAAATAAAAAAAAAATTCGCTCTTTTTTTCAAGTAGATCTAATAATTATTCGTTTAAAATTTAAACTGAATTTAAATTTATATTTATTTGATCATTATTTAAATAAAATATCTGATGAATAATTTAATTATTAATTAAATAATTTAATGATTAATTAAATATAAATTTAAATATCACACCGTCCACTCCATGTTCGATCTATTTATCGATCTAGTTGACAGCGGACGGGGCCGCAACCCCACCCAGACCCGTAACGCACCCTCCCCGCGTCGCCTACCTACCGCGCACGCACAACAGCAGCGGGTGCGACGCCGGCCCCGTGGCGTGACGCGCGCACCGAGCGGTTTGCGCATCACTTTTTTGTCCTCTTCTTTGCTTGTGAGCCAAGCGAAGCACCACCGCCACCCCCACCCCCTCTCGACGCCGTACACACATCTGAAGGAAGGGGAAGGGGAAGGGGAAGGGGAAGGGGAAGAGTTCTGGAGCGGGCGGGCCGTTCTTGTCCGCGCGCGCGCACATCGAAATATTCCATACCCTCTTCCCCTCCCCGGTTGCCGCTGCGCCCGCCACGTCGCCCCCGGAGCATATATCCAGGGGGCCCGCCCGCACCGACAGAACCTGTGGGCGCCACCACCCGGGGGGCGGCGGCGCTACCCGCCGACCCGTCGCTATCGCTGCCGCTGGACTTGTTGCCCACTGTTACTGCGGTGTCGCCCTCGGCTCGGAGGCCCGCCTCGCGTCCCCCCTCCCCCCCACACAGGGCGCACGTCCCCATGCGTGACGGACCGGGGCTTCTTCCCACTCGAATAGTTGAATGGTCCAAAACCCGAGATTCAAAAAGAGGCCGGGATGCGGTGGACCCTGGCGCGGGCTGTACCTGCCACCACCACCTCCGTCCCCCTCCGATCAGCACCGGCCAAGGTGCCGTAGCCGGGGCGACGTACGGGAGGATGCCCGCCCCACCCCGGCAACGTGGATCTTATGCGCCGGCTGGCTTTGCTTCTTTTTTTTGAAGTCGGCTTCTTTGTGGTGGCGGTGGCTGATCAAACGGACGCGGGAGGTGTAGGGGGGAGAGGGCCGGGCATTAGGTTAGAGGCCATCCTAGATGATTTGACTGGGGGAGACTGGATTCGTTTGGGTCTTGACCGGTCAAACGGGAGCTCAAGTGAGCCCCACCCCCCCAACCCAACCAGTGTCGATGGCGTGGGTGTGAATGACGGCAGCAGCCTTTCGAGTTGGCGCTTGTGCCCGGACCGGTGGTGGTCCCGGTCCCGGTCGTGGTGCTGGGTACGTTGGGGTGGCGGGGTGTTGTGGTGCCTGGCGGGGGGTGCGTCAAGCACTGTGGTGGTGTGGTGGCTGGTGAGTGGGGAGTGGCGATCCCCAACTCGGCGCATGGAGGAGGGTGTGGCGGGACTCGTACGCGCATAGCCTCGCCCGTCACCCCTTCTCTTCTCGCGAAGTCCGCTGCAGATTGGTGGGAGGGGGGGGGGGGGGCGCTCCAATCCTTCGTGCGTTCCCTGCGTACAAGCGAAACGCATCGATCGTCTCGTACGGAAAGTAATCATTACAACTCTCTACCTTCACTCCGCTCCTTGGCTTCTCCTCCTCCCCCCCCTCTCTCTCCTTCTTCTTCCCCCCCCCTCTCTCTCTCTCTCTCTCTCCCGTCGCGTCTTCTATTTATATGTATATAAATATAGGGAGTGGAGCAGTCACTTCCGTCTCTCTCTCTCTCTTTCTGCCTAGCTCTGTGCTGCGCTGTGTCGCTCGCAGCGTTGCTTTGGTTTCCTCCCTTGCGTATACGTACGGGATCAGCTGTAGCCCAGGAGATCTCTCTGGGAGAGATGGAGACTTGCGATCTCCAGGACCAGGTAACTTGATGGTACCGCCTCCGGGTAGAGCGATTCTCGCTGGGTTCTTTGTCTTGTTATGCACCCCATTTCTTCCGTTATTTCGACATTTTGGGCAGGAATTCTTTTGTTCTTTGAGGCTGTCTCTGAGAAGGCTGCATGCCCCCGTCTCCCTCCTTGTGCTCCCCGTTCCTCTATTTTGAGTTTTCGTTATTTTTTCTCCTTCTCTCTCTCCGGTGCCTGTTGATTCGAGGACTTGTGATCGGGGTCTTCTGCGGTATTCTTGGGTTTGGATTTTAGTAGCTATGTATCAAAGAAGAACTAGCGCATGCCCTGAATTTTGTTGCAAATTATATGTATCTTTCTTTTTTTTCTCGGGTCTTTTAAGCGTCCATCCCGCTAAATCCCTTCGTCGTTTAAACGCAGCCAACGAAGTCCGTGCAGTTTCTTTTGGCTACTGGATGCTGTGATTAGAGCATCAGAATTTTGAATGGAATAGCGGGCATTTTTTTCGTTTTTACTTCCGCGATCATCGATCTTTCCACTTTTAACATCGATTGTTTTCTTAATCTCTTCCACTAACGAGAAGCCCTTCTGCAAGAACGCTTCCGATCTTACAGAATCTTTCGTCAAAGGTTATTCTTTTCATGGTGCTGGCATCACTGTAATAATACCTGATACGTTTCTTGAAACACTGAAAAAAAATCTCCCCATTTCCTTTCCCCATCATCCTACTCAATTTGTGAATTATTCGCATACATGCTTCGCTTGTTTTGCTCCCCCTGATCTTCCTTTCGGATCTGATCGCCGTGGATTGAACCCATGAAACATCATAATCCATGTGGAGGTCAGGCGGTAGGGAGAGTGCGACTTATCACAGATTTTTTAACGATGAAACCCTAGTGGGTTAATCCACCAGACAATTCTCCAGCATGGCTTCTTAGGTTTTCGATCTCATTCGTACAAAATCTTTATCTTGCTTGTTCCCTTCCGTCCACAGGCAATGGCCACTCACTTACTGGAAGAAGTATTTGCTTGCTCCAATAGCCTGCCGACCGTTCCGGCCCCACAGGCGCAGGGGCAGCCCCAGCAGCCGCAGCAGCAGGAGAGGAGGCCGAGGCCTCAGCCGGAGCAGGCCCTGCGGTGCCCCAGGTGCGACTCCACCAACACCAAGTTTTGCTACTACAACAACTACAGCCTGTCCCAGCCCAGGTACTTCTGCAAAGGCTGCCGGCGGTACTGGACCAAAGGCGGCACCTTGAGGAATGTCCCTGTTGGGGGCGGTTGCAGGAAGAACAAGAGGCCCTCCTCTTCCTCCTCAAAGAAGGCACAGGATCACCAGACCCTCGCCGCCTGCTCCACCGCTGTGCTCCAAGCCCTCCCACCTCCTCCGCCTCTCACGTACGACCCCAACGACCTCACCCTCGCCTTCGCTGGGCTCATCCAGAAGCCGCCCACTACCAGTCCCAGGCAACTAGCGCTGGACGACCGTGACCCTTTCATGCTGGAGTCCCCCGGCGCTAACCCTATCCCACCCCTAGTGCCGGGGTTCCTTGATATCCTAAGGAGTGGCTTCCTTGACAGCAGCAGCGCAAGCACCTTCGACAACCTGTACTACGGGCATGGTGGGCACGGGAATACCCAGGGAGGAGAAGGTGGCGTGGGTGGGGGGCAGGTGGTGCCGCCATTTGAGGGGCTGGGTGGTGGTGCAACAGCAGCCATCAAGCATGAGTGCTCTTACAAGAGTGTGGACGAAGACAAGCAGCTGTTCATGGGCCTGCAGTGGCAGACTGGAGGAGACGGGACTATGATGGTGGACCCAGCTGGGAGAGATTACTGGAATGGTGTTGGTTCCTCTTGGCACGGCCTGGTTCACAGCTCCCTAATCTAGAGAAATAGACCGATTTCTCCATAGAATTGGTGGTGGTGTCTAGAATGTTCCTTAGTAGTTTTTTTGTTCTTTTTCTTTTCTTGTATGAATCAGTGCTGCTTCTTTTTTTTTTCCTTTTTTTGGTTTTCTTTCCTTGGGTTGATGGGTGGTCTCACCAGAAGAAAGGAGGGGAAAAAAGACAATTGGATGTTACAATAGAGTGAAAGGATGAACATTGATATCTCTGTTTTCTAACCGCGAAGGAATGTAATGTTGTCAGGTGGGTTTGTGAGTGTATTGAAGTTATCTTTTTTATTTTTTCCTTACAAAAGAAGTGTCAACATGAGCATATATGGTTATCGGTTCCCCATGAAGGGGATTTCTCGACATTCACACAAAGGTTCCCAATGCAGACAACTTGTGGTGGTATGGTATTCTCTCCCGCTTCCAATGTTATGCTAGCTCTTGTTGATGATTGCCTACGGCAGGCAGGCACAGAGAAGGACGTCGATATATATATATATATATATATATATAAAAGCAAAGCAAGGGAGGCCTAACGTAGATGATCGAACAAGGGGGAATGGGGCCGGTCGAGAATCTTACTTAGTAGGGTAGGGTAGGGTAGGCGAGGGGGGAATTGTTCTCTATAGTCTATACCCAGCAGCAAAATCCCAACTCAGATTTGCCACTATTTTTTTGTTGGCATCGGCTAAGGCCGACGAGGACGCCACCCAACAGGTAGCCCCCCTTCATCAGTGCCTGCGCCCATCCCACAAAGAACCTCGTGCACGGCTAGATCGGGCGCCAGTACGTACGCAGCCGCCGGCAGAGCCATTAAACATTGTATTTAACGAAGGCGCTTGCATGTGCGGCATGTGTCCGCTGATGTTGTTGGGGCTAATTTGGCGGGCGTCGCCCTTGAACTGCTCAACGCCGGCAGCAGACGCGAATGGAGTCCAGAGAGGCAGCAAGGCGCAGTTCAGAAACCCCGTCTCGGACGGAGACCGTGCTGCCAAGCCCCGCGGCGAAAGAACCGGCCCCACTTTGACATGTGCTTTGTCCTCTTCAAACAGCGACGCCTGTCGCGCGCCACTACCCAAGAGGTAGGGTGGAGGAGAAGGGGCTCGCACTAAAAAACTGGAAGAGGCCATTAAAAAAAGAACCGTGCGGTGAAAGACAGAAGAGAAGAAGAGTATGGTATGCGACGAAATGGGAGCCCACAGTGCCCTTAGAATAATATATAGTGAGGCAGCAGGGAGGGGCAGTTGTGCTGGGGGGCTCCCACCGTAGAGGCCGTGGACGGCCACTGTGGCTTGGAATCTCTTAACGGCCGGCCGCATGATCAGCTTAGCTTCGAGATGAAGGCAAAGTAGGGGACGAGGGAGAGAGGGAGGAGGGGGAGGGTCCGGCTTTGCCACGGGAAGCACAGTGGCGAGAGCGGGGTGTGTGTCGACGAGCGAGACATGGTTGCCGGTCTAGGATGGGAGGGGGCCCAATCCCTGTCTCTTGCTAGCTTGGACGTACCCATGGCCGACGAGGAGATGAGCAGGATGTGATGCAAGTGTCGAGTTAACTTCGTCTCCATCGGAGACTGTGCTGTATATATGTGCATGCAGTTTGCTTGGGATGGGATTGATTAGACAACGTAAGTTAAATTATAAATGGATCGGTATTGAGTGTACATATATATTGTTACACGATGAGATGCACGACATCAGGTGACCTTTTTCTCTTTTTTTTTTTTTACCAATGAAAGTTCGAAGTCAGATTTCAGGATTCATTTAATCCAATCTTTACTCATTTATATGACAAGATTTCTACGAGTCATTCAAAGTTTAGGTTTCTTTTTTTGAAATGAGATTTTAGGGTTAACTTAATCTTAAATCGTGAGTTACGCCAATAACCAAGGAGTGATAATTTTTTATTTTTTATTTTGAAAATTCTTTTGACATGGATCCCACGTCAAGTCATTTTGGCGTGGGGCTCACACGTCACTTAAAAACTTGTCGTGCAACGGCGAGTATAAAAAAATTACATGAATAATATACATTTCAGCAATGTTCGTGTCAAATTTTTTTTTCTCGTCGCGGGATCCAAGTGAATCGGTGCTTAAGCTCCGCTCTAAGATGTGCGATCTTTGACTCCATCTCAAAAAAATTAAAAAAATAAAATAAAATTTACTTAAGTTACATTTGAAAATGAGATGAGAGCAGTACATTTTAAAAAAATTTATCAGCCGTACTACATACATAGTATGTCGGTGATTCTTAATTATTTACAATCCTCATAATCAACTATGAGACTGTTTCGTCAGATCAAGAGAACTCAGCACTTTTGTGTCTGGTTATTTTTCCTCCTCAATTTTTTTTTTACATGGAAGTCAAGACGAGCTTTGCCCATGTGAAAAAAATTAAAAACTGTCGGGTGATTTTATCTCGAAAGTCATGCCCCAATACATTTTTAAACGCAGCCTTAGGTTTCACTTCGACACGAGAGACCATGGAATCCACACCAAAAAATAAAAAAAAACTACCTGCACCTCCAACAGCTCAGATACTTCTTGTAGGAAGCATTACTCATATCCAAGATGTTTAAAGGCTGGTTCGAGTTTAACCCAACACAGATGCAACCTAGGAGAGAGTCCAGACTTGGGTTAGAATGGCCCAAGCTCACTTCGATATGTGAGCAGCAGCCTAATTTGGTTTAGACCAAACTGACCCAAACGTACAAAGTGAGAGTGAAGAGTTGAGACTATACATGACCTGCTGAAGATTTTGTTAGCATGTGCTTTCTATAACAACAGTAGGAGGACAAATGCCTAGTAGCTCCATATATAAAATGTTCCATTTCATTTTGAACTCTCGAAGACGTAGATTTTGTGGCATGCAACCGTGATTTTAGTCTGGTATTAGCTATATATGATACTAATTTTTTAAGGTCCAAAATATTAATGTTGTAATTAGTACAAAAAAAGAAGTGCAAGGCATTAGCTGGAGATAAAGAGAGAGTTAGAGGTGGGGGATGGGGAGAGGAAAGAAAATGGCACACTCTAAACCTGATCTAAAATATCTGTATTAAATTTGTTGTAGCAATTGCATGAATATCAAAATTGCTAAAGCATAAGTACCATAACAATATCAAAATTACTATTGATATGAGTAGCTAATACATTAACTAAGTGCTGCATTAAATCCTATCTAACCCATATAGCTGACTTGATTAAATATTGAGAGGGAGTACCATGCAAAGACACTTTCAATTATTTCAAACAAGGTTTTGGATAAGAAGGCTAAAAATTCTTTCAAACAAACAAGGGTTGTCAAAAAGACATAGTATACTAAACATGGATTTATATGCCATGATCTAAAAAATATAATATAAAGGATAGAAGTATAGAACCATATATATGATATATATGTATTAACCAAATTGAGCTTATATATCGATGGCGATGTTTTCACATATCATTTTAAAAGGTAGGCACAAGTTTTCTTTGGACAACACAATAAAACATGCAGAGTAGGTAGCAGCAGCAGAGCCTAATTAAGGATGGCATGGTGCATTTCCTTTCAAAAGTTTTGACATGGAATTAATTAATGTGATTGATCAAGCTGCATGCCAATTAATGCTTCCACCCTTAAGTTAGCGAAATAGACCCTGCAAAGTATCCTTCCACCTTACCAAGAAGTTCACGTTTGTTGTGACTTGAATCCTTCTGATCAGTCATGAAGGATTTTGTTAACAAAAGATTAAGTACTCTTGTTGACTATGAAGTTTAATTAGATCATATGAACAAGGAAACAAATTATACGGCGTGGCCAATGTCATTGTGCCAAGGGATGCAAGGTAACATGAAAAATTCAACCGACTCTTCTGAGTTATATAAATACTCTGTCATGCAAGGACAGGCCATAAATTTAAAATAAAAGCTAAATAGTCATATCTCATGTAGTCTATAGTGACAAGGTTAGAGATGTGGATACAATAAATGACCAAGTATAAATGCTTCTAGACAATCTCATAACATCTTTCTACTCTTTGGGGCCACATATCCTCCACAGAAGCCTCTAGTAGTAGCCCAGGTTGAACAAAGGCAAAGATCTGTGTGTGTCATAGTGCATGAGATGTAGTAGTCATAGCACATGAGAGGTAGTATAAGCACCTCATTGTTTTTTGTTTTAATAGGTAAATAAAAAGCAAAGGCGACAAAATCTACAGTTCCCACTCAACGCTTACAAGATTTGAACTCACAATCTCTCCCATGTAAAGGGAAGAAGTGAACTACAAAACTATAAGTTGAGATTAGCAGTGACTCATTTGATATCTTGATTGATAGATGGCAAGAGAGGCAAAGGTGAGGAGGAGATGCAAATGGGTGATGTGGGAGGACTGATGGGAAAGAAAGGAGAACTTGAAGCCTATTTATATGCCCCAAGTCGGCCCCTTTGTACGTAGAATACAAATAAAGAAGGGAAAGTGAAAAAGACGATCTCAATACATCTGGCTTTAAGGGGAGGGGGAGGTATATATGCATGGAAGGGTTATGATCGAGATTGGGAAGCAGCTAGGTCAGTTACAGGCTTGCAACGGAGAAGAAACAAATGCTTGTTCTCAATAAAAATGAGAAGAAAACGGCAAGTGACAGAGGGTTTATCGTCTTAATTTATTTTTTAACTAAGCAAAAGGGTTTAATTTGTTGTCAAGGTGAGAAATTACTTTTTTCGTACGACTTGTTTCGTGGAGAAAAGCGTGCGTCACCTGTGAAGGTTCTTTATGGGTTCTTATTTCCGGATAATTGCTTGTTAAGATCCCAAAAGACATTTGTTAGTTTAAGCACTAGCCACTAAGTTAATTGTGTACCTCGTGTTTACCTTAGAAGCATTGTATCAAAAAGGCAGCACGTTCCTTACAAATGACTTAAATACGGTGCAAGATGTCACTGAAAGGTTTTATGACGACATAAGCATAATTTTTCATTATCTTTTGCTGATAATGGATCCCTACATATACATAATCAGACTGCGAGGTATATATTATTACATGGGTGGACGCAAAGATGATAGAGAAGGCTACCAAAACCTCTCTTAGGGACAACAGTGATGGCCCTCCGGAGATCAATCGAGACAAGGGAGAACGTGACCTTCCCGTGCTCAATGAACAGGGCGCGGCCTTCTAACTCTCTACTTCACGTTGAGGGGAGAGGGTGAAGGAAGAGAAGAGAAGGGAGAGGGAGGGGCCGGAGGGCTTCATGCGGTGGCACTGCTTTCTCTCTCTAGCTCATCCGGTCTTCACGATGGGCGTCTCTCTCTCTCTCTCTCTCTCTCTCTCTCTTTCAATCTCTTCACTCGTATATAAAGGGGAGAGGAAGAGTCCCCAAGGGAGAGGGTTTTCCTATGCAAGGGAAACTCTCCCCTTTTACGTGCATGGCAATCCCACTCAAGTGGAATTGCCATGTAAGGAGAAGGGTAGCAGCACGGTGCGTGCAATGCATGCAGGGCCCCTCTTCCGCATGGCGGGTTGCCCTATTGGGCACCTCACATGCTAATGGGCCTGGCCCATTTACCAACATCTTTAAAATCATCGTACTACAGTAGAAAAAGAAAACAAAAAAAAACAAATACATAAATGGAGGTTCATTCCCCATAAGCTTTTAGACTATCATGATAATCGAGTTTCAATATAAAGGAGGAACAAAATAACTGATAAAAGAGAGAGGCACACCATATTCGGATAGATAAACCATCTATATTATCATTTTAGTACTCACCAAAAACCATTAATATATATATATATATGTATATATATTCAGTTCTCATCAATCAACATGTTATACAAGGGGGGAACAATGGTCAAGGTATTCACGTCCGGGAAGCTTTACAATGCACGAACAAAACCATAACGGACATTTGACTAAGAGTACCGGTATTAACAAGTGTTCTAAAAAATGTGTCGAGAAGTTACCAAGGCAAGTTGCATGAAACTTTAACCTAATTAAACAGAGTCCTTAATCTGCTTTAACTAGTGAACTATATATATATATATACATACTTAATAGAAAGCATTCCTCCCTTAAACATTGAACATAAACGTATAGGATGCTGTACTTGAATTATACCTCATGATCTGACAGCCAGATCGATTTTTGTATATATCCAGAACGAAATACTGCATGAATATTCTGCTTCTAGACCCTCCTTCCACTTCCATAAGTTTTGCCATCCCATGATCTTGTAGTGCCGGTTATATGGATGATTTTGGCCCTCGCATACGCACCACCTGATGTCGCCGCCCTCCGAAAGATGAGAGAGAGAGAGGGTGACAACATCAGATGATGTCGACATTACTTGATCGTTATATATATATATATATATATATATATATATATAATTCACATGTGATCTCTAACTATTTTAACACATGTTCTAATGCATGTCTAGACAAATCCAAAAGCTCTACATAAATAAATTTTTTTTTGAAATGAGCTCTACATAAATAATCAATGGCAAACATTGGATGTGTGTGACGTAGATGATACTCATAGACTCTAATAATATATATATATATATATATATATATATATATATATATCATGTCAGATTAATTTATTGTGTCATCCAAAGTTAATTAACCTTCTCTCTCAATCAGCGTATATACGCACGTGTCCTTTCTCATTATTTTACGGTGTATATGGATCAAAGTCATGAGCAAACATGCGAGGAATTTGAGCAGTAGGCACGAGCATTAATTACAAACACTCTTCCTTCGAGCACAGATCGTTTCACCCATAGAAGATAGCGATATATATATATATATATATATATATATATATATATGAAAATGTTGAGGTGGTGTAGACGTCACCTGGTGTCGACGTTCAGTTAAACATGTCCCATATTAAAAAAAAATTTGAGGACACGTTCAGGTGGGCGCCGACACTAGGTGGTGCCGACACCATCTAAAGATTCCCCATATATATATATATATATATATAAAATAACTTTTCTCTCTCCAAATTAAGAACAATGTCTTTAGAAATCTTAGAAAGTACTGCTGAGAGTACTCAGATCTCAATAGATTAATGATCAGTGCACCTACTGCACCAAGTATACCTACCGGTATAATAGGTGTAATATTTACTAATTTTTTTATTTTTTAGTAATTCTCATGTCTAATTAATTTGATATGTCATTCACAATAACGGGACGTGAGGGCCATGTAAAAATAAAATCTCAATCTTGTGAATATAAATGGAGATAAATTTTATTCACGTGACTCTCGTGTCACGTTATCGGATGACGTTAACGATAAATCAAATTAATTAGACGTGAGAATTATTAAAAAAAATTAAAAATTATTAAAAATTATATTAATTATATCGATAGACGTAATTAGTACAAGGGATGCATTATACATCGTTCATCCCAATATTATGAATCAACCTATGCGCAGAGGCGGCTAATTAATTAATCCTTCTAAACCCCAAGCCGAGTCCTTATGATCCCCTGCCAATATGCCCAATTACATGTACCTGCGCTACGCTGCTTATATAATCAAGGGGTAATTCTCATCTACAGATGGGCTGGAGAGCATCCAATTAAGCGTCTATTTTGTATCCTAACTGCACACACACTCCCAGTCCCAGTCCAAATTAACGAACCTACACTTAATTGTGACCCTTCTTTATAATCACATCATGATCTTAATTTGGCTTGCTTGGCATTAATTAGTCGAACATGAACGACGACGAGGCGGGTTTATAGGGTGTTTGAGAATAAATTTTTTAAAGAATTTTTTTTACTTAAAAAAGTGTGTTGTGTTAATTTTTAATTTAAATTTTAAAATAAAAAATGATATTATCTGTTTGATAAAATTAGCTTAATTTTTAAAATTTTTGTAAACTTATTTGAGAGAGAGAGTGACCAGAGAGAGAGAGCGTCCGGAGAAAGAGGGTCTCGTGTCAGTGTGTTTGTAGTTTGTACGAAGAGACTAGACTGCAAGAAGAAATATTGAAGAAGAGGTACGGTGACCAGCGTCTGTCGTGCATATATGTCTTCTTGTTCCCCACGTTAGATTACCCGCCATCACCGTTTCCTTTTAGGAGAGCTTCATATCTAATACGACCTCTCCCTCCTCCATTGCCGCCACTGCTGCGACTGTCGGCCTCTAATGCTTTTGTTTCTTCTGATCTCGTGGACATCGCCATGTTTTTATTACTGTTCCCGAGTTCCAACACCTCGATCTCCGGGTCTTCTGTTCTTCTCAGTTCCATCTTCCATGTAGGATCCCGGCCCTCTCTTTCTAAAGGCGACGGGAGTCACAGGACCACGTTAATTACCACCTGAATTCTTTATCACCTTGTTCAGCTCTGAGAACCTTCGTTTAACTATATAATAAAACCATCATGCGGGAGCTTATAAATTAAATTAAAAGCTTCTGCGGGTCTCCCCCGAGCAGGGTGACCAACCCGCTGGTCCTCGATGCCCGATTTGGAGGGGAGAAGCCCGCGTTGCTCACCGCGCTCATGGCGCCGACAGTCCGCTCGCCAGGGCCACGTCTGGTGGAGGCGACAGGAGCTGGCCAGCACCGAGCGCGTGAGGATGGCGACGGTCGTCGCGGGAGTCAACGGCAGCGGACGGCTAGCAGCGCAGGGCGGCCATGGGAGGTGGAGCCGCCGGTGGGTAGCGGACGGGCGAACGGCGGCGTCTGGTAGAGGCGGCAGGGGGGAAGTGGTCGGGTGCCGTCGGTGCAGAGAAAGACGGCCGGAGGGGTGAGAGCGGACAGTGGAGGATGGCACGGACGACGGCGGTGGCGGCACCTTCGATATAATATATCACTTACCTACGATATTTTCTGTAGATAGTTCGATCTATCTATTTATTCTTACGGTGTTATCAAATCATAGGTAAGATACCTCTACTACCTATGACATCGACCAAAAATAATATATAAAATTATAAATATAGCCCAATCTATATCTACGACTTCCATAATTGTAAGTAAATATGATTGGTAAAAATCCTCTTTCGTGTAGTGCAAGGCGAATAGTAGAAGCAAGAGGATGATGCAAGAGCTTTCACGAGGAGGGAAGGGGATGAAAGAGTACGCACTCTTGGTATATTTATAGGTTAATTTGTTCTCTACTCGGTACAACGAGGATATAAACAAACTGCTGCCACTCCACGTGTCATTCATCTCACTTTTATTATAATTGCTCAAATCTTCCAATCACAGGGGAACTTATGACACGTCAAATTTAAAATCTCTAGGTTTTATTTTTTTTATCTTAATTTAGGTTTTGGTTTTTAGTTGTTCTCAATGCTTTAATTGAAAATCAGAATTTAGAAGAAAAAAAAAAGAGACAGAGATATTGTCATACGAGGAAACAAGATTTAGAAGACCTTCGATTTACAATAAACACAAAGTCCCAGTTTGTTATTAGAACCGTTGACTGGGTTATCTATACGATGAGAGAGAATCGGTGTGGGACTCACACCTCTCCCTCACACCCAACACCCTTTATTCTACTCGACAAACTTTGTTCGACCCAAAAGGGTCGAACGTCTTATTCTAACCTAAAAACAAACATGGCCAAAAAGAACCAGAGTTTGTGCAAATAAAACATTGTTAGCATGAGAATATTATATTTGTCGATTTATATTTGTATTTGCATGGATAACATTAGAAATGTCAATGTTATTTAACAAAAAGGTCTACATATTTTTGTACTATTATTTTATATATGTAGAGAGACCAATTAAATATGTTCAAAAAAATAGTTCTGCGATCATTTTGTACGATATCGATATTTTTAATGATATACGTGTAAATATAAATTATTACATGAATAATGAATTTTAAATTTTATTTTAACAATAATATATATAAATATAAAATAATATCATAAAATCTATTTTAGGATAGTCTACGGTAATGCTTTACTACATTTCTAAACAATCGTAATGTCAGTTGAATCGTTCTCTGCCACCAAAATTTTGTTAATGAAAGATTAACAGTTGGTTATAAAATGTTAATCATAATAATCGTGTCAACGAGGACAAATTATTTGGCGTGGCTAATGGCCTTTGATCAATGGATACTAACGTGAAAATGTAAACAGGCCTTTTATGTCATACGTTAACCTTCCAAAGTAGGCCATAAAGTTTAAAATTAATTTAATGTAAATACTTATTGAGAAAGGAAAATTTTGTCAGGCCTAACACGGCCCGATAACGTAGGTCCATTACGGGATAAGGTGGCCAATCTCATAGCGATCTACCCCGGTCAACCGGTGGTCTTGTACACGCGGCCCAATCAGGGCCCGCAGAAGCTTCGCTAGCTCATGTGTAAGATATTCGTGTACGTGCATTCCGAATGCCATAGAACTCGCCCACGAATGAACGTTGTGGCTCCCGTTACGGGACTTATCTCAATGGAGGTTGAGTTGCACCCACGTCGCCGAGATGCTCGCCACGAGGCCTTCCCTCCGAAAGCGGGCGAGTGGACGATGAGTGATTCCCACGGTCAAGCAGGATACTACTACACTAACAACGTCATTACCGAGGCATAACACCATCGCGTCCCATATAAATAGGTCTCCAGACGAGACCATGGAGGGAGGGACGGATAAGAAGGCACACTCAGAGAGAGATAAAGAAAGAAGGGCATAGAGACCTACATCGTCAATAGAGATAGATCTCGAGAGAGAGAGAGAGAGAGAGAGAGAGAGTTTTTCACACGCTCACGCAGGCAACTACCGAAGGAGACTCCGATAGGATAGCAGCGAGAGAGATGTCCCATCCTAGTTATTCTCTTCATGTCTCTCCGAGCACACTCCGAGCACTCTCCAGGTATCGTCTCTATACCGTAGGCTCCGGACTCTCTCTCTCTCCTCAACTCTCTTACTCTTCATCTCTCTTTCTCGGCTCTCTTGTACGGTTATGACTTAAGCATCGGAAAGTTGTCCGCTAGGATCTCTCCTAGGATTCCTTATGATGTTTCTTCTAGTGATTGAAAACTTTCTCAGGATAAATGGCTGCTCTTTCCCATTAAATAAATCTCAAAGATATAGTACGGGACGAAGCGTATTTTAGCCTCTACACTTCCGTTATTTACATAGATCTAGTTTTAAGTAATAAATTATAAAGACTGTAAAAAGTTTATTTCTTTCTTGAACATCGAGCGTAAACCATCGCGCTCTGTTTGCCCCTCTTTGATAGAGGGATAACTAAAATGAGGGTTATCCCTACTTGTGAGTTAATTTGTCCCTCCACTTAGTGTCATGTACTTTGATAAGCAATGGATTATCCCTTTGGGTCAAAAGAGGTTAACTCCTCTCTTATTCCACTTGTTTTGGTTGTATTAAGAGATATAAAGTGGATTAACTCTATAGATTAACTTAAATGTCTCTCTCATTCAAACCTTATTATAATCTTATTTTAATAAATAATATCTCAAATAGATATTAAAATAGATATCAAATTATTATTATAATAATTGTTACAATAATCATTATTGTAATAAAATAATTATTACTTTATTTATTTTAATAAATAAGAGAGAGAGAGAGAGAGAGAGAGGATACATAGAGAGAAAGAGAGTGAGAGAGAGAATGTAGAGAGAGAGAGAAAGGGAGAGAAATAGATATTAAATTATTATCATAATTATTATAATAATATATTATTATTATTTTATTTATTTTAATAAATAAATACAAATGAGGGAGGAAAGGTGGAGAGAGAAAGAGAGAAATAGATATCACATTATTATTATTATAAATATTATTAATAAATTAATTAACATTTTATTCATTTTAATACATAAATGAGAGTGAGAGAGAATGCAGAGAGAGAGCACACGGGGAGAGAGAGAGAGAGAATGTAAAGAAAGTGAAAAGGTAAAATAGTCATATAATTAAGTGGGTTAAATTGTTCCATCTCCAGGAATAATTTAACCAAATTAGACGAGGGATAAGTCTCATTCTAATTTGATTATCTTTATCTCTCTATCAAAATAAAAATAATAAAATTAGACTTATCCTCGAAATAAGTGAGAGATAATCACCAGTCAAAGTGGGGTTTTAAGTTTAGTCTACACTGTTATATGCTGCACACTGATCGTAACTCTTATTTTTCAATGTATTGGGGCGGTTAAAATCTGCAGAAATTAGAGTCGGAGAGAGATTATCTCGTTGGGGTCTGGAGACTCAAGTGTCCATCAAGAGATGTTCTAGTTGCTGTGAGAGTTGTTAGGTGTTTTTCCTATAACTATATACTCTAGACTCATCTGTCTGTTAAAACTTGTCTTACAGATTACATATCAATTGAGCCCCGGGAGGGCATCTAACTTGGATGAGACCCATGGCCGTCAGATCCAGATCGGATGGCAGCCTTTTTTTATAAAAAAAAACACAGAATCCAAAACTTTCAGTAGCGCACCGTGAAAACCGGGTCCTCCATAACTGTTTGGATTGCCTTCCAAGAATCGACCGTCCGATGACGATCGGACGGTTAACCCCAAAAACAAATGCACGAAAAACATGGACTCGTTGGAGCTGAAAGTGCAGGGTGAAGCGTGCCCGTCCGATCACTATCGTACAGGCCGGGCCACCTCGGCGGCCACGCCTCAACGGTTGCCGAGCGTGCTGTCACGGCACGGGCGATGAGGGCAGCCGGGGCAAACTTCCAGACGGATCGGATGGGTGCGATTCACCCCGCCCTTTTGTTTCGGGTGGGCCTTCCGTTTAATTTTGAATTTGTTTTTAAATGCTGCCATCCGATCTGGATCGGACGGCCGTGCAGGGGATGGTGGTCAAATTTGGCCGACTTTATTTTTTTTGGAGAAAAAAAAGATGCACGTTCTTTTTTATATATATAATTTCTAAGATTGAATAATACAAATAGAGGACCCTCACATCTTCGTTAGCCTCTATAAGGTGACGTTTGATATCGGGATAACTTAAGTGGAGAATAGGCGTAACGACTCGAGATCCGAATACCGGGAAAGTCCGATATCCTGAATCTCAAACCGCCACCCACGAGTCCGAAGACTCGGAAGGGTAAAAAGGGATGGTGTGGAGATACATAAGAATCTAAAATAATTACAGAGCTACGCAGTTTAAATGAATTAAGAAGGAAGCAATAATTGACATTAATTAAATTACATGGTCCACAACTAACATCAGTCTAAAATATAACAGTAGTCCACAACTAGTACAGTCCAAAGAGAAAGAGTACAACTACATGGGGTATATCTCGGAACTGGCGACTTGCAACTAACCCTGGGCACCTGAACCACGTGGGGCCTCGGAAGCCCTCCCCTGAAGCCTCGTCTCATCTGAAACGTGGAAAAACGCGCATGAAATGAGCCTCAAAACAAAAGGCTCAGTAGGGATCCTCCGGTCCCTACCTCACAAACCGAGAAATCACGCGGAAAGTAAAAACAAGCTACCACTAGCAAGACATAGAACGGAGAGCTACAAGAATAAATAAACAGGAAAGCTCTACTACGCCTAGTACCGAGCGTACGGCACGAAACCCGAAACAACCCGGCAGAATACCAAGAGTCACTACATGACATAGACATGAGTACCAACTCACTAAAAATAAGGCCGGATGTGCCCACTGGCGTCTTAGACCCTACCTCAGGTATCCCCCTCAATGCACCCTGTCGAAACGGGGAACCGTACAGGTAACCACAAACAAGAACTAGTTGGGGTCGCGCTCGTCAGCGCGGGTCCAACCGCCCCCAACTACCTGTGCACACACAGACTGTGCGTCTCTGGTCTGGCTCTCTGACTAATTTTCCCCGCAGCCAGACTCTGGGTGGTAGACGTGGGGCCCGACGGAAACCAGTCTAAAACCACCTCTCTGGGGTAGCCTCGCCACCACTCCCTGGTGGGACCACTCGCGTGTCGGAAGGCTACGACAAGTGGAGGGTCACTGAAAGAGTAGACACTCTAGTCGACGAAAAGCAACATCTAAACCGGACGAAGTACAAGGACTGTTCCTCGTACTGACACCTACTCACGGTGACACAAGCCGAGAACACCATCTCCCGGGACCCTACGGCACCCTAACATGTGGCCCCCACATGATGCCCAGCATCAGTCAGACCACCGGTCAGCACGTGGATCGAGGTCCACTCACCCCGAGACTCGAATCGGCAAGACATAACTACCGGTCAGATAACACACAGTAAACGGTCGGTCGAAGGACCGCCTCATGGATAGGACGGTCCTCCACAAACCGTTTGACAGATGGAACGGTCACCGACAAACTGCCTATGAGCATACGTACACGGTCTGCCTCGGACCATACAATACACGAGCGGTCCCTCTTGGGCCGCCTCAGAAGGCAAACAGTCTCCCATGGGACCGCCTGGCCTCTAGATCGAACAAGAAAAGAAGCGGTCATCCGCAGACCACTCAGGATATAAACGGCCCACAATAGGCCGCTCGGAGTACTAAGCGGTCCACCTCGGGGCCGCTAAGTGTAACGACCCGAGAATCCTATTACCGGGAAGGCCCGATAATCCGAGACTCGAACCGCCGCCCACGAGCCGGGAGGGCTCGGAAGGGCTAAAACGAGTGCGGAGGCATAAAGAAATAGGAAATAAAGCAGGACAATACAACAATTAACAGAAATAAATAAGCAACTACTACAACAGCAGAGTCCAGTCCAACAGAAAGTACAGTCTAAAGCAGTAAAAATGTACCACATGCCAAGTGAACACTCGGCCCGGCGAACTGGCAACTGAGAACCTCCGAACAGCACCCTCGAACCACGAGGAAGAACCGTCGCACCTGAAAAGTAGGGGTGAGCCTCCTGTAACTGGCCCAGTAGGGATCCCGTGGAACCCCAACTGAGAACAACGGCGGCACGGAAAGCTGTAACTCCAAGAGCAACAGTAGCAGCAGGAACAGTAAACCCGGTGGCCGGTCGAAACTCGGCACTACAACTACTCTTATTGTACCGGTCAAGCAGAAAGAGAAGTCCCGATCTCACAGTCGGGAATCGGACCACACTAGCACCACTTACCGAAGTAAAAACCCACGGGAACCCTGCCGTAGAGGCCTGTCTCTCAGGACACGGCCAACCTGGACACGCCATCCAAGGTGCAACCCCGACCGTCCTGTCGCGGGCACCGCACCAACAAGACGTAACCTCGGTAAAGTTACAAGCACCAGTCTCACGGCACGAAAATCGACACGCGCCATGGCAAAACAATCGAAACTCAATGGACAACACGACCAAAACACGAAGGTCGAAGTCACAGAGACTGACAGTTTGTCACTCCCGACTCGACAGGAGCACCTCCCACTAGAAGCACAATCGGTAGCGTCCCCTGACGACTTACACCGCACCGCAGGTGAACTGCCTAGCGTGGTAGCGCCTACCAGAGACACAGACACCTAACAAGTAACCACAAACAAGTGACTAGCTGGGGTCACGCCCGTCGGCGTGGGTCCAACCGGCCCCAACCACGTGTGCACACACAGACCATACGTCCTAGGTCTGGCCTCTAACTGGTTTTCCCTTGGAGCCAGACTCTGGCTACCGACGAGGGGCCCGACGGAAACCAGTCTAAAAATCGTCCTCAGGGTAGCCTCTCCACCACTCTCTGGTGGGTTGACACGCGTGCAGGAAGGCTACGACTAGTGGAGGGTCATTGAAGGAGTAGACTCTCAAGTCAACGGAAAACACGTCCGAACCCGACGAAGTACGGGGACCACCCCACGTACCAGCATCGTCGCACGGAGACCAAGGTCGGAAAAGAAACGGGACTCACAGTCCACGGGCCACATACCCGACCATGCAGAAACGCAGAAGCACGGTTCCTAAGGCAGCTCACAGGCCGCCAAACTGAATCCCACTCTCCAAGAAAAGTGGGAACCCTCCATCCCCAGGCTGGGCAACTAGACTCGTAGTCCTAGGCCACACACATGGCCACTCAGAAACCTCTTACCAGAGAAACTCACGGCGTGCGGGGAACCCTCGCCGCACTCACACCGACGCACGGTGACATGAGTCAAGAACACGGCAACTCGGGACCACACCGTACCGTGACGTCTGGCCCTGACGAAGTGCATAGTAACCGTCAGGCCACGGGTCGGCACGTGGATCGAGACCCACACACCCGGGACTCGTATCGGTCAAAACGAAAACACCGGCTAGACCAGCCCCTTGGGCGGTCCACTCTGGGCCGCTCAGGGACGTACGGCCAGGAAGGGGCTGCACCAGGGGATATACGGCCAACAACAGGCCGTTCTTCTCCTGGCACAAACGAGACACAAGCGGCTGGTCTCCAGCCGCACCAAGGTCGAACGGCTGACCCTCAGCCACAACTGGGGGATGAACGGTCCAACGCGGCCGTTCATCCTCCAAACGGAGAACACATGTGCGGCTAGACCCTAGCCGCGCGGGGGAACGGGCGGCTAGAACCTCACTGCGCAAGGCTTGTGCGGTCAACCTCTGGCCGCATAACAGCCCACGGCACCAGGGGATGTACGGCCAGCTCCTAGCCGTACAAAGGGTTATGCGGCCAAACCCTGGCCGCACAGCCTAGCAACGGTCAAATCCGGAGGGAAAAGACGGCTCAACCTTGGCCGCACCTGGGTTATGGGGTCGCACGATATACCGCATAACCCTCACTGCGCACCAAGCCGAACGCTGCGCGCCGAACAGATGAACGGTTAAAACGGGGCCGCCCATGGGGATGGAGTGGCCCTGGTTCAGCCGCCCAACCATCACGGCGAGCAAACCGTGGGGTTGGCCCAACGGTGGCCTTCCCACGCCCCATTCGTGCCGAGACGAAGGGGAAACGACGATAAACCCCCTAACAATCATCTAGACTCCGACCGGGGTCAAAATGACGCACGAATCGCAAGAAATAGACGATTCTACCACGGTCGCCTAAAAAGGGTGTCATGACCTCCTGGAGCCCTACCGGCCAAACGGGACCACCAATCGAGACGAGATCGGTGACTATGGAACGCCGTCGTCGCAGGGAGGCTATTGACAGTAACCGATCCGAAAACCGTCGTCGTTTCTGGACGAACCATACGAACTCCACAAAAATGTGATTTCGCTAAACGTGCCCAAACGCCCTCATTTTCACGCCGAACGACATGCAATGGTAGGGAAAATGTGCCCGACGCAGTGGTGTTCAATCATCCTACCTCCACCGAAGAAATCGCACGCCGAAGCGACTAATCCATGCCGAAAATCGCCTGGAACACGAACGACTCCATCTCGGAATCCACCGAGGGATCGCGCCCGCCACCGCCTCGATCCTCGCCCATCCTTGCCCGCATCCTCGCCCGCGTCGCCTCCACCTCGCCCCCATCTCGCTCCGTCGGCCGCCGGAGAAGAGAGGAGAGAAGGAGAGCGTGAGAGAAGAGAGAGGGAGAGTGAGTGAGAAATGAGAGGGGGTGAGAGAAAAATGGGTTTATATAAAAAAATCCAGAAATTCTGAAAAAATACCAAAAATAAAAAAATACACCCCCATGATCTTCGGAAAACGCTGATCACCGTGGTAACGTCCCGGCGTCGGAGAACGCAACGGCTCACCCTGTACGGGGTTCCGAAGGTCCGATAGATGGAAAACACGTGAAAAACCCAAAACGCAACCCGGGACCCACAAAGGCGCTCCGAAAATTACAGAAAATTACCGACGTGCTCCTCACCACACCACGGACCCAAGGAAACTCACGGGCACATCACCAGTGGGTCTGACAATCCGGTAAAAATAGTCCGAAACTCGATCGGACACAATCCGAAATCCGCAGAAAGATAATCCGAAACCCACGGATCCAGATCCGAAAAATCCGGGGCATTACAGCCCTCCCCCCTTAAAGGAATTTCGTCCTCGAAATTCAGGACTAGCACCAAGTCACAGGGGAAGAACGCCTTAATCAACTGACAACGCTGTCAGAGCCCCAGCACAAAAAACCTCGATTCGCACGAAGAGCTCCGATCCTGAGGAACACCGCCAGACTACCAACACGAAGAATACCTCGCTCCGCACGCCGCACACACCGGCCACAAGAGCAGGTACACCAACAACGTAGCCCGGTGTCGCCTCAGTCATAATGGAAGCCACTCATGGCACTACTGCCACCAACTCGCTTACCGGGGAGACACAGTCCTCGTCACGAGAAACAGCTACCGATCCATCCTTTGGTCGGCAGATAAATCGTGCATCAGCTTCACAACCAGCTGACCGGTCGCACACCCTTATCAAGGGAACAATCAAAACAGAGCATCCAACAGCTCACACAGCCATCTCGACAGACCGCAACCAGCTCATCGGCTCAACGCCAAGGACCACCTCACACATGGCAAGTTGAAATCCAACAACAGCATGGGACCAACTCTGTCAGAACTCAGAACACAAACTTCAACAAAGCCCGGACCCCATCCGGAAGGCACCTCACTGAAACGACCACCAAAGGTCTCACCGATACACGGCTCTCACTGCTCACGATGCATAACCAACAACATCTTCTGTCTGTGAAAAGACCATCCATTGGTCACCAGATACACGTCAACGGGAAACCTCCACCGGCCCAATGGGCACGATCCAGCTCACGACAAACTGATGGGGACATCAACGTCAGCCCGCTCACTTTGTGTTTGCATCTACGTCCTTTTGTATTTGTATGTACGCCCTTGTGGTATATGGGTACACAATAGTAGGTCTTAGTGGGTTTATTTGCAAAAGGCCATTGGGCTTCTTTGCAAATGTGCATGTAGGCCTTGCAGGGGCCCCCTCCCTCATCCTTATTGGTCCACCTGGACTCCTGGGTCCAAGGTGGCTGGTCCATGGTCCAACCTTGGACTTGGACCTAGAATTAATTAAAGAAGACAAATGCTAATTGCCTTCTTAAAGGGGGGGGCGAACCTAGTAGTTTAATGGGGTTTAATGTGGTTGTCAAACCACATCTCAACCCTTCATTGATCAACCCTTGATCCAAGGGCTTAGAATAGGTTAGATCCCTTGCATATATATACTTGTATTTTTCATATTGCATGAATTAATGAAGAGAAAATAGGCATTTGCCCCCAAGTGAGATTTGCACCCCTCCCCTCTCTCTACCTGGTTCCTCCACCCCCTCTCCCCTTTCTAGAGTGTAATCCCTTCCCCCTTGATCCCCTCCAGCATCTGAAGCAACTCCGGTGATCGCCGCCGCCATCGTCTCGCCGCCGACGCGTCGTCGTCAACGGTTTCGGTGTTCTGTCCACTCAGGACAGACCCTTCTTCTCCGAATTCCTTCTATCACTCCCTTCATCTTCTGAAGCTCAAAAGTTCAGGGTTGGTTCCCCTCTAGAACCCTTATCCCCACAAAAAAAATCACGTCAAAATTCATCCTTTAGCTATTTTTTGATTTTCGTCCAAGTCCAAGTTCCAGATCTATCCTGGTTCTGTTTACTGTTCATCAGCTCTGAGTTTACCCCATTCGAACCATCTTTTTATTTTTTTTGGGTCGCCAAAATTTATTGGGAGTTCTGTCCACATATATCTACCACCAGGAATTATCTTAATTTTTGATAAGGTCTCTAGGTATTTTTCAAATTTCGTCCAAGTTCCCAAGAACAGTCTGCCCACAGTTTCCCAGATCCGACCCAGGTCTAGTAAAAACATCCCAGAAAATCCATTTCTTATCCAATCAGAAAACCAAAAATAGTCCCGGATTTCTCTCTCATATACCTTCAACTTTGCTGAAGAAATCATTTCCAGATTCGGAGGTCTTCTCCCCGGTCAACGTCGATCTTCAGAGAAGTCAGAACCTGCCCCTGCAGTTCTGGCCAGATTCCAGCAAGCTTGTAAAATGCATGATCAGAAATACAGATCTGATTATTTTTTTTGAAGACACCTACATCAAGGTATTCTAAGTCAGCTTTCCAACGGCGCTAATCTCGTCGCATTCCGACGACGGGACTGATCGCAGCAGCAGTTTTCTCCGAGTCGCGCGCCTGCAAACAGAATTTTCAGATTCGTGGCCGAGTTCCCGCGAGCGTCGTCCGAGGGCCGCCCGGCGTCCGGAGGTCGTTCCAGCAGCTCGCCATCCCAGGGGAACGCTTTCCAGGTGTCTCCACAGCAGAGGAGTCATCAGGCCCCACACGACCCCTCCGGTCAACACGTGGGCCCCCACTAGCACGAGTACGCGTGAAGCCGAAGCATTGCCCGAAACCGCCCGTCAACCCGAACTTGGTCCTCCCGGGCCCACTTGTGTCACCCTTTACCTCCCTGCGTGGAGTGGGCTTATTCGTACTGCTGTAAACATAATGTACTAAGTTCCCGGGAGTACGAGCTTTGGCCGCGTGCCGTCTTCGCCACGCCGAGAGCGTGGAGGTATCGCCTTCACCCTTACACTTGGCATTAGCTTAATTCTTTATATGCTTTATATGCCGCTGCTAGAGAGCATGTGTAGGGATACCTAGCTCGCCTTCAATTTATAATATCACTGCTGCAAGAGAGAGCGAAGGCGTCCCGTGACCCGATCCGGGCGCAAAAGAGAGCCGACCACCCTAGCTCATTGCCGGTTTCTCAACCGCGCACATCCGACGCTTCCCTCGTTAAGGGACGATCGCGAGCTTGTCGTGTCCGTGGTCCCGTCCCGCATCAATTTGGTATCAGAGCGAGTTTGAGTCTAGGGTGTCAAAAAGAAAAAAAAAAGAGTGTCATGTAGTCATTAGTCGGTCTAAGTCGTGTTTAGGATCATCACATTTTTAAAACAACAAAAAGAGTCATTTTTGGGTCGCATACATCCCTTTACTCGGTATATAAAAAGGTGTTGTCCGACCGTTAGGTTACGCCTATCGGGAAGGCCGCACACTTGTGCGAGTGACCTTCGGGTCGATTGTCTTCGCCCCGTACCGAGTCTTGGTTTACGTCTAGGGTCCTTAGTGTGCATTAGTTAGTGCATTCCAACTTTGCATTACTTAGTGTCGTGTCTAGTGTTTTGGTCCGAGTGTCGGCATGGCCATCCACTAGTTTCCCGTGTCCCATGGAGTCCCAAACTCCCGGATGGTGGCGATACTATCTCAAATGGAAGGACCACCCGAACCACCCCACGAGACCCGAAACCCGGGATTTCTACGGGTCCGATGACCCGAGTGTCTATCTAGAATGGGAAGCCATTATGGATGATTACTTCGATGTGTACATCATGTACGGGCCCATGCAAGTCGATGTTGCCAAAAGGCGACTTTTTGGTGAAGCCGCTGCAACTTGGAGGGACATCAAATATTGGAGGGAGGATAGGAATCTAAGGCCCATCGAGTCATGGTGGGAAATGAAGAGAGTGCTTAGGAGGGCCTACGTTCCCCGCCCACCTACCTCCAACCACGGAGGTCATTCCACTCACCAACCCCACCAACTCACCCACAATCAAGTGGGCCACACCTCTACCCAATCCCACCCCTTCACCGCCGTCCAAGCCCACCAAAGTGACCCCAATCTAGTGGCCCGCCCATGCACCACCAACCAACCTCCCCTTGGCACTCCCATCCCAACCCACTCAAGCACCTCCAACCGAGTGGAAGTCCCGCTTATAACCGAGCCTAGGCCCACACCCGAGCCGAGAGTTAAGGAGCTAGTCCACCCCAAGGTCCCTCCTCCAACCCGCTCCTTAGAGGAAATAAAGAAAATGATTTCGGATTGGTGGGAAAGGACACAAGCTACTCCACCACCCATGGATGCTCCATCCGGTCTTCATTCGAAACCATCAAAGTGGGAACTACCAAAGCCCGAGCCACCCGTGTTTCTTACGGGAACGCTTTTCATAGCCGAGCCTCTTCTTAGTTGGCTCAAGGATGGCTTGGTCCCACCTCCCTTCCCATCAATGGACCCCACACTACCACTAGTGCCGGTCAACTCATTCCATACCACATTTCGATCTCGTCACCATGTTGATACGTTGGATGATCTTGTCATGTGATTAGATTCACAATGGGAGTTGACGCATCTTTTGGCCCGAGGCTTTGACCAACCCGCTAGTCTTAGCTTCACCCATCCGGCCATAGGGTCCATTACCTCCGAGTGCACCGTGGGTTGTGTCACCACGGAGGTTCTTCTACTTCTCCCGCTACCGGATGAGCCCGACTTCATGACTTTGCTTCCGAGGGAGGAGTCATATTTCCTATACACGGTCCCATCTACCATGACGGAGGAAGGTGACCACCCGCACCTTCAAGAATTTCACGATTGGGACCATGTCATGTTGGAACCCACTTCATGGGGTCACACCTTCTTCGACCCTTTTGACCCCTTCACTAGTGACCCTCCCGAGTTTTCATACTCGTTACCCTTCTTCCGCGGAGTTCACTATCCCACCTTTTCCATTCGGGCCAAGCAAACTCCACATAGCCATAGGTCCGAACCATCCCTCGGGGGTAAGGAAGACTTTGGTTTCCCCGATCCCTCTAAACCACCCGCACCTCCCGGACTTCCCGCATCCAAGCCCAATGACCGTGATTGGTGCATCGTAGTATGTCTAGGAGTTCCCCATGACGTCAACCTCCAGTTACGTCAAATGCATGTATGGCACATATTCGGGTGTCCTGGTCCGCCGTCACCCATGTACGGGTCGGACTAACATTAGGTGTGTCTAGGGTCATAGTTGAGTCGGTGTTTTCTTTGTGTGGTGATTTTGAGTCGATTGTTTGTGTGATTTTCATGCATGTGTCAGTGCATGGTGAGTCTGCATGTGTCTTGTGCAAGCTCGTGTCGTTCTCTTATGAGTGTGAAGCGAGTCGACTCACTTGATGAGTATGGGATCGGTTTTACTTCTATACCCGGATCAGTCACCTATAGGGACTCAGCGGTGATTCCTAGTGAGTCTTCGAGCTGTTTCCTTCCTTTGAGAGTGCCCCTTCGGAGTGACCACCTTTAGCCATAGCAGTGCGCATATCGAGTATATATGGAATGAGCAGGTGCCGATCACTTGGAGTGGAGCATACCCGCGCTACTTAGCACGGTGACAGATCCGCCGGAGTACCGGAGCAGCCATACCCCTACTCGACGGGGTCGAGTTCCTCCCACCCGGGGAGAATTGATGGGGACATCAACGTCAGCCCGCTCACTTTGTGTTTGCATCTACGTCCTTTTGTATTTGTATGTACGCCCTTGTGGTATATGGGTACACAATAGTAGGTCTTAGTAGGTTTATTTGCAAAAGGCCATTGGGTTTCTTTGCAAATGTGCATGTAGGCCCTGCAGGGGCCCCCTCCCTCATCCTTATTGGTCCACCTAGACTCCTGGGTCCAAGGTGGCTGGTCCATGGTCCAACCTTGGACTTGGACCTAGAATTAATTAAAGAAGACAAATGCTAATTGCCTTCTTAAAGGGGGGGGCGAACCTAGTAGTTTAATGGGATTTAATGTGGTTGTCAAACCACATCTCAACCCTTCATTGATCAACCCTTGATCCAAGGGCTTAGAATAGGTTAGATCCCTTGCATATATATACTTGTATTTTTCATATTGCATGAATTAATGAAGAGAAAATAGGCATTTGCCCCCAAGTGAGATTTGCACCCCTCCCCTCTCTCTACCTGGTTCCTCCACCCCCTCTCCCCTTTCTAGAGTGTAATCTCTTCCCCCTTGATCCCCTCCAGCATCTGAAGCAACTCCGGTGATCGCCGCCGCCATCGTCTCGCCGCCGACGCGTCGTCGTCAACGGTTTCGGTGTTCTGTCCACTCAGGATAGACCCTTCTTCTCCAAATTCCTTCTATCACTCCCTTCGTCTTCTGAAGCTCAAAAGTTCAGGGTTGGTTCCCCTCTAGAACCCTTATCCCCACAAAAAAAATCACGTCAAAATTCATCCTTTAGCTATTTTTTGATTTTCGTCCAAGTCCAAGTTCCAGATCTGTCCTGGTTCTGTTTACTGTTCATCAGCTCTGAGTTTACCCCATTCGAACCATCTTTTTATTTTTTTTGGGTCGCCCAAATTTATTGGGAGTTCTGTCCACTTATATCTACCACCAAGAATTTTCTTAATTTTTGATAAGGTCTCTAGGTATTTTTCAAATTTCGTCCAAGTTCCCAAGAACAGTCTGCCCACAGTTTCCTAGATCCGACCCAGGTCTAGTAAAAACATCCCAGAAAATCCATTTCTTATCCAATCAGAAAACAAAAAATAGTCCCGGATTCCTCTCTCATATACCTTCAACTTTGCTGAAGAAATCATTTCCAGATTCCGAGGTCTTCTCCCCGGTCAACGTCGATCTTCAGAGAAGTCAGAACCTGCCCCTGCAGTTCTGGCCAGATTCCAGCAAGCTTGTAAAATGCATGATCAGAAATACAGATCTGATTATTTTTTTTGAAGACACCTACGTCAAGGTATTCTAAGTCAGCTTTCCAACGGCGCTAACCTCGTCGCATTCCAACGACGGGGCTGATCGCAGCAGCAGTTTTCTCCGAGTCGCGCGCCTGCAAACAGAATTTTCAGATTCGTGGCCGAGTTCCCGCGAGCGTCGTCCGAGGGCCGCCCGGCGTCCGGCGGTCGTTCCAGTAGCTCGCCATCCCAGGGGAACGCTTTCCAGGTGTCTCCACAGCAGAGGAGTCATCAGGCCCCACACGACCCCTCCGGTCAACACGTGGGCCCCCACTAGCACGAGTACGCGTGAAGCCGAAGCATTGCCCGAAACCGCCCGTCAACCCGAACTTGGTCCTCCCGGGCCCACTTGTGTCGCCCTTTACCTCCCTAGGTGGAGTGGGCTTATTCGTACTGCTGTAAACATAATGTACTAAGTTCCCGGGAGTACGAGCTTTGGCCGGGTGCCGTCTTCGCCACGCCGAGAGCGTGGAGGTATCGCCTTCACCCTTACACTTGGCATTAGCTTAATTCTTTATATGCTTTATATGCCGCTGCTAGAGAGCATGTGTAGGGATACCTAGCTCGCCTTCAATTTATAATATCACAGCTGCAAGAGAGAGCGAAGCCGTCCCGTGACCCGATCTGGGCGCAAAAGAGAGCCGACCACCCTAGCTCATTGCCGGTTTCTCAACCGCGCACATCCGACGCTTCCCTCGTTAAGGGACGATCGCGAGCTTGTCGTGTCCGTGGTCCCGTCCCGCATCACAAACGATCCGCTGACTCGCACACAGACAATTACCACATCTCGAGCTGAACTCTTCTCGGACACCACATCCGAACTCGATCATCGCACCAACTCGACCCTCTCGGGGGCACGATGAAACCAAATGATAAGATCCTGGTGTCTTCGGTCATCACCTCAGTCGGCTCAGACTTATAGGGAACCACCCCATGCTGGCCACAGACCAAGGTTAACCATTGCGACACCAACGTCCCATCAAGGATGTGACGACCCGAGGATCCGAGTACCGGAAAGGAACCGGCGCGTCTCGAATCTCGGCCCGCCAACCCACGAGCCCGAAGACTCGGAAGGGTAGAAAGGAGTGGTGTGGGGTATAAGAGAAGTTGCAACGTCCACAGAGATAGCACAATAATCAAAAGGAAATGCACATAATAATAAATAATTCAAACTGCTACAAGGTCCACAGTGTCTCATGTCCAAAGAAAGTAGAACTACACGGGGCATACCCCGGCGTACAACAACCCGGGGCATCCCCCGGAGTACAACTACGCGGGGCATCCCCCGGCTCTGGCAGATTGGCAACTAACCCTGGCTGGAAGACCCACGCTGAAACTCGGCGTCGCCTCCCGCCGACCCCGCCTCACCTGAAGAGCAGGGGTGAGCCTCATCTCATTGGCCCAGTAGGGATCCCGCGAATGCCCACCTCGCACGGAAAACGGGGAAGAAGAAGACAACCCTACCAACCGAGAGTACGGTAGAACCGACAAGCTAAAGTAAATAAACGGAAAGGTCGTCTACTCTATCGGTACCGTAGTACGGAACCTCGGTCCAACAAAACACGAGTCCACGCCTGCCAGTGAACAGGAGCACCATCCACAAGAAGAACGACCGGATGCGTCCCCTGACGTCTTACACCGCGTCACAAGTGTCTAGCTACAACGCCCCGGGCGTGAGACTCAGACACGCAACAAGTACCACAACAAGGACTAGCTGGGGTCGCACTCGTCAGTGTGTGCCCTAAGCCTCCAACTACGTGTGCACACACAGACCATCTGCTCTAGGTCGGGTCCTCTAGCTGGTTTTCCCCCTCACCGGACTCTGGTGACAAAGGCAAGGGGCCCTACGGTAACCAGCCTAAAAACCGCGTCACACTGGGTCTCGCTCTCCACCACTCCCAGGTGGGTCCGCACCCGCGTGCGCAAGAAGCTATGACTAGTGGACAGGTCACTGGAAGTAAGGACTAATCCACGGAAACCACCGACCAAGCACTAGCACAGACTCTCGATGATCCTACGGTAGGTACGGAAGCCGGGGACACGCATGAGGTCCGACCCTCCCTCAAGTCACGCGGCATTCCTACCTAGGTAACTGATTCTCCGAGGAACCCCGGGCGCCCCTGTGGCTCTCACTGGGTGCCCACGGCATCCCTAGGGCCACGCCACAACCGAGTCCAAAACTCATCCAACCGGAGGTCACGCTACCCGCAAAACGCGGTTCGGGGAAGGGAAAAGGTCGCGCTAGGTATCCCTAGCGCGACACCGAAGAACGCACTAGCTTTGGCTAGCGCGATCTTCCATGTCACGTTGCCCAAGGCTAGCGCGTTCAATCTGAACGTGCTAGTCTTGGATAACGCGATCTGGAGATCGCGCTACCCGAACCAGGCGCGTTCCCCCACCGCCTTACTGTTCGTCTTCTCCGACGGACACGCTCGGACGACACATCGCGTTCATCAAGAACGCGCCACTGGACTATAGCGCGACATCGGGCCGAGCCCGGTTCGCGAACTACGGCCGGAAATCACAAAACCACGCCCATTCACCCCCTTTGGTGAAGGGAAAACAATGGGGAATCACCCCACAACGACCTAGCATGCATCTAGAGCCCCCAAATCGATCAAAAACCCCACGAATCGACGGATCCGGCGCTCAAACCCCAAACATGGAAATAACCCTCCCGGCATGAATCTAGCCCCTCTCGGCCTCTCCACGGCCTAGAAATCACGGGGAATGCTAGAAAGAGGGTAAGGATTCGTCCCCCTACCTCAAGGAAGCTCGAAATCCACCGAATCGCCGCCGATCTTCAAATCTAGCTCAACCACGAACTCCACAACCACGCGCCAATGGGGGCACCGCCGCGATCCTCTCGCCGCCGCCGTCGTCACCGCGCTGCCGCCAAGGTCCACCACCCGTCGCCGGAGGGGAAGGGGCCGCCGCGAGGTTCCAACGGGCAAGGAGGGGAAAAGGGGGGTGACCGTTGCGCGCTCACGGGAGGGGAAAGAAGGAAGAAGAAAAAGGGAAGAAAAAGAAAAAGAAAATGCTTTAAATAGAAAATCTGAAAAATGCTAAAAATACCGAAAAATAGAAAAATACACATCCTCGACCGTCTCGACACGCTGATCGCAACGGTACCACTCGCGGGCTGGTGAATGACCCGGTTCACCCGCTACAGGGTTCCGAAGGACTCGTCGAAACCCGTACGCGAAAATCGGAAACTGCGCACGGAAAAGCCGCGGACACACTCCGGGCCTCCGAAACGACTCCGGATCGCGCCGATCTGAACACGAAAGATGTCCGAAATGAAATTTCAGACACAACAGAGTCGAATACCCTGACAAACCATATCCGGGACCCATAACGAAGGATCCGAAAGATCCGGGACATTACAGACCTCCCCCCTTAAACGAATTTCATCCTCGAAATTCAAGGACAAGGCATAAGGACGGGGGAAAGACTCACACAAATAAATAAGGATACAACTCCCGCATCTCATCCTCGCGCTCCCAAGATGCCTCGCCGCCAGAATGACGCTGCCAGACCACCTTAACCAGAGGAATAACCTTGTTCCGCAGGCGCTGCTCTCTCCGATCCTCAATGCGAACAGGAAACTCCGGAAGGGACAGATCTGGGGTCACATCAGGCCAAACGGCATCCTCGAGAACATGAGAGTCATCGGGCATATACTTCCGAAGCATCGACACATGGGACACATCATGCACCGTGGAAAGCTCCGAAGGTAACTGCAACCGGTAAGCAACTTCCCCAACGCGCTCAACGATGGGAAAGGGACCAATGTAGCGGGGACTCAGCTTCCCATGCCTACCGAAGCGCATCACGCCCTTCATGGGAGACACTCTCAAGAAAACTCGATCTCCCACAGCAAAGCTGAGGGGTCGCCTCCTCCGATCGGCATAACTCTTCTGCCGGCTCTGAGCTGCCAACATCTTCTGCCGAACGAGATGCACCACCTCAACACACTGCTGCACCAACTCTGGCCCGGTCAAAGCACGCCCGCCCACCTCGAACCAGTCAAGCAGAGTCCGACAAGGTCGTCCATACAACACCTCATAGGGAGCCATACCGATGCTCGAATGATAGCTGTTGTTGTAGGCAAACTCCACTAATGGCAGATGGTGGGTCCAACTCCCCTGCCACTCCAAGCAACACGCTCGCAGCATGTCCTCCAAAGTCTGAATGGTCCGCTCAGACTGACCGTCCGACTGAGGATGATAGGCCGAGCTGAATGCCAACTCAGTGCCTAGAGCCTTCTCGAAGCTCCTCCAGAATCCAGAAGTGAAACGGGGGTCACGATCGGACACGATAGAGATAGGAACTCCATGCAACGGGACGATCCGCTCCACATACAACCGAGCCAAACGCTGCACGCTCCAACTGACTTTGACCGGCAGCAATCGCGCCGTCTTCGTCAGTCTATCCACTAGCAACCAGATACTATCCTCCCCACTGGACGTCCTCGGTAATCCAACCACAAAATCAGTGGTCACATGGTCCCACTTCCAAGCAGGAACATCCAAGGGCTGAAGTGTGCCTCCTGGTCGCTGGTGCTCAGCCTTCACCTGCTGACAGGTCAAACACCTGGCCACAAATTTCGCAACATCTCTCTTCATGCCAGGCCACCAAAATTGCCTCTTCAGGTTCTGGTACATCTTAGTCGATCCGGGGTGCACGGCATACCGACTCCCATGAGCCTCACGCAAAACCGTACGCCGTACCTGCCCCTCGGCCGGAACGTACAACCTACCTCTGAATCTCACAGCTCCATCCTCACCAAACTCCACCTCGGCCATCGACAGAATACGGGGTAGCTCGGGGTCCGCTCGCTGGGCCTCAGTCACCTGTCGACGCACCGCGGGCGTGACAGTCAGACTCGCAAGGACAGCCGAACCCTGGTCCTGCGGGACCTTGAGTCTAAAAGTCATGGTCGGAACCTGCTCCCAAAGCTTCCACTTCCTCAACAACATCTGACTGACCGTTACCCTCCTGCTCAGAGCATCAGCCACGACGTTCATCCTGCCAGGCTGATAAGACAGAGTAACGTCATAATCCTTCATGTACTCCATCCATCTCCTCTGTCTGAGGTTAAGGTTCTTCTGCGTGAACACATACCTCAAACTCTGGTGATCAGTGAAGAGCTCAAACCGCTCGCCGTACAAATAATGCCTCCAAATCTTCAGAGCAAAGATCACCGCTGCCAACTCAAGATCATGAGTAGGGTAGTTCGCCTCATGTGGCTTCAACTGCCGCGACGCATATGCCACAACTCTCCCATGCTGCATCAACACAGCACCGAGGCCTACCCCGGAAGCATCTGTACACACCACGAAACCACTCGAGCCAGATGGCAACACCAAAACCGAAGCAGTGGTAAGCAATCTCTTCAGCTCCATGAAGCTCCACTCACACTCCTCCGTCCAGACGAACTGCACCTCTTTCCGCGTAAGCCTGGTCATCGGGGCCGCAATACGAGAGAAATCCTGAATAAATCGCCGATAATAACCTGCAAGCCCCAAGAAACTCCGAATCTCCGTGACAGAACTTGGCCTCGGCCACTGCACCACCGCCTCGACCTTGGCCGGGTCCACGGAAACACCATCACCAGAAATAACATGCCCCAGAAACTGCACCTCTCGGAGCCAGAACTCGCACTTGCTGTACTTGGCATACAACTTGTGATCGCGCAGGGTCTGCAATACCGCTCTCAAATGCTGTACCTGCTCCTCAGCAGACCGCGAATACACAAGGATATCGTCCACAAACACGACCACAAACTGGTCCAAGTACGGATGAAACACCCTATGCATCAAGTCCATGAATGCTGCGGGGGCATTGGTGAGCCCGAACGGCATAACTAAGAACTCATAATGCCCATACCTCGATCGGAACGCCGTCTTCTCCACGTCTGACTCTCGGATCCGCAGCTGGTAATAACCCGATCTCAAATCGATCCTCGAAAACACCTGGGCCGACTGAAGCTGATCGAACAAGTCATCAATCCGCAGCAACGGATACCTATTCTTGACAGTCACCTGGTTTAACTGACGGTAGTCGATGCACAGCCTCAAACTACCATCCTTCTTCATCACAAACAATACCGGCGCACCCCACGGGGAATAACTAGGATGAATATACCCCTTGGCCAGCAACTCCTGCAACTGCGCCTTCAGCTCTCGCAACTCAGCAGGCGCCATCCGATAAGGGGCCTTCGACATAGGCGCCGTACCCGGCACCACCTCAATCACGAAATCAATCTCTCGCTGCGGTGGCATCCCTGGTAGCTCCTCAGGGAAAACATCAGGAAACTCGCACACGACAGGAATGTCCTCTACCTCAGGGCCCTGCCGCTCGACCAAAACCACGGATGCGAGAAAACCCTGACAACCTGCATCAAGCAAACGATACGCACGGAAAGTCGAAATAAGCAAGCGGGAAGAGGAAGACCGAATACCTTGAAAATAGAAGGTGGGTCCACGGGGCTGTCGGAAGTAGACCTTCTTCGAGCCACAATCCACCAAGGTATGATGGGCCTCGAGCCAATCCATGTCCAAAATCACATCGAAGTCCTGAAGCGGTAACGCGTAGAGTCTAACCGGCAAGTTCCGCCCTTCCACCCACACAGGTACCTTCTCAAAGCAGTACGGGGTGATCATGAAGTCACCGGTAGGCAACTCTACCGTCAAGTCACAGGACACCTCGGTCACCGGGTCCTCCACGCTCTGAGCGAAAACCTCCGAGATGAACGAATGAGAAGCACCTGAATCGAACAAAACACGAGCCGCACAACCCAAAATCGAAAGAGTACCTTCCACCAAATGCGATGCCTCAGCTTCCGCCTTGGTCAGATGAGTCACTTTGCCTCGGGATCTCTGCCCACCCATAGTAGCTGACCGTGCCAACTGAGGGAACTGTCCCTGCTGCGGCTGTGCTGACGACTGCTGGGGCCGAAACTGCTGCTGCTGCTGAAACTCGTGCGGCTGGCGCGGTCTCTGCGGACAGTCACGTGCCATGTGCCCTGGCTGGTCGCACCTGAAGCAAACCACGGGCGTCGAACACGGTCTGCCTGGATGAGAACCACCGCACCTGGGACAGCCATCCCGCGAACCAGTCATCGAACCCTGACGCTGAAAAGCCATCGACTGCTGAACACTGCCCAACGACTCCTGCCCCGACTCCTTACGATCCTGACGCCTCTTGCTAAAACCAGCTTCCTTAAGCAACTTCTTAAGCTTCGACTTGAAGGATGAACCTGGCGCCGGAGCCGCAGTCTGTCTCGCCACTGATCCACCTGTTGAGAGCTGGGCGGTACTCTACTGCTGCATCCCTGTCGGCTGGCTGAAATCTGCCTGCACCTGACAAGCACTGCTCTACCCTCGAACCTTCTGCAAATCTCTCTCCAGCGCCGCTGCTGCCTTACATGCCGCGTCCAAACTGGTCAAACCCGACGCAAGAAGATGGTGCCTCAACTCTAGCCTCAGACCACTAACAAACTGATCGGTCTTCACCTCCTCGTCCGCCATGATATGAGGAGCATAACGGCCCAACTCGATAAACCTGGCACGGTACTCCATCACCGCCATGTCACCCTGAGTCAGCTCCATAAACTCTCGCAACCTCTGCGACCTGACAAAGGACGGATAGAAGGCTCGCTCGAAAGCCGTGACGAACTCCTACCACGCAATCTGCCGAAGAGGACGAGATCGGAACACTGAACCCCACTCCGACGTCCACCAAGTACGGGCCGATCCCTGAAGACGATGAGTGCCCAGCGCCACCTGCTCCTCCCCGGGACACTCCATCACACTGAAAATCCGCTGCACATCATCCAGCCACTCTCTGGTCACCTCAGGATCCGACTGCCCACCAAAAGAAGGAGGCTGGTACAGCAAAAACTCCTTCAGCACACTACCGCGACCACCTCGAGCCTGGTCCTCACCAGCCTCGCCACCCTGCTACTAATGACCCCCCTGCTGCTGACCTCCCTGCCCCTGCTGAAACACATACTCAAACATGCCTCGGAAGAAATCGTCCATCCCTGGAGCTCTCGCATCTCTAGATACACCCTCAGAAATTGAAGCCCTGCTCTGCTCCTCTGGACCACCACTAGACTCTCCCCGCTGGGCACGAGTCCTCCTCCGCGGCGCCATAACACACCTGGCATCAAAAAAAGCACCGGAAATCAATAAAACACACGACCCTAAGCCAGTCGCCGACTGTACAGGACATTCATGGACCTTATGGACCACTGCAATTCGTTCCAAGTTCCGATATACCTCCACAACCTCGCTCTGATACCAGCTATGACGACCCGAGGATCCGAGTACCGGAAAGGAACCGGCGCGTCTCGAATCTCGGCCCGCCAACCCACGAGCCCGAAGACTCAGAAGGGTAGAAAGGAGTGGTGTGGGGTATAAGAGAAGCTGCAACGTCCACAGAGATAGCACAATAATCAAAAGGAAATGCACATAATAATAAATAATTCAAACTGCTACAAGGTCCACAGTGTCTCATGTCCAAAGAAAGTACAACTACACGGGACATCCCCCGGCGTACAACAACACGGGGCATCCCCCGGAGTACAACTACGCGGGGCATCCCCCGGCTCTGGCAAATTGGCAACTAACCCTGGCTGGAAGACCCACGCTGAAACTCGGCCGCGCCTCCCGCCGACCCCGCCTCACCTGAAGAGCAGGGGTGAGCCTCATCTCATTGGCCCAGTAGGGATCCCGTGAATCCCCACCTCGCACGGAAAACGGGAAAGAAGAAGACAACCCTACCAACCGAGAGTACGGTAGAACCGACAAGCTAAAGTAAATAAACGGAAAAGTCGTCTACTCTATCGGTACCGTAGTACGGAACCTCGGTCCAACAAAACATGAGTCCACGCCTGCCAGTGAACAGGAGCACCATCCACAAGAAGAACGACCGGATGCGTCCCCTGACGTCTTACATCGCGTCACAAGTGTCTAGCTACAACGCCCCGGGCGTGAGACTCAGACACGCAACAAGTACCACAACAAGGACTAGCTGGGGTCGCACTCGTCAGTGCGTGCCCTAAGCCCCCAACTACGTGTGCACACACAGACCATCTGCTCTAGGTCGGGTCCTCTAGCTGATTTTCCCCCCCACCGGACTCTGGTGGCAAAGGCAAGGGGCCCTATGGTAACCAGCCTAAAAACCGCGTCACACTGGGTCTCGCTCTCCACCACTCCCAGGTGGGTCCGCACCCGCGTGCGCAAGAAGCTACGACTAGTGGACAGGTCACTGGAAGTAAGGACTAATCCACGGAAACCACCGACCAAGCACTAGCACAGACTCTCGATGATCCTACGGTAGGTACGGAAGCCGGGGACACGCATGAGGTCCGACCGTCCCGCAAGTCACGCGGCATTCCTACCTAGGTAACTGATTCTCCGAGGAACCCCGGGCGCCCCTGTGGCTCTCACTGGGTGCCCACGGCATCCCTAGGGCCACCCCACAACCGGGTCCAAAACTCATCCAACCGGAGGTCACGCTACCCGCAAAACGCGGTTCGGGGAAGGGAAAAGGTCGCGCTAGGTATCCCTAGCGCGACACCGAAGAACGCGCTAGCTTTGGCTAGCGTGATCTTCCATGTCGCGCTGCCCAAGGCTAGCGCGTTCAATCTGAACGCGCTAGTCTTGGATAGCGCGATCTGGAGATCGCGCTACCCGAACCAGGCGCGTTCCCCCACCGCCTTACTGTTCGTCTTCTCCGACGGACACGCTCGGACGACACAGCGCGTTCATCAAGAACGCGCCACTGGACTATAGCGCGACATCGGGCCGAGCCCGGTTCGCGAACTACGGCCGGAAATCACAAAACCACGCCCATTCACCCCCTTTGGTGAAGGGAAAACAATGGGGAATCACCCCACAACGACCTAGCATGCATCTAGAGCCCCCAAATCGATCAAAAATCCCACGAATCGACGGATCCGGCGCTCAAACCCCAAACATGGAAATAACCCTCCCGGCATGAATCTAGCCCCTCTCGGCCTCTCCACGGCCTAGAAATCACGGGGAATGCTAGAAAGAGGGTAAGGATTCGTCCCCCTACCTCAAGGAAGCTCGAAATCCACCGAATCGCCGCCGATCTTCAAATCTAGCTCAACCACGAACTCCACAACCACGCGCCAATGGGGGCACCGCCGCGATCCTCTCGCCGCCGCCGTCGTCACCGCGCTGCCGCCAAGGTCCACCACCCGTCGCCGGAGGGGAAGGGGCCGCTGCAAGGTTCCAACGGGCAAGGAGGGGAAAAGGGGGGTGACCGTTGCGCGCTCACGGGAGGGGAAAGAAGGAAGAAGAAAAAGGGAAGAAAAAGAAAAAGAAAATGCTTTAAATAGAAAATCTGAAAAATGCCAAAAATACCGAAAAATAGAAAAATACACCTCCTCGACCGTCTCGACACGCTGATCCCAACGGTACCACTCGCGGGCTGGTGAACGACCCGGTTCACCCGCTACAGGGTTCCGAAGGACTCGCCGAAACCCGTACGCGGAAATCGGAAACCGCGCACGGAAAAGCCGCGGACACACTCCGGGCCTCCGAAACGACTCCGGATCGCACCGATCTGAACACGAAAGATGTCTGAAATAAAATTTCGGACACAACAGGGTCGAACACCCTGACAAACCAGATCCGGGACTCATAACGAAGGATCCGAAAGATCCGGGACATTACAAAGGACCTCCATGCACAGGCGTCACTCTTCCGTCCTATCTCATCGAAACCTATCTCAATTAATCCAAGTGGACACCTGCCAATCCCGCTTCCGCCCTTATCACAGAGCCACGGGACACCACCTGAACAATGCATGGCACACATCTCTAGGGGAGGAAAGTGCCATCACAAATCACAACAACCAAGTCGCCAACGCCACGACCAATGCACACGGGTCCCCCAAGCAATGCAAATCTTACCATGGTCGACTACGAGACTAGCCTTACCAGTCACTCGCAGCTACCAACCGAAACCCAAAATCTGCCAGAGATCACTTCCCAAAACACGATCTCAACCGAGGACACGACCTCCAATACAAGTCGGGCACCAGCCACCGACTCTGACCAACACGTCCTCGACCTCCGTCAGGCGACATCCTCAACAACCCCATCTGGGTCTAATACCGATGCCTGACACGGCTTTCATCACATTAACAGGGTACTCATGCGGCACACTAGCCAGCACATTCCCCAACATTCCATCCTGCCAGCGCCAAGAACCACGATATCTCGAGCAACGTCACGGCAACAACACGTCTCACACAGAGGAACCAATCCTCCGATGCCCAACGCAAACTCAGGAAATCCGCCCGTAGCAACCAACGCTACGATCCTGAACTAGTGGGTCACAAGCCCACCAGGCTTCGGCGGTGCACTCTGATCCACACGCGCACAACCAAGAATGCGAACACTGCCCAACCAGCACTCGTCCTTTCAAAAAAGCGCCAGCACCCTCACACAATAAGGGGATTGGGCACAGCTCTCGCAGGCAACCACCTTGTCAAAACACGGAACTCGTCTCGCACGGACTTCATGGCACACAAGGCCAACCAATCCGAACACACAATGCAAGATGACGAACCTTAGCTAAACACAATCTCTCCAACCAAAGGAGAAACCGACTTACCTCCGACCAACGGAAGAATCTCTACGCTCGACCTGACCTCAAACCTCGCGCATGCTGGGAACTGCACCTTCCAACACCGAGAAAACCATCGCTTCCGTCAAGTCAGCGCCTCCGACACACTCGGCGACTATCACGTCGGACCACAATCACAACATCTCTCGATGCACAACCGCTGTAATTCCTCGAACTGCAACATGCCACGCTAAGAGCCGCAACACGAGCCAAAATCGACAACCGTCAACGCTCATCCTCGAGTCCCAAACTCACCGCGGAACCTTCCCATCTCAAACCAATTCCAAGGCGAACACAACCCATTCGCACACAAGAGCGCAGGAGAAAGAACTTACTGGGACACCACAGCCCAATCCTTCCTCGAAATCCGCAAGAATAACCGGGACCGACACGTCATTTCTGACGCCACAGAGCATGACAAGAACATCAGGCTCGACGAAACGGCAGCTCACCGAGAAGATCCTCCGCTCACCCGAGCATACCTCTCGATCAGAGCACCAGCTCTGCCACCTCAAACCACAACCTCAACGCCTCAGGGGCTGGATAAAACCAATGCTGGAGTGGCCAAACGCCTCAACGCCTCGGAGCATGCTCATGGACACTTAACCACGAACAATCCGCACCAGCCACCTGACCTCGCGGCAAACACCTCGAACACAGTACCGCAGCGACACACCTGCCGGCAACCTCTGCCCAACACAGCACAACTGGGGTCACCACCGATGAGGGAGAAAGCTCTCGACCTCGATCCTCAGACCCTACGCCGGCACGAAAGCCGCGAACAGCAACCACCTTCTCAGCGCCACACAACGCACTCAAGCTCTCAAGCGAGAAACAAAGCAGAAAACAAGCACAAATCCCTATGCAAGCTGCCGACTGTATTGGACCTTATGGACTCTGATCACTGCAATATCTCGAATTCCTATGTACGTCCACAACCACCGCTTTGATACCAGCTGTAACGACCCGAGAATCCGATTACCGGGAAGGCCCGATAATCCGAGACTCGAACCGCCGCCCACGAGCCGAGAGGGCTCGGAAGGGATAAAAGGAGTGTCGAGGCACAAATAAATAGGAAATAAACTAGGACAATACAATAATTAACAGAAATAAATAAGCAACTACTACAACAGCAGAGTCCAGTCCAACAGAAAGTACAGTCTAAAGCAGCAAAAACGTACCACATGCCAAGTGAACACTCGGCCCGGCGAGCTGGCAACTGAGAACCTCCGAACAGCACCCTCGAACCACGAGGAAGAACCGTCGCACCTGAAAAGTAGGGGTGAGCCTCCTGTCACTGGCCTAGTAGGGATCCCTCGGAATCCCAACTAAGAACAACGGCGGCACAGAAAGCTGTAACTACAAGAGCAACAGTAGCAGCAGGAACAGTAAACCCGGTGGCCGGTCGAAACTCGGCACTACAACTACTCCTACTGTACCGGTCAAGCAGAAAGAGAAGTCCCGATCTTACAGTCGGGAATCGAACCACACTAGCACCACTTACCGAAGTAAAAACCCACGGCAACCCTGCCGTAGAGGCCTGTCTCCCAAGACACGGCCAACCTGGACTCGTTGTGTAATGCCCCGGGTTTTTCGGATCCTTCTTCTCGGGTCCCGGATCTGCGTTTCCGGTATATCTAGCTCCGTTGTGTCCGAAATGATGTTTCAGACATCTTTTGTGTTCGGATCGGCGCGATCCGGAGTTGTTTCGGAGGCCCGGAAGAGCTCCGCGGTTTTTCCGCGTGTGTTTTCCGATTCCCGATGTGCGTTTCGGTAATTCCTTCGGAACCTCGTTGCGGGTGAACCGGGCCGTTCACCTAGGCGAGTGTGGTACCGTTGCGATCGGTGCGTTCCGAGGATCGCGAGGGTGTGATTTTCTATTTTTCGGGTTTTTTCCGATTTTCCAGATTTTCCTATATAAACCCCCACTCTCTCTTCCCCTCATTCTCTCTTCCTCACTCTCTCCCTTCTCACGCTCTCTCTTCTCTCCCTCTCTTCTCCGGCGCCCGACGGAGGCGGATGGGGGAGAGGTGGCGAGGCCCGTGGGACGAGGGACGGCGAGGACGGGTCGAGGAACGAGGCGGTGGCGCGTGGCGAGCCGGTTCGCGGGCGTGGAGGCACCGGCGGGATTTTGGAGGCGTTTCTTCGTGGATCGGCGTACACGGTGCACGAAATCTTCAGTGAAGGTAGGGAGATGGACCCCCAGCTCGTGCACTTCCTTCCCCGTGAGTTTTGTAGGCCGTGGTGAGCCGAGCGGGCTAATCGGGGCGATTTGGGAAAAAATACATGTTTTTGGGGAGTGAGCCGGATCCCTCGTTTTACGGCATTTTTTGGCCGATCCAGGGGTTTAGATGTATGCCTAAGGGCTTGGGGATGGATTCCCCTTTGTTTCCCCATCACCCGGGGGTGATCGGGGCGTGGATCGGATTTTTGGGCGTTTTCCAGCCGTTCTCCGTTTTTCGAAATGGTCGCGGTCTACCAGTAACCGCTTTCATTGGTCGCGGTCTTGGGAGAACCGCGTTTGCCCAAGAGCGTCGGCAAGCGTCGCGGACGTGCGATAGACCATTTTTGTCTAGTTGCGGTCGTGACCCGACCGTGACTGTCTGGTCGCGGTCTTAGGGCGACCGCTACCATCGGGCTGCACCTGGCTAGTCGCGGTCCCCGGTCGACCGTTTCTAGGTGGTCGCGGTCCTCAGGAGACCGTGACTACGTTGCGGTTCCCGTCTGTGTGGTTTTGACCTCCTGTCGACCCGGTTGTGACCCAGTGGTCGACCTTCGGCCTCGTGAGTGTCCCGAGCACCCCGTGGGTTCCGTGTCCGTGTTTCTGGGGTGTCGGGAGGCGCCGTGTTACCTCGATTAGCATGCCCGTAGGTGTGGTGGGTCCGGGTGACCTCACGTGTTCCGGGCTTTCGTGTTACGCTCGATCGAGTCACCGTGTATCGGTGTGTGTGTGCGGTGGGGTCTCCCCCGCATGTCGTGGGTTTCTTTGGAAGGCGATTCCCGTGTGGGCCATGTGTTTGGCCTTGGACTGCAAGTCGAGTTATCCGGCCTGGGGCTGGAGGTTTCACGCTTGCCCTGGGATGGGAAATCGACAAGGTGGCTTGTGTGCTGCCCTGGGAATCGTGCTTCTGTGTTTTCCGTGTGGCCTGTGTGGGTGGCCTTAGTCCCTTGCGTTCCCTTGCCGAGGGAGTGGTCTTGGCGGCTCGTGAGTTGTCTCGGTACTCGTGCTACCGTGGTTTTAGACCTAGAGATTAGGCGAGATTGATGGCCTTGTGCTGTTGCGTACAATGGTCTTGACCCCGAGTCTTGTGACTCAAGGACCGTTGGGTGTAGTGTGTCTAGAGGACTGTCCAGAGCCCAGTGGCTTAGCGCCACTTGAGTTTTCTTGACTCTCGCGCACGATGCGTGCGTGGCCGTGGACTACGAGTCTTGTTTCTTCCCCGACTGTGGTCACCGTGCGACGGGGCCGGTACGTGGGATGGTCCCCGTACGTCGTCGGATTCGGACGTTGTTTTCCGTTGACTTGAGAGTCTACTCCTTTAGTGACCCTCCACTAGTCGTAGCCCACCAGTACATGGTGCTGGTCGCACCAGGGAGTGGTATACGGGCTTACCCTTAGAGATGGTTTTTAGACTGATTTCCGTCGGGCCCCTCGTCTAATCAGAGTCCAGTGCCAGGGGAAAACCAGTCAGAGGGCCAGACCTAGGACGCGCGGTCCGTGTTTGCACACGTGGTTGGGGGCGATTGGACCCACGTCGACGGGCGTGACCCCAGCTAGTCACTTGTTTGCGGTTACTTGTACGGTGTTCGTGCCTTTGGTAGGTGCTACCACGTCAGGCAGTTCACCTGCGGCACGGTGTAAGACGTCAGGGGACGCTATCGGCTGTGCTTCTAGTGGGAGGTACTCATGTTCTGGACAGAGAGTGACAGACTGTCAGTTTCCGTGACCTCGACCTTCGGGTTTTCGGTCGTGTTGACCGTTGAGTTCGGTTGTTTCACCGTGGCGCGTGTGTCGATTCTCGCGCCGTGAGACTAGTACTAGTGGCTTTACCGAGGTTGCGTCTTGTTGTGCGGTACCTGCGATCGGATGGTCGGGGTTGCACCTTGGACAGCGTGTCCAGGTCCGCTGTGTCCGGGGGACAGGCCTCTACGGCATGGTTGCCGTGTGTTTTTACTTCGGTAAGCGGTACTAGTGTAGTTCGATAGCCTCGACCGCGAGGTCACGGTGTGTTACTGGTACAGTAGGAGTAGTTGTAGTGACGTGTTTCGACCGGCCACCGGGTTTACTGTTCCTGCTGTTGCGGTTGCTCTCGCAGCCTTCCTTTTCGGTACCGCCGTTGTTTCCGGTTGGGGTTCCGCGGGATCCCTGCTGAGTCTCTGTTTTGGAGACTCATTCCCTATTTTTCAGGTGTGGCGGTTCTTCCTCGATGTTCGAGGGTGCGGAGCGGAGGTTCTCAGTTGCCAGCTTACCAGGCCGAGTGTTCACTCGGCATGTGGTACGTTTTTACTGCTTTAGACTGTACTTTCTGTTGGACTGGACTCTATTATAGCTGTAGTTGTTTATTTATTTCTCTTAATTGTTGAATTGTCCTGCTTTATTTCCTATTTCTTTGTGCCTCCACACTCCTTTTAGCCCTTCCGAGCCCTCCCGGCTCGTGGGCGGCGGTGCGAGTCTCGGGTTATCAGGCCTTCCCGGTAATCGGATTCTCGGGTCGTTACACGTTGTCTAAGGTGCAACCCCGACCGTCCGGTCGCGGGCACCGCACCAACAAGACGCAACCTCGGTAAAGCTACTAGCACCAGTCTCACGGCACGAAAATCGACACGCGCCATGGCAAAACAACCGAAACTCAACGGTCAACATGACCAAAACACGAAGGTCAAAGTCATAGAGACTGACAGTCTGTCACTCTCGACTCGACAGGAGTACCTCCCACTAGAAGCACAGTCGGTAGCGTCTCCTGATGACTTACACCGCACCGCAGGTGAACTGCCTAGCGTGGTAGCGCCTACCAGAGGCACGTTCACCTAACAAGTAACAACAAACAAGTGACTAGCTGGGGTCACACCCGTCGGTGTGGGTCCAACCGCCCCCAACCACGTGTGCACACACAGACCATACGTCCTAGGTCTGGCCTCTAACTGGTTTTCCCCTGGAGCCGGACTCTGTCTACCGATGAGGGGCCCGATGGAAACCAGTCTAAAAGCCGTCCTCAGGGTAGCCTCTCCACCACTCCCTGGTGGGTCCACACGCGTGCAGGAAGGCTACGACTAGTGGAGGGTCACTGAAGGAGTAGACTCTCAAGTCAACGGAAAATACGTCCCAACCCGACGAAGTACGGGGACCACCCCACGTACCAGCACCGTCGCATTGTGACCAAGGTCGGAAAAGAAACGGGACTCACAGTCCACGGGCCACATACCCGACCACGCAGAAACGCAGAAGCATGGTTCCCAAGGTAGCTCACAGGTCGCCAAATCGAATCCCACTATCTAGGAAAAGCGGGAACCCTCTAGCCCCAGGCAAGGCAACTGGACTCGCAGTCCTAGGCCACACACATGGCCCACTCAGAAACCTCTTCCCGGAGAAACTCACGGCGTACGGGGAACCCTCGCCGCACTCACACCGACGCACGGTGACACGAGTCAAGAACACGGCAACCCGGGACCACACCGTACCGTGACGCCTGGCCCTGACGAAGTGCACAGGATCCGTCAGGCCACGGGTCGGTACGTGGATCGAGACCCACACACCCGGGACTCGAATCGGTCAAAACGGAAACACCGGCTAGACCAGCCCCTTAGGCGGTCCACTCTGGGCCGCTCAGGGACGTACGGCCAGGAAGGGGCCGCACCAGGGGATATACGGCCAACAGCAGGCCGTTCTTCTCCTGGCTCCAACGAGACACAAGCGGCTGGTCTCCAGCCGCACCAAGGTCGAACGGCTGACCTTCAGCTGCAACTGGGGGATGAACGGTCCAACGCGGACGTTCGTCATCCAAACGGAGAACACATGTGCGGCTAGACCCTAGCCGCGCGGGGGAACGGGCGGCTAGAACATCGCCGCGCAAGGCTTGTGCAGTCAACCTCTGGCCGCACAACAGCCCACGGCACCAAGGGATGTACGGCCAGCTCCTAGCCATACAAAGGGTTATGCGGCCAGACCCTGGCCGCACAGCCCAGCAACGGTCAAAACTGGAGGGAAAAGATGGCTCAACCCTGGCCCCACCTGGGTTATGCGGTCGGACAATAGACCGCATAACCCTCACTACGCGCCAAGCCGAACGCTACGCGCCGAGCAGATGAACGGTCAAAACGGGGCCGCCCATGGGGATGGACGGGCCCTGGTTTGGCCGCCCAACCATCATGGTGAGCAAACCGTGGGGTTGGCCCAACTGTGGCCTCCCCACGCCCCATTCGTGCCGAGATGAAGGGGAAACGACGATAAACCCCCTAGCAATCATCTAGACTCCGACCGGGGTCAAAACGACGCACGAATCGCAAGAAACGGACGATTCTCCACGGTCGCCCAAAAAGGGTGTCATGACCTCCCGGAGTCCTACCGGCCAAACGGGACCACCAATCGAGATGAGATCGGTGACTATAGAACGCCCTCGTCGCAGGGAGGCTATTGACAGTAACCGATCTGAAAACCGTCGCCGTTTTCGGACGAACCCTACGAACTCCACAAAAATGCGATTTCGCTAAACGTGCCCAAACGCCCTCGTTTCCGTGCCGAACGACGTGCAATGGCAGGGAAAATGAGTCCGACGCAGTGGTGTTCAGTCACCCTACCTCCACCAAAGAAACCGCGTGCCGAAGCGACTAATCCACGCCGAAAATCGCCGGGAACACAAACAACCCCATCTTGGAATCCATCGAGGGATCGCGCCCGCCACCTCCTCGATCCTCGCCCATCCTTGCCCGCATCCTCACCGCGCCGCCTCCACCTCGCCCCCGCCTCGCTCTGTCGGCCACCGGAGAAGAGAGGGGAGAAGGAGAGCGTGAGAGAAGAGAGAGGGAGAGTGAGTGAGAAATGAGGGGGTGAGAGAAAAAGTGGTTTATATAGGAACATCCGAAAATTTTGAAAAATACCAAAAATAGAAAAATACACCCCCACGATCTTCGGAACACGCTGATCACCGTGGTAACGTCCCGGCGTCGGAGAACGCAACGGTTCACCCTGTACGGGGTTCCGAAGGTTCGACAGACGGAAAACACGCGAAAAACCCAAAACGTAACCCGAGACCCTCAAAGGCGCTCCGAAAATTACAGAAAATTACCAGCGTGCTCCTCACCACACCACGGACCCAAGGAAACTCATGGGCACACCACTAGTGGGTCCGACAATCCGGTAAAAATAGTCCGAAGCTCGATCGGACACAATCCGAAATCCGCGGAAAGACAATCCGAAACCCACGGATCCAAATCTAAAAAATCCGGGGCATTACACTAAGCCACCCAACGGCACGGAAAAGCAAACGGTCACCTCATGACCGTTGGGAACATAAACGGTCCAACTTGGACCGTCCAAGAGGGCTAAACGGCCATGCTCATGACCGCATAGCCCCAAAACTGTGCAACGGTCAAGTCTTAACTGTCAAAACGCCTCGAAGACCACGCTGGCCATGAGAGAAAAACGGTCTGCCGTGAGGCCGCGTAGGAGTAGGCGGTCTATCGTGTGACCGCTTACCCTGCCGACACTCCAAGGCCAAAAACGGTCCACTTGGGGACCGCCCAAAAATAAAAACGGTCTAGGTAAGGCCGCTCACGCATAAAAACGGTCACTGTTAAACCGCTTACAACTCGTGAAACCGAGAACGGCGGAAATGGTCCCAAAGCTCCATTCCACGCCCCATTCACCCCCGGGTGAAGGGGAAACAAAAGGGAAAATTGTTCCCAAGCCCCCAATGCATCGTTTGATGCCCACAAATCATAAAATGATGAATTAAAACGCTAGATCGGCCACTCAAACCCCGAAACATACTTTTCCCTTCTCGGCTCAAAATTACCCTCTCTCGGCCTCGCCTCGGCCTACAAATCGCAGGGAAGGTAAATGCCGAGCTAAGGATTGTCACCCTACCTCGGGGTCGTCCGAAACTCGACGGATCGTCTCCGATAGTCAAAACACCGCTTGAAGCTCTCGTTCTTCCCACGATCTCACCGGGCACCGAACGCCGCCGCGATCGCCACACCACCACCGTCGCCGTCGTACCGTCGTCTCACTGCCGTCTGCAGCCGGAGGGGAGCACGTCGGAGTCGTCGCCGGAAGAGGGGGGGCCACGGTCGCATGCGCGTGCGCACGGGGGAGAAAAGAGGAAGAAGAAGAAAGAAGAAGAAGAGAAAAGAAAAAGAAATGGGTATTTATAGAAAAAATTGATTTTATGAAAAATACGAAAAAATAGAAACATATACCTACGGGATCCTCGGAACACGTTGATCGCCGTGGTACTGTCCCGGAGTAGGAGAATGCAACGGTTTGCCCGTTACAGGGTTCTGCAGGTCCTCTCAGGGAAAATACGTGAAAATTGCAAAACACGTCGCGGGACTCCCAAAAGCGATCCGAAACCCACGGATCCAGATCCGAAAAGTGTCCAAAAGATCCAAGGCATTACAATATGTATAAATCATTTTAGGTTAATTTATTCTTATTCTCATTCTCGTGTATGTTTGGTATGCGAAGGGATAAGTACAAGAATATTCATATTCTTCGTTTGGTAAAAATTGGGAATACAAATGAGAATAGGCACTAAGAAATTACCATATTGCCCTTCTTATCCCGAGTTAAGTCACGTGATGTTATTCTTTGTTTGGATGGGATATATTTAAAAAGTAATTTATTTTAGTAAGAAATCTTACTTAATTAGACTTTACAATCATGGTTACGACTAATAAAGATCTTAAAATAGATTTTAATAGATAATCCTTATTAATATTAATAAAAATTATTATAAAATTAAATTTGTTAAGAATTTTAAATAGTAGAAATAAAGATATTATTTGAAACATTATCTTTTTAAAATATTTACTAAGAATGATATTAATTATTATTAATTATTTTATTTTAAATTATGACTAATTAAATATTATAACTTAACTTTAACATATTTATCTAATGTAATGATGATTAATATTAATGATTAGGGTAATGTAAATACCATATCATTAGTAATATAAATTAAACTCTACTTTAAATAAAATTAACGATAATGAAACTTCTAATTAATTTTTTAATTCAAATTTTTTGTTAGTAATAATGATACTTGATCAATCTTATTCTTTCTATATTGAATTTAATTAACACTAATAATGACATTTAATTATTTATTTCTTCTTTAAAACATACAAAAAGAGTCGATCCCTTTTTATTACATAATTTAAATTGATCAAAAGTTTCTAATAAAATTTCACAAAGTTTAATAAGTGTTCGATTAACAACAAATTTCCTTTTCTCGATTGTTAGCCGCAAGTCTTCCAATATAACATGAACTTCAATTGAGCCAGACTATCATTTAACAAAGAGATTTGAAGCAAATGAGACACTGTTTTCTCACAAGAGGTAAAATGTACAACAAAAGTCATTCACTTTATATTACACATTTTCAATTGATCAACTTTTGTCAATTGATCAAATTTACACATTATACATAAAGTAAAGATCGGATAATCCAAGAAAGAGAGGAAAAAATGAAAATACATGATCTTCTGGAGCATCTTGATTTCCAAAAGTGCACATAAAAGATTTACTACTACAACTAAGATTTCTCTCTCTTACACAACTTAAAATTATCAAATTTTGTCAATAAAGAGTCACAAAGTTGAATAGTCAACTCTGCTGCAAATTTTTCTTTTTCGATTGTTCGTCTTAAATCTTCCACCAGTGCACGTTCTTCAATCTCTCTTCCTGTTGTAGATATGTTAGACATTTCTGCTGTTCGTTGGTTCGAACTCTTTTCCTGAAATATATGTACGATATAATCCCAAATTATAACATTGAGTATAAAGTACATGAACTTGATAACAGTAAAGAGATGAGGCTCAGACCAACATGAGATAATGTAATCACATGGATCATATTTTATCACATTAGTCGGGGGTTGCCGTTAGGCCATCTAACCCATCATCATTGCCTCAAGCATACCTGATAGGACGAACGATAGTTTGATATTGGGAAGGAGTATAATACCAATATCAAACAATAGGAGCACTGAATATTTGGAAGGTGCAATTCTCTCTCTCTAGTCGACTCTGACACAACAGAGTCAACACTGCACACACACACACTCTCTCTCTCTCTCTAGTCGACTCTGACACAACAGAGTCAACACTGCACACACACACACACACACACTAGTCGACTCGGACACAACAGAGTCAACACTGCACACACACACACACACACACACACACACACACACACACACACACACACACACACACACACACACACACACACACACACACACACACACACACACACACACACACACACACAAGTCGACTCTGACACAACAGAGTCAACACTGCACACACACACACACACACACACACACACACACACACACACATACACACACACACACACACACACACACACACACACACACACACGCGCGCACATGTACACATAGTCGACTCTGACACAACAGGGTCAACACTGCACACACACACACTCGACGCACACACAACAGAGTCAACACTACACACACACACACACACATGGAATTGAAAAGGCAATGGAATAACGACAAGAACGATGTTAGTGTGGCCGGATATAGATGGCAAGTGAAGAAAAAAGCTATATACTCCTTAAAAACCATGTCCATAAGATCACAAGATCTAAATACAGAGGGCATGAAAGGGTCTGGACATGAGTCATGGCAGGTGGAGTACCAAGCAAACCCATGTTCATGATGGCTGAGGATCACACGCGTATCTCTGCTCACAGAAAGATGAGTGCTATAAAAGGGTCTTTCTCATATTGCAGATACTAGGCATGCAGGATGTACGAGTAATGAACTGCATGCTTACATGATGTTCATTATTTCATATGCTTTATTGATTCAGTCACTTTCTTTTCTGGATAGAGAAGGCACTTCCAGCTGAACTAGTAAACACAAGGGAGGGCAGAGCACCAAAGAACCACCCCTCATGACTTCATCCCTGGGGTGGCTTCAAAAGAGAGCCTGAAGCCAGCATTGTGTCTAACCATGCATGAGACACTGGCTATGTTTGACCATCTCATAAATAATCAAATATGTATAAAAAGTTCATGGATAATATGGCAATAAGCCTCTCTTTGGTATTGGTTTATCCCGGGGTTAGCTCTAAGTTAATTCCGGGATAAACTTTTTGTGCTTTGGTAAGGCGTTAGTGTTAGTCGGGTTAGGTTAAGGGCTAACCCAGGGATATTCCTGGGTTTTGAAACCCACACCCAAGGGTGGGTTAAGGTGGGTTAACCTCCTACCTCAATAAATGCTCAATTAATTGTGTCTCTCCCTCTCATAATAAATGCTATTTCTTTCTCTCATTATTACTAGGTTAACCTACTATTTATCAAATCATACTAGATTAAAATTAGGTTAGCCCACATCCTTATTCCCCGATTAACTACCCTCCTACCAAATTAAAAATGGGTTAACTCCGGGCTACTTTAATCGGGTTGAGTTAGCCCACCTTTAGCCTAACTCCATACCAAAGTGAGGCTAAGAGACTAGGCAAAATTTGGGATGTTCATATTGCCAAACCACCACTCTTGACTAAAGGAGAATAAGTTATCTGCAAGAAGGTAGTTAAGAAATGTTTCTATGCATACAATATACATATAAACACAAGCTGGTACAATGAAGACTCATAACATCCCTCACATAGTAAGACATAGAATTCATAACCATTTTGGTAAATAATGTTACATCCAAAAAAGTGTTCAAAGGGACTGGAGATGAAACAGACTGGAAAAGATGTCACGAATGCCCTGCCCTCCCTCAGGTTTTACTCTACACCAATTATCCTTGACATCTGGCCATGATCTAGCTGGTTTGGACTGGAATTTGTCAAGACCACCCCCCCTCCCCCTTCAGTCAGTTTGAGGTAGAGATGAACTGGCTAATTCCACAATTAAATAATGCAAAACATCTCAACCACACCTGAACCAGTTTCGACCAAAACTGTCTTGAAACTGAATTTTTTAGTACTTCTCATCACTACTTTTAGGAACCAATTTCATACCATGGCCAGACTTTTCGGTCACCAATGAACTTTCATACCCTGGTCAAAATAAGGCTTTCTCAAAGATCTCAAGTCCCTCTCAGCAGATTCTATATTGGATCTTTCAGGTGCTAGCTAATCAGATCTTTGAGAGAAGACCTAAATTAAAATTGTTACTAGTAAGTGTTCTCCAGGAATCCCCTCATTTCAATTTACTATATTTATGCCCATACATTAGCATCTACACTTATTCTCTTCTCTCTTTTTACACGGTCAGCCTCAGCCTTTTTTCTTTCATTCAGTCCATGGAAGCAATTATATAGGACTGACATTGTGTGGGTTAGTGCGGCCTGATATAGATGGCAAGTGAAGAATAACCACATGGCAGGTGAAAGCTATATACTCCTTAAAAACCATGTCCATAAGATCACAAGATCTAAATATAGAGGGCATGAAGAATAACAATATATAGATGGGAGATGAGAAGGGCGAATGCAAAAACAACTGTTCTGTTTGCTATAGAATTGTTTGCTATAGAACTGCTTGTTGTAGAATCACGTGACAGTGCATGTACAAAAGAAGCAACTGCTTGCTATCTAGTAATATAAATAAAATATGTAAAAAATATAAATTTTACTCTGGCACAGCATACACTTGGTTGTATAAAATTAAACATTCACATTATGACAAAAAATATAAACAACAGACACTCGGCTGTGTAAAATTAAATATTCACATTACGACAAAAAATTTAAACAGCACACACTCGGCTGTGTAAAATTAAACATTCACATTACGACAAAAAACATAAATAGCACACACTCGGCTGTGTAAAATAAAACATTCACATTACGACAAAAAACATAAATTTTACCCTGGCACATCACACACTCGGCTGTGTAAAATTAAACATTCACATTGAAAACATAAACTAGTTCATACCGTTGACATATCTTCTGCCCACATGAAGAACCCACAACCTGATGTTGTTTTGTCAGCTTACAAGTAAAAGATATTCACATTAGGTACATTTTATGAGGAATGTAAAAATAATAACCATAAAAAATGTTGGCCACGTACCTTAGATTCTAGACATACATAAAATATTTTCCCTTTATTCTTACTAGTGTTTGAGATCCGCCTTCTACATGGTCCTTTGTCACAAGGACACAGTAATACTTCATCTACCCACATGAAGAACCGACAGGACTTATCATTCCCAAGCTGTGAGCAAATGTATAAGATAAAATGACATACGTAACATGTAAACCAAAATGGCACGGTATGGTGGAAATAACATACACCAAGTGGGCAGCAATAATAGGGGCGTTGGGGATTCTTGCTGTTTTGAGAAATCTTGATAACACATTCCCCTATGCCACATTGACACTGAATATGATCACATTTAGCCTCACCTATTAATTTTGAATCCTTACTGATTTTATCCTGAAAAAGAATTATGTTATAAACACCTAACTATAATGTACAAGGCACCAACTTATATTTGATATGTCATGTTATTTGGCTCAGATGCACAATATTTCATAAATGATATTTATGGGAAGAAAAGTCCTGCAGTCACTGTGAGCGACGTCACGTTGTTCGGGGAGCGAAGAAGACGCGGAGCGCGCGGGCTCCTCTTTTGTTTGCTGCAACACAGAGAGAAGAGAAAAGAGAAGGGGCCACCACGGGAGATTGCTCCGGCGGGGCGAGCGGGATAAATGTAATATAGCAAGGTATGGGGGTTAAACGGCCATAGCGGGAAGTGACTCGCCGCGGCCTCGGGGGGACGGGAATGGTGCAGAAATAAAATAGCAAGAATTGAAACGGCCATTGGGGAAGTGACTCGCCGCGGCCTCGAGAATATGAGCAGATAAGAATATAATAGAATATAAGGAGAATATAAAGAGCGGAAATTTAAACGGCCATTGGGGAAGTGACTCGCCACGGCCTCAAGAATATGAATAGATAAGAATATAACAGAATATAAAGAGAATATAAGAGCGAGAATTTAAACGGCCATTGGGGAAGTGACTCGTCGCGGCCTCGAGAACATGAATAGATAAGAATATAACATATAAGAACGGGAATTTAAATGGCCATTGGGGAAGTGACTCGCCGCGGCCTCGAGAATATGAGCAGAATATAACAGAATATAAAGAGAATACAAGAACGAGAATTTAAACGGCCATTGGGGAAGTGACTCGCCGCGGCCTCGAGAACAAGATGTGATCGCCAGGGGCTAAAAGACCCCAAAATAATGAAAGTGATCGCGCCTACCTCAAGAGCGAGAGATGGCGGGTTGCTTCTTCCTCCCCCTTCGGCCGGTCGATGGAGAGGGCTTTCCTTGGTTACCCTTGTAAAACAGTAGACAATAAACGAACGAAATTAGAAAATGGCAGTGTAGTAACAATCCCTTGCAATAAAAGTAACGAGATCGTGACCTGACACACACCTGGTTGGTGTGGTTTTAAACCCCTCTCGGACTCGAGTAGGAGGAAAATGCGATGATGAATGCAAGAAGTATGCAAGAGACGGCGCCCTTATGTAGGGAGATAGAGGATGCAGTATGATGAATGTAAAGAACTATGGAGAAAAGGGGGAATAAAAGGCTTATTGGAGGAGCCGAGGGTGAGATTCGGCGGAGCTCCGGCAGCGTAGGGATGACGTGGAAGCGCGGTGGATGAAGATAGCCTTCCTCTCGCGAGCCTGGACACCTGAGAAGCCGGCAGAACCTCCACCTACAAAAGACCCCACGGGTTAGAAATGACTCCGGTAGCCTCTGGGCTCCGGCAGCCTATCGGATCTCTTAGAAGCTCCTCCAGAACTGAGGGGGTGGGCCTCTATTTATAGGGCTCCGGAGGGTGGAGGCGTCCAGGACCCTGGACACCTCCATCAGGGCCGAACTAATATTATATTCTATTTTTATTTATTTTTTTTGAATATTTTTGTGGAGGCGTCCAGGGCCCCGGACGCCTCAAATAGGTCCACCGAACCCCACCGACGGCCGCACGCGGTTTGGCACAACGCGTGGTTTTGTGAGCGGCGCCTCGTGATTTTGAAATGGGCGCGTCCAGCCAGCTGGACGTCTCCACAATTTGGATTTTTTCACACACGACAAACCGTCGTTCGGTGGGCGGCGCCCGTGAGGGAGTTGATGGAGGCGTCCAGGGTCCTGGACGCCTCCAATAAAATATATTTTTATTTTTGTTTTGTTTTTCTCTGCCAAAGTTGGCATTTTACGTTTTTTATTTTTGTTTTTATGGAGGCGTCTAGGGGCCTGGACGCCTCCATAAATATATTATTTTTTATTTGGTTTTGGGCTTTGAAAAATAAATTAAAAGAATGGGGGCATCCAGGGGCCTGGACGCCCCCATAAAGACCCACTCGGGTCCTCAGTTCAGGCGTTGACGGCCGCCCGGCAGACACCCTTCCTGGTTCCGGAACCTCCTGATGCGTCTGACTGGTGTTGATGCCGTCCGAATGCCGTGACGAGACGATTCCGGATGCCGAAAAGGGCGGAAGAAGACTCAAGAAAAGGAAGCACTCAAGTGATTCAAAACGCGTAAGCCGTCGCGGGGCGTTGTATAGTGATATGAGACTTTCTCAGGAGACGTCAGGAATAGCGTGTCTACAGCTGCCCCGCCTTGGCGTCTGCTTTGCAAGGGAGCGACACGTAGTGAAATGGTATCGAAGTGGAGTGAAATAAACTGGGAGCGGACTGATAAGTTGATGCCAAGGTGTGATGAGATACGCTTTTGACGTTACTGTTTGGAATCTTTCCTAAAGTTTCAATGAGGCGACCTTGAAGGAGGTCTTTCAAATTTTGACGATTTGCTTGGACGGAGATCAAATAAGGGAGGGTGAGATGTGCGCTCAGGCACGAAACCAAAAGAGACCAACTTCTCGGTGTGGAAGTACCTGGGTCATAAACCTGTAGGTTTCACCTTTGGTGAGCGGTTACCAGCCAATGTGGAAGTGCTGCGGCCAAGGTGGGTCAAACAAGGTAAACAGTAAAGGAATATCTGAGGGTCTGTCCAAACAAGGGTCTCCTTTGGAAGAGCAGCGTAGGGCCGTTTCAAGGAAAATCAGTATTTTATTCGGAGTGGAACATCTCATATTTGTAAGAATTGAAGCACAACGACTTTCGCAATCGAATCACTTGAATGATCTTCCGTAATAAATCAAAGCCCTATATGAATGCATGCTGGGCTTAAAGAAAAATTTAAAACAAACTAAAATAGAAAATAGACAAGGATAATATTGTCAACTTGTTAAGAACAGGTCAGGATACCAATCCGGTGAGCTTGTATTGGGCCGGGACCCGTTTATCCACGCACCAACTCACTGAATGGAACCGTCATCCCCATGCTACCACAAGTTAACGGCCTATCCGTACAACCCAAATTCTTCCGGGATCATCATTATTTTTGTTGAAGGGGAACTCAAATCCCAGATTCGTTCGAGCCGCAAGGTCCTTGACATGTTCTAGTAGTGTAGGTATCATATACTATGATGCATGACATGGTGGGACCAACCATCGAAAGGTGGGACAGGAGATAGGACAAAGACGTCTGTTAGTAAAACCTGCACAGACCAGCATAGGTTAGTAACATCAGAAAGTAGCAGATTTATAACAGAATCACACCACAGTACAAGGGGGTCTAGACAAAACTCTGACGACTGACCACTGTAGCGCCTCTCCTTTCCTACACTTCTTCTCTTGCACCAAGTTGTTTCGAGGCATGCCTTACGAGACTTTTGCCCTGGACAGAAGGGAACTACTTTGCACGGAGGGATTCTGTTGCTTTCTTTTGGGCGCGTCCAGGCGCGAGGACGCGTCTTAACCCTCGAATTCAAATTTAAAGCGCCGGGCGGCCTTTCTTCTCCCGTGCCTTACCCGCAAACGAGCCCGCCTTCCGCCGAAACTCGCTCGCCCGTCTTCATCTTCTTCCCCTCGATCGATGGAGTTCGGTGGGCCGGACCATGGTGAAGGTGGAGAGGGACGAGGGACTCCTCGCCCGAGGAGGGACACGCAAGAGCACAGAACGGCGTCCATGGAGGAGGAAGGGCCGCTTCGGGCCCCCGAGGGACCCGAGGGGCCTGATGGTGAGGAAGGAGGTGAACACGGTCTGGTAGGTCCTCGAATCTTCTCCTTTGATCCATTTTGAGTTTTGAAGCAAGCCGTGCGAGGGGGGAAAGGGTTCGGCGAGTGTTGCACTCAAATGATGGACGCGTCCTGTTGGATACGGACTGAATAGATCTAGAGGGGGGGTGAATAGATCTTTCCCCCTTTTTGATAATTTACTAACTATCGACCAGATGAGCTACTGGTAATTAATGAATTATAGAACTAATGCGGATAGTAAAGATGCAAGCATACGTATAGGAAATCAAACACACACAAGCACACCACAAGAGAGGATTTTTAAGGTGGTTCAGTCTCTTCCTGAGACTTACATCCACCCCTTGCTTAACTCAAGCAAGGCTTCACTATGAGAATCTCTGATCTCAATCAAAACACAGCTGACACACAGCTTGTACCTGCTGACACACAGCTTGACTCTGCTGCCTCACAGCTTGACAATAATTGTAATCAGAAATGAAAAGATGATAAGAACAGGTGATGAAAGACAGGACTGAATATTGGCGTGTGTAGAAGAATAGGTGTTCAGCCTGGGACTTGATCACGCTTATGAAGAAGCCTAGACTCCCTGTTGATCTTCCAGTCAATTGCCTTCGATTGTTCTGCTGCTGGAGATCGCACAGTCTTGAGCTAAGTCTTCCTTCTGCAGCAACGAGATTGCCTTTAACCTTTCTGCAGATTTTTGATTGGTGGAGAGCTCCTTTTTCCTCTTCTGTGTATATCTTCCTTGGCTTCTATTTCGTGCTCTCTCACTGCTTGCTTGTTCGTGATTTGTTGCCTTATATACAGCTCTTTTTATTTTCAAGAATAAAGTTCTTCCCGCTCAATTTTCAGATCGAGCGCCAATCTGCTAGAAAACAGGGATCGGTTTAAATCCAATCGTTAGAACGAGTTTGACCACTTCTAAGCAAGATTGTTTCCTTGATTCCCGTGCGGAATCTTATCTCCTGAGCAGCCCAACAACCTGCAACAACCATCTGCATGTTTTAAGGAACCAAAACAGAATTCGGTTAGAGTTCGGTTTTGGACGATATATAAACCCGTGGTCGACCATGACCCTGTCGCTGGTCGACAATGGGCAGTCCCCATACGGCCGGTTCTTCTGGCTGAAACTCACGTCGCCCGTTGGTCGACCACAGCCTGGTCGCTGGTCGACAGGGGGCAGTTTCCAGATGGCCAGCAGTTCTGTCTGTTGTTTCTGTCTTTTCTGTGGTCGACCAGAGGTGGGGCTTTGGTCGACAGCCAAGGTGCTTCCAGAAGACTGATGATCTGATACTTTTCTGGTTGAGTTCGTTGGTCGACCATAACCACTTCCCTGGTCGACAAGCGGCCTTTGACACTTCTTCTGATTTGTTGATTCCACTTGGATTTCAGTGGACCTGAAATTACTTAACTTATCAGAAGTAAATTGAACTATCAGATTTATATTGAGTTGATCAGAAACATTGTTTGTCATCATCAAATAGTCATGAGTCCAATACTTTGAAGGAACAATCAAACCACTTGTATTTGTTATGAAACAAGATAGAACTTGATTAATCAAACATATCCTATTGTCATCATCAAAACCAAGGGATGCACAACATTCTCCCCCTTTTTGATGATGACAACCATGAGTCATTGTGACAAACAACAGATTATAAAATTCATTTGATATTGCATGCAAGGCTATCATAGCACAGATTTCATTCAGACAATTCGTTTGATGTGTCTTTCAAAAAACAAAAGCACTAATTACATGAGAGACTCAAAAAAGGATAAAGACACTGAGGACACGTAGACAAAGTAAACTTGACAATCTAGACTCACATCTAGACACACACCAACTAGACACACTAGACACACAACAACTAGACACACAATGACACATAAAGTCCTATCTCCCCCTTTGTCAACAGCAAAAAGAAGATCATTTGAACAATCCCTCTGAGGAGGATGAGGAGGTCTCTGGCTTCACGTTCTCTTCCATGCGATCCAGCTTGTCAACAATGTGGGCATAGGAGAGCCTGAGCTTCTGGATCTCTGAGATAGTATCCTTGTGATACTTCTCATTCTGTTGGGTTGTGATCTCGATACGGATTCCCATCTGATCGGACACTTCACCGAGGGTCCTTACTAGTCTGTTGAACCGAGAACTAGCCTGGTCAGAGTGTTCCTTCTGCTTGATGAACCTGGCCTCCATCTGTTGTTCCAGCCGTTGGACTTTCTGCTCCAAGCGTCCAGTGGCAGCATTGACATTCTCTTGAAATGATTGGAGTTGGGTGGTGAGAGAAGATAACTGAGATGCCATCTGGAGGAGCACGCCATGAGATTCAGGGTGGGAGGTAAATGCTGGTGGTGGAGCAGAAGTAGAGGGAGTGGAGGTAGGTAGTACTTGTGTGGGTTGAGCAGAATGTGATGGAGCTTGGGTAGTTCGAGCAGATGGGGATTGAGCTGGAGGGGCAGCAGTGCCTGGCTGCCAGAGCACTAGTGAAAGGGACGATGGTGGATGGGCAGCAGTGGTGGTAGTAGGTGTAGCTTGAGGCACCATTGGTGACGGTGTGACAGCAGGGCTAACCTGTATAGGTGAATGAGGTGGAGAAGATGGTGGCACTGGATCCTTTGCTTTGCCCTTGGAAGGGAGAGTGCGCTGAACGTGGTCTCCGACCTTCTTAAATCCCAAGAATGTGGTCACGAAGTGAAAATTGTAGACGTGCCATTTGGGAATGACAATGCTTGGGCTGTGAGGAGAAGGTATTTTGGCTGCTTTCAGAATGGAAGTGATATGGGCAGCAAAAGGAAGAGAATTCAGGGGATAATGTAGGATGCTTCGGAGGGAATTTAAAAGGAGTGTGGGTAGGCGAATAGGCTGGCGAGTGATGAGGCCATGGAGTATAAACAGATGGAGGCGACTCACTTGATCTCTGGCGCCTCCTCGAGGTTGTATGATGGTGGTGATGATGTGGTGAAGCAAACGATGAAGAGGAGGGAAGGTATTAGCATTGAGGTACTTGGGAAGGACCTCAGGGGCTGGCTTGCCAGTGACCACTGCATGTGCTTCTCGGAGGTCGAAGTCCTCATGGTTGAAAACAGCTCCAATTCTGGGAGTCTTCAGCGTCATGTGGAGAAGCTTGACGTCGAGTCTGATGACTTTCCCTTGAACTACGGTGTAGAGCTGACAGTCCACAACTTGCAGGTTGTGGTAGAATTCTTGCACAAGCTGGGGCGAGTACGAATTGTGCACTGAAACGAACGTAGTCCACTCTTGAGCTTCAAAAATTGGCAGTAGATCTGGGAACATCTCCATCAGCTTGTCATCGGAGAAATCGACGATCCTTGGTTGCAGAACTGTCCGTGGCTTGAGAGCTCCAGAAACGGGATGCACTGCGGGTTCCTCTGAAGCTGCTGATTGTCTGCCTGGACCAGGTGCATCAGCTGTGGTCGACCTGTGAGGGGCCGATGGCGAACCCTGCGTGGCCCGCGACTTGGATCGCTTGGACGGCATCGAAGCTGCGGCAGGGGCCTGATCTCTTCTACGCTTAGAGGAAATTAGAGCACGCTTGGGAGACATTGTGAAGGAAAGCGAGAGAGAGGCGAGAGAGAGGCGAGAAAAGAAATCTGGAGAAGATGAAGTTGGGAGAGGGCTAGAGCTGCGGATGGGAAAATTTCAGGGACCCAGCCGAGACAATTTATAGGGTAGGGCATTAGGGCTGGCCCTTAATTTTTTAGGGCAGTGAACCATCGCGATGCAAAGAACGAGCGGTCACGATTAATCAGCATAACTCATATTTTGGGAAATTATTGAAGTGTACCCCCTTTCTTTAATAAGACAATTAAGTAACCTTTCCTCCCTTTCTCAAAGACCACCTTGTGACAAATTCGAGTGGGTCTTGTGGTTCAAAGAATTTGAAAGTATTGCCCCAATAAATTGACTCCCCATATCCACTTTCTTACTCACAGCTCCTCAAACTTATAATATGTTTCATGAGATAATTGTACTAGCTGAACAAGCTGAACAGTGTTTTATGCCTCTATTTGCATATAGTGCATTAGGTCAACCATTTTATCTGCCTTTGATAACTTTGGATTTTACTTTTTGAAATATTGAAGAGTTGTGGTCAGGTTTATCACATGCCTTTCTACACGAGAAGACACGCTTTTTACACGCCAGTCACCCCGGCTACTTAGCATGCCTAACCATTCCACTTTTAACTGGGAACTACCTTTTATCCGTGAGGATATACGTTTATCAGACGCCAATATCCCCAGTTACTCAGTATTCCCAATTGATAATTTTGAGAGTGGCAGAGGTAGAATGAGTCTTCATGACATACATGTCTCCCACTTAATTTTTCAGCCAGTTTTGCTTTGTGATAGAGAACAGTAGTTTCTCAGAACTCAGTCCATTGCTCTACCAAGAAGGCAGAATTATGGCGTATTCCATATACATTCATGCTATAGCAGCGGTTATTTTCACTGTCCAACACAGACACAGGTAGAGAAATAGTCTCATTACTAAAAACATAAGTTCTCAATAGTCTTGAGTCAGAGTCATAGATATGGTTTGAATTTATTGCAGTAGTACAGGTCAAATTCTCATTACTACACTTAACCTTTACTCTCATTGATGACTTTGGTGATTTTCTTGTAAGATATGGTTAGGTTGTTCAATGATTTATTAAGGAATGAGTTTACACTTTTTACTCTCCCTCAATTTGTGAGTCTTTTTACTCTCCCTCAATTTGTGAGTCCGTGCTGAAGATAGAAAGCAATAAGTTGGCCACAAAGAGATATAGAGACACAAGGAATAGGAAGTGTGAACAAGGATGAGTGAGTAAAGCAAAACTGAGCTCAGAGTCCAAAAAGTTCAGAAGATTTCCCACCAAAGCCAGCACCCTGACTAGATCTAATTTCCCTTTTTCAGGTCCTTTGTCGACCATGGAGTGGCCTGTGGTCGACCTCTGTGCTGACACAGAACCTGCCTGTTAAGAAGACTGCGTTCTGACAAACCTGTTGTCGACCATTGGATCGCCTGTGGTCGACAGCTGCGAAGTCCCAGAGCTAACTATTTCCTGTCCTGATGCCTTGGTCGACCAGCGCCTTGTCTGTGGTCGACCACAGGAGGTAATCCGTAGAAAGACCAGGGTTCTGCAGAGCTTGCTGAAGTAGCACCCGACACAAGACTTCCAAGCTCAAAAACTTGACCAATACTAGAGACCTATAACTTAGACAGAAATGACAGAATCTATGCAGTGTACACAAGAATATGATTATTTCAAGAATTTTCAGGAGAAATTCTACAAATTCCTAACTCCCTTCTTAGAGTTGAAAATCTGTCATTGTTAAGGGGTTTTGTGAAAATGTCTGCCAGTTATTTTTCAGTTTCTACAAAATGAAGCATGAAATTTCCTTTGGAGACCTCATCTCTTAGAAAGTGATGACGGATCTCAATGTGTTTTGTCCTAGAGTGTTGAATGGGGTTTTTAGACAAATTAATAGCACTAGTGTTGTCACAGAAAATAGGTGCACATCCAAGATCTACATTAATTGTAGTCTTGGAGTTGATGTTTTATCCACAAAACCTGTGTACCACAGCTCCCTACTGCGACATACTCTGCCTCAGCAGTGGAGAGTGCCACAGAATGCTATTTTTTAGAAGCCCATGATATTAAACATCCACCTAATATTTGACAATAACCACTAGTACTCTTCCTATCAATTTTGCAACCAGCATAATCAGCATCTGAATATGAAATCAAGTCTAGTTTGCAGTAAGTAGGATACCATAAACCCAATTCTTGGGTACCGGCAAGGTAACGAAAGATACGCTTGACAGCCCCTAAATGTGAATCTCTAGGGCTAGATTGATATCTAGCACACATGCATACACTGAACTGAATGTCTGGCCTAGAGGCAGTTAAATATAGTAGGGATCCGATCATACCTCTGTATTTCTTGGCATCTACCATGTTACCTTTTACATCAGCCTCCAATGTTGCATTTGTCCCCATGGGTGACTCTATTGGTTTGCAGCTCTCCATGCCAAACTTTTTCAGCATCTCCTTTATGTACTTGGATTGATTTATGAAGTAGCCTTCTCTACATTGTAGAATCTGCAATCCAAGAAAGAACTGTAAATCACCCATTAAACTCATTTCAAACTCATTGGTCATTAGATTTGCAAATTCAGTACATAATGAAGCTTCAGTGGATCCAAACACAATATCATCCACATAGATTTGCACAATTAGTATATTCTTACCTTGGGTCTTGGAGAATAATGTTTGATCAATTTTACCTCTTGTGTAGCCCTTTTTGGTGAGGCATGAACTCAGTCTGTCGTACCATGCCCTAGGAGCCTGCTTTAAACCATACAAAGCCTTATGCGGTTTAAAGACATGATTAGGAAAATCATCATTTTCAAAACCAGGGGGTTGTTCCACAAAGACTTCTTCCTTTACAAAGCCATTTAGAAAGGCACTTTTTACATCCATTTGCTGCAATTTAATTCCATGGGACGCCGCAAATGCTAACAATATTCTAATGTCTTCTAACCTTGCAACTGGAGCATATGATTCTTCAAAATCAACTCCAAATTCTTGGTTATACCCCTTAGCCACCAACCGAGCCTTGTTCCTCATAACAACTCCTTCTTCATTAAGCTTATTTTTATAAACCCATTTGGTTCCAATAACAGGATGAGATGAAGGTCTGGGAACAAGTTTCCAAACCTGATTTCTTTCAAATTGATTTAATTCTTCATGCATGGCATTTATCCAAGATTCATCTCTTAAAGCTTCCTCTACATTTTTAGGCTCAACTTGAGATACAAGGGCTAGCTGATCTAATTCATCAACTGTTTTAAGCTGAGATCTAGTTTTCCTCGGTTCATTAATTCCTCCAATGATGTTATCTAGAGGATGATCTCTGAGAAATCTCAGATTTTCAGAATTGTTACCTGGGATGATCTCTCCTTCGGGTTGATCATTGGAATCACCTTGCTTTGGTTCTGCTTCAGTCTCCATTGGTTCCTCTTTGCCTTCCAGAAATTCCCCATCTTCATCTTTGCCTACCTGTCCAGTTTTGTCAAAGTCATTATTTTCATCAAATGTGATATGTGGGGATTCTTCAACTAGCTGATCTTTGGTGTTGTAGACTCTATAGGCTCTTGATCGGTCAGAGTATCCCAAGAAGATTCCTGGGTCACTCTTTGGTTCAAATTTGTCCAATGATCTCTTGTCATTGTTATGAATAAAACACCTTACACCGAAGATCCTAAAATGAGCTAGCTAGAGATGGCTTCTTACCTTTGAACACCTCATATGGAGTTTTCGCACTAGATGGTCTTACCATTGCCCTGTTTACAATATAACATGCTGTATTGACCGCCTCAGCCCAAAATCTTCTTGGAAGATTGGCTTCAACTAACAGGGTTCTGGCCATTTCAACAAGTGTGCGATTCCTTCTTTCCACCACTCCATTTTGCTCTGGCGTCCTTGGTGAGGAGAACCTGTGATTTATTCCTTTGTTCCTGCAGAATTCATCAAACTCTGAATTTTCAAATTCTCCCCCATGATCAGATATTATTGAACACACTTTGGACTTACCATCCTGCTTCATTCTTCTGTAAAAATCCTGAAATTCATGAAAGGCATCGTTTTTATGTGATAAAAACATTACCCATGTGAATCTAGAGAAATCATCAACTAGTACATAACCGTACCTCTTACCACTAAGACTAGCAGTTCTTGTTGGGCCAAAAAGGTCCATGTGCACAAGTTCTAGTGGTCTAGAAGATTGACTTTCAGTTCTACCTTTGAATGATTTTCGTGTTTGCTTACCTTGGGTACATGATTCACATACTTTGACATTTTGAGCAAACGAAATTTCAGGTAAACCAGAAACCATTTTATTCTTAACCAATTTGTGCAGCACCCTGTAGCTAACATGCCCTAGCCTTCGGTGCCACAACCAAGTCAGGTCCTCCTTCTTGGCGGTGAGGCACAAGTTGGAGTGGGCTGGATCATCCAAGTCTATCATGTAGACATTATTTACTCTCTTGCCCATAAACTTAACTTTAGCCGAATTTGGTTCAAGAATTTTACAGATCTTAGAATCAAAGACTACTTGATGGCCTTTGTCGCATAGCTGACTGATGCTTAGAAGATTATATTCCAGGCCATCCACTAGCAGTACATCTTCAATGCAATTTGTAGATGTCTTACCTACCTTACCTTTCCCAATGATCTTGCCTTTGTTATTTCCTCCAAATGTCACATGTCCTCCATCTTTTGAGTTTAGCTCGGAGAATTTTGCCTTATCCCCTGTCATATGTCTTGAGCAGCCACTATCTAAGTACCACTTGTTGTGTATAGCTGCCAGACACACCTGCATCACAAGTTACACAGAAACTTTTGGACCCCAATGGTACCCGGGTCCAAGATAGCTTGTGAAATTATGAAATTGCTGCAGTAATCCTTTGGGAACCCAGATTCTGTTAGAGCAGTGTAAATATTTATTTCTGAACTTGTTCAGATTGGGTTGCTTTTGTTCTAAAGCTTCTTTAATCTGAGTCCACCTTTGTGTATTCAAGTTTTCATTTTGTTTTACCCGAAAAAACCTGTGATTTCTGTTTGCTTGTCTGGCCATGGTCGACTTTTGGTATGTCTGTGGTCGACCATCGCGTCTCCAGAACTCAGCGTCTGTTCTGGCAGCACCTCTGGTCGACATCTGGTGTACCTGTGGTCGACCACTGCTTCTCCAGTAACCAGCGCCTGTTCTGGCAGATCCTCTGGTCGACAGATGAAGGGTCTGTTGTCGACCAGCCTGTCTCCAGACATCTTGTTTTCCAGATTTATGTCTTTTAACTTGGTTTAGTCCTTGGTTTGTTTGGTGATTTCTGTGAATTTGGGTTTCTTGTTTATTATTTTGAATCTTATATTGATTGACTGTTTTCTCTTTAAAATTTCTCTCTTCCTTGGTGACATTGTTCCTTTTGGAGGAGCATTCAGCTACATCCTCTTGTTTATCTTGGTATAGATTAATCAGGGGCCTTTTTCCTTTTGAGTCAGCAATCCCAGTTACGGTTTTTATTTGGAATTCCTTTTTAGCCGTAGGATTGTATCCTAACCCTTCTTTTTGAAAGTTTACTTTTATTCCCAAGACAGCATTTAAGTTTTCTTGACCTTGAGTCATTTTTTCCAAGGTCTCCTGTTTGTTTTTCAGGTCACTCTTAATTCTTTCTATTTCTCTTAGGAGTTGGTTGTTTTCTTCCTTGAGTGAATTGTTTCTTTCTTGACTTAACTTAGTTTCCTGTTCATATTCTTGAGTCTTTAGTTTTAACTCATCAATGTCGTTTTTTAGCATTTCATTCTCTTCGGACATTCTCTTGTGGTTTTCTTCATCTAAGTCCATTTGATTCAGTTTGTTTTTCAGTGACTTGATTTCCATTTCTAGTTCAGTTTTGTTATCCATTGAATTGCTGTCTTTATTCAGTTGACTGATCTTCTTCTTCAAATGTTTATTTTCCTTTCTTATTCTTTCATAAGTATCAAGCAATTCTGAATATACTGCTTCCCAATCCGAACTAGAGAAGTCTTGAAATGGGGAACTTACCTCAAGATCACTGTTGTCTCCCTTGGCCATCAGACAGAGCTTTCCTTCTTCTTCCTCGGAAGTTGTTTCCTCTTCACTGCTCTCTTCCTCCTCACTCCAAGTGCTAATCATCGCCTTGGGTTTCTTGCCTTTCCACTTGAAGCTTGATTTCTTAGGAGCTTCTGGACATTCAGCCTTCATATGTCCAGGCTGCCTGCAATTGTAGCAAATGAGTTTGTTAGAAGGAGCCTTATGTTTATCAGATTTAAACTGGGATGACTTCCTTACCATGCCCTTTGGATTTCTGAATCCTTTACCTTCCTTCCGCAGGAATTTTTTAAATTTTCTTGTAAGCATGGCTAGCTCACCAGATTCTTCACCTGAGCTAGATGAGTCATCATTGTCAGACACCTCAGAGGTGCTTGTCTTAGTCTTTAGGGCAAGTTGCTTCTTTTTCTTGCCCTCATCTTCCTTTCTCTTCAGATTGACCTCATAGGCCATCAGGGATCCTACTAACTCATCCACTGTCATTGTTGTGAGATCCTTTGAGTCCTCAATGACTGTGGCCTTGGTATGCCACATCGATGTGAGAGACCTTAAAATCTTCCTCACTAATTCCTGCTCTTTGTATGTCTTCCCTAAGCTCTTCAAGCCATTAGTCAATTGTACTAATCTGGCATACATCTCAGAAATACTTTCATCATTTTTCATCCTAAACATCTCATATTCTGAGACTAGCATATTTGCTTTTGTCTCTCTTACCTCGGAAGTACCTTCGTAGATTACCTTTAGACGATCCCACATTTCTTTGGCTGTTGCGCATTGGGAAACTCTTGAGAATTCTGTGGGGTGTAGTGAGCACTGCATCACGTTCATGGCTCCCCAGTTGACAGTTGATTTCCTGACCTGTTCTCTGGTCCAGGTTTCTTCATCTTCCGGTAGCTCAAAAGGTCCGCGGCTCACTACCCTCCACATCTCGTGGTCTTGCGCACGTAAGAACACCTGCATACGATTTTTCCAATAAGAATAATCAGTTCCATCAAAATATGGAGGTCTAGTTACAGAGTGTCCCTCAGCTATGAGGCTTTTAGAGTTCAGTCCGCCCGGTCTCTCCTGGTTGTTAGACCACATTTTTGGAGAACCTGCTCTGATACCACGTGTTGGATACGGACTGAATAGATCTAGAGGGGGGGTGAATAGATCTTTCCCCCTTTTTGATAATTTACTAACTATCGACCAGATGAGCTACTGGTAATTAATGAATTATAGAACTAATGCGGATAGTAAAGATGCAAGCATACGTATAGGAAATCAAACACACACAAGCACACCACAAGAGAGGATTTTTAAGGTGGTTCAGTCTCTTCCTGAGACTTACATCCACCCCTTGCTTAACTCAAGCAAGGCTTCACTATGAGAATCTCTGATCTCAATCAAAACACAGCTGACACACAGCTTGTACCTGCTGACACACAGCTTGACTCTGCTGCCTCACAGCTTGACAATAATTGTAATCAGAAATGAAAAGATGATAAGAACAGGTGATGAAAGACAGGACTGAATATTGGCGTGTGTAGAAGAATAGGTGTTCAGCCTGGGACTTGATCACGCTTATGAAGAAGCCTAGACTCCCTGTTGATCTTCCAGTCAGTTGCCTTCGATTGTTCTGCTGCTGGAGATCGCACAGTCTTGAGCTAAGTCTTCCTTCTGCAGCAACGAGATTGCCTTTAACCTTTCTGCAGATTTTTGATTGGTGGAGAGCTCCTTTTTCCTCTTCTGTGTATATCTTCCTTGGCTTCTATTTCGTGCTCTCTCACTGCTTGCTTGTTCGTGATTTGTTGCCTTATATACAGCTCTTTTTATTTTCAAGAATAAAGTTCTTCCCGCTCAATTTTCAGATCGAGCGCCAATCTGCTAGAAAACAGGGATCGGTTTAAATCCAATCGTTAGAACGAGTTTGACCACTTCTAAGCAAGATTGTTTCCTTGATTCCCGTGCGGAATCTTATCTCCTGAGCAGCCCAACAACCTGCAACAACCATCTGCATGTTTTAAGGAACCAAAACAGAATTCGGTTAGAGTTCGGTTTTGGACGATATATAAACCCGTGGTCGACCATGACCCTGTCGCTGGTCGACAATGGGCAGTCCCCAGACGGCCGGTTCTTCTGGCTGAAACTCACGTCGCCCGTTGGTCGACCACAGCCTGGTCGCTGGTCGACAGGGGGCAGTTTCCAGATGGCCAGCAGTTCTGTCTGTTGTTTCTGTCTTTTCTGTGGTCGACCAGAGGTGGGGCTTTGGTCGACAGCCAAGGTGCTTCCAGAAGACTGATGATCTGATGCTTTTCTGGTTGAGTTCGTTGGTCGACCATAACCACTTCCCTGGTCGACAAGCGGCCTTTGACACTTCTTCTGATTTGTTGATTCCACTTGGATTTCAGTGGACCTGAAATTACTTAACTTATCAAAAGTAAATTGAACTATCAGATTTATATTGAGTTGATCAGAAACATTGTTTGTCATCATCAAATAGTCATGAGTCCAATACTTTGAAGGAACAATCAAACCACTTGTATTTGTTATGAAACAAGATAGAACTTGATTAATCAAACATATCCTATTGTCATCATCAAAACCAAGGGATGCACAACACGTCCTAGACAGGGGACGCGTTCTTTGTTATGATGCGAGGCCCGTCTTTCTTGGTGCAGGACATGGCGAGGACCCTGGGCCTGGCCGATGAGTGGGCGAGTGCAGACGAGCCGAGCCGCGTCAGGAAGGAGAGTCGCTGCAAGGCGAAGCTTGAAGATTGGCGCATACGTCTCCCTGGGCAGCAAGGGAGCGTACTGGTGCAGGATAGTGTTGACTTCCTGCGGCGGCAGAGAGAGAGTTATGCGGGGCTTCCCCAAGCCGGGGATATGCGCGACGTCGACGGGTCGCGTGCCCAATTAGCCGAGGTCAAGCGGCAGTTGGCCGCCACTCAATAGGAACTATCGCTCTTGGTAAGCTAAGTGCTACATTTTCTATTTTTAAATGTGGAGCTTAGCTGACGGCTGTTGTTTGTTCGTTCCAGCGTGCCCAGCAGACAACGATGGTGGGAGTGACTGGCGGCGCATCTTCCAGTTCCTCGGCCCCTTTTCTCGAGATTGCCTCCCTTCGGGAGTAACTTGCGGGTGCGGTGGCTTGGGCTGCTCGGGCGGAAGAGGAGCATGATGCCTGGGTGGCGACTATAGCAGAGCTGCGACATCGCGGTGAGGAGAGACCTTCTCCAGACATCCTGGAGTTAAGGGTTCTTCTGCAGATGATGAGGAGAGAGGCAGAGAGAGAGAAAGTCGAGAGAAGGTCCGAGCGACTGCGGGATCAGACCGAGAGGAGGGCCTTGGAGGCCCAAGTGAGGGAGCTCCAGCTGGGCCTTCAGGCCGTCGTGCAGAGGCTAGGACGGATGGAGACGCGCTACGAGAGAGCGCGAGAGTTCGGGGAGCGACTGCGCCAGTCTGGTCGCTTTGCCGCTAGTGGCTTCTTCGCCACGCCAGGGGAGGAGCATCGAGTCATTGCTGTGGAGCCGACGCCACGAGGTGAGGCGGGTGCTGCTGCACGAGGATCCAGGAGGCTTCTGAGGGACCCTCACCTCAGGGGAGAGGAGAGGGATGCCTAGAGGGACGAGCATGAAAATAATGGCAAGAGTTGGCGAGCTAGTGGACCCGCCTCCTCTCTATGATTGTAGTGTTTATGACAACTTATGTAGAATTATGAATGGAGTGATTTAATTTTCTGCTGTTTGTTTGTTCTCTTGTGCGTTCCTTCTTCCCTACACTTCTTCTCCTTTGCACTGTTCCCATGTGATGGGTCTGCCGAGACTCCACCCCAAGCGGAGAATCGCGTCTTGTTGTGACCATTTTCCACGGGAATCTGCCGTCGAAGTCAATAATGACGGCCCTAGTCCCTTTTCCCGGATGTTGTGTCAAATTTTGCGGACGTCCTCCAAAACATGATCGGGTATCCCTAGACAACATAGGGGGCTAGTCGTCATATTCTTCGTCCAATCAATCACCCTGTGCGAGCGGTGAAGTGACACACGGGACCGCATGGTAGGTGCCTCATTGCGAGGGCTATCATTAAAGGTGATGGAGGCAATCTTGGCCTGTACTCCTTCCATTTCTATAAATTCTTGTCCCTTTTATCCTCCCAGGTATATCGAGAGCTAACTGAGGAGCACAAGTTCTCACGGGAGAGGAGGAGTTCAAAATTCTGAGAGTTGGATGGAGGGCGAATCTTCCCACTCCTCGAAGAGAAGCAGGTCCAGTGGTAGTAGTTCTCGGAGGCTTTCGGACCTCGAAGGGCACTTCAGCGAAAGGGCCCAATCACAACTCGTAAGCTGAACTTTCCTGCCCTTTTCTCATTCTTTCTTCCTTCCTCTTGACAACACCCTTCTCCATTTCTTATGCACGCACATAGTGTGATGAAATCACACATTTCATGGGAGTTAGCAGTGGCCGCATACAGGGGTCTCCTGGATTTTCAGAAGGCCAGGCTAGACGTGATGGGATTTGGCACCTTTCTTCGGATCGAGCCGCTTAAGCTCGACCTGGTCCTGATCCAAATCTTGTGTGAGAGATGGGAGCCAGTGAGTCGGGCATTCCTGATGCCCTGGGGGCACATGGTGCCCAGCTTGGAGGATGTGGTCCGGATCGCAAGCCTAAAGGTGGAGGGCGAGGCAGTGACCGTGGTCACTTATGCGGATTACCGAGAGGGTGCTCGGAAGCTATTGGGTTTGGACCTAGATGGTCGGAAAAACAGGTCGGTAGCTAGGGCGTCCCTCATGGATGCATTAGGGCTCACCGACACTCGTCGGCGGGACGACGAATCCTCAGAAGAGTTCATGGAAAGGATGGAAATAGGATGCCGTGCCGTGTACTGCACAGATTTCGGCAACTGGGAAAGATGCAACATAGATTTGAGAAGATTTCTCCTCTTCCTTTTGGGGAGATTGGTACTGAGCTCGAAAGGGGACGGTATCCAATGTCGCTTCCTGGAGCTGCTGTCAGACCTTGAAAGAGTAGGGTACTACGCCTGGGGAGCTGCCATGCTGGCGCACTTGTTTGCAGGCCTGTTCCAAGAAGCGGATCGTGAGATGGCTGTGAGTGGTTTTACACCATTTATCCAGGTATTTTTGGTTTTGCTTGTTTTGTATTTTTTTTTACATTTTTGCAAGGTACTGATGACCTGCGCCGAGCAGCTGTGGAGCTATTATTACCTCCCCATGGGGAGAGCTCGGCATTGGCGACCCGCGATGGTGCTGCTAGCCAGGCGGTGGGAACCCATCATGAGTGCGGCACCCCTAACCTACCAACTGATGGTGCTAAGGCGGGAGCTACAGGAGTTCCCTGCAGCGATGGTAAACTAGAGACCCTACTCAGACATGGTTGATGCCGACCAGCCGTGGGTTCTAGCAAGTCGTGCCCGGTTCGGACGGGAATTGTAGATGCACTGCCTGAATGAAATCAAGCCGCTTCGGCTACGATTGGTTATGAGGACTTTAGGACTGGCTCAGGAATGGGTGGATACGGCTGTGCCACCTCGCGTTGGGAGAGAGACGCGAGGACCAGCGACCTGCATTGACTGGCGTGTGCGATTCCCCGAACAGTACGAAGACTGGCAACGGGTTGGCATAATCGTGGAATCACAGGCACGGGATAGCGAGGATTACCTGCGTCTATACAAGACAAGGTACGCAGAGCGGTTCTAACCCCGGGGACTTGCGGAGGTAGGTCTCCCCTTTTTCTCTTTTCTTCTTTCTCCTTTTTTGGTTTTCTGGTGGAAATACTGACTCGTATGGCTGCAGGATATCCGCGATATGATGATAACGACTTTACGAACTCGCTTGGCAGAGATGGAGCAACGGTTGGACAATGCCCGCGGAGCTACGAGCGCCTTGGTAGGTGTACAGTGTGTTCCTAATTAGAACCGTAGATTCCAGATGTTGGCTTGCTAATTCACGCGGTCGTAGCATGCCCAGATTGGCGCGGCTTCCCCAGCGATGGGAGTAGGTGGTGCCTCTTCCAGCTTGTGCATTCCCACCTCAGAACTTGACTTGCTTCATGAGCAACTTGCTCACGCCACGCAACGTGCTGCGGAGGCAGAAGAGATGCTCTGTATACAGGTAAAAGTTTCAATGTTGAGTTCTCTTTGTTTATGCCTTGCCGCGTATCTTGAGATGGTACATCTGGCAGGAAAAGGAGACGGAAGAAGTGGTTGCCCAAGCTGCGCAGAAGGAGGCTAGGATAGCAGAACTGGAGAGGGAACTGCGGCGTCATCCTGATGACGATTCCTTTAGGGATGCCGTGGAACTGAGGATCACTCTCCAGTTGGAGAGGGAAGACCGCGAGAGAGAACGTGCAGAGAAAGAAAGAGACACAGAGAGAGAAAGAGCCAACAGATTGACAGAAAGGGAGGAACGAAGGGCCATGGAGGCCCAACTATTCGAACTCCGAATCAGCCTTGGTCTTGCTGAACAGTGGCTGAGAGATGGTGAGGAGCGCTACCGAAGAGTACGAGAGCGTGGCTTTCGTGTTGGTAGCTTCTCTACTGCTTCTGTGGATCAATGCCGAGGTGTGGGAATAGGAAGGGGAGTACAGAGCGATAGGAGTACCGCTTTTCGTAGTTGGGTAGCGCCTTTGAGAGCGCTTTGCCCGGAGAGTAGTGGGACGAGTAATGCAGAGAGAGAGGGCGGAACTTGATGTAATTTTTTTTATTTTTGGAATAAAATACACGGTTCGGTTTGTTTGGTTTTCACCTTTGCTTCTGTTGCCTGAATCCCTGCACACATCATTGAAATAAACAAATCAGAATTTCTGTTCTGACTTGGCCCCTTGCTCAATAAGCAAATGGTCACTGTGACTGTTCTTGATAACTGGTCAAGGGGCCAAGCCTTTATTTAACGAAGGCAAGGGAAAGATGCGGTGATGATAAATGCGACAGACAAGCACACGAATACAAGCGGTATTAAAAGTAAGATGTTGCACGCAAATGCAATCATGCAAAATTGATTTGTTTTCTTTTTTTTTATATTTGGCATTTTTTTGTTTTATCATAAAAAAGATTTTTTGTTTGCAAATATGTACATTTTCTCTTTTCCATTTTTTGTTGTTTTTATCATTTCAATTTTTTTTCTTGCTAACGCCTGGCAAGCACCCAAATGGCACCTAACCTACGTGAGACAGGGGTTTCTTACTAACCTCCCAGGTATCCTAAGTGCACATCTAGGTTGATTTGGGCCTTTAGACCCCTCGAATGATGATCCCGCCGGCTAAGACTTACCCTGATGACAATACCGTCATGCCATGCTTAGGCTCCCAGTCGCTTCCGACCACAGGGATTCACCCAAAAGATGTTTGAGGTAAATGATTTACCCGACCCGGGTCTGTTTCCTCACAACTCTAGATGGTATATGATGGAACACCCTGGAACCCTAACGACCAATCGCGCGACGCTGACCCGGAATCAGACGCAGTCGCACCCATAGGTGACGCGCTTGCATTGGCTTAAGCCCGAGGTTAAACAAGAAGACATCAAGGTGATAAACAGGGGTCTTGACCAGCCAGAAACACGGAGACTCCGTCGCAGCGATAGCTTTTGCTTTTCAAAGTAGGCAACCAAATGTGTATATTAAAATAAGGTCGCAGACCCTAGGCAGTTTTCACCCTTCAGAAACTCCATCGAACCTTCATCTTTAGAGGGAGAAGGAAGAGTGTAGGGGATAAACCTCCTGAGAGGACCGGCAAAGCCGTTAACCCGGCGAGTGAATAAGGGCCCATTAACTCTTTCCTTTCGGATAACTTCGGACTAAATCTCGAGCCTTTACATTCCACGGCCCCTTTTGTGGATTCAGACTTTTGCTTTGAGGGGTTCTGTTTATCGCAACATGCACGGTCACGACCAGGCTCTTGATTTTGATTTTGTATTTCTTTTTGTGAGGGAGATATAGTCGTTTGACGTTTGTGGGCCCCCTTTCGTATGCCTGCGGGGACACTGCCCTCTTCTCGTGCTCTGATCGATGCTCGAGGAAATGGATCCTACTCTTGCCTTTGGGGTTTGAGTTTCGGTTTCTCATGCTCAGCGTTTTAAGGGCGCCGACTGTCTCATTTGGTCGAAGAGACAAGAATAAAGATTACAGCTTCCGGAGATCTTCTGGGTGGGGTCCCACCGTAGGTGATGCTACCGACTTTTTTTGAATAAAATACATAAGTGAGCACATGTTAGCTTCCTTCGAGCGAGCATAGGCCGACGTGGCCCGACAGGGATCTCCACGGTTCTGGCAAACCAAGACCCGGTGCCTACCAAGCCTTAATGGGCCCTATCCTAACATGAAGGTTAGATGCAGGGACTTAACTACATGGTGACTGCCAGACATCGGCATTTTGAATTTTCCATATTTTTAGTGGTTTTTGGTATTTCTTTGTTTTTGATGTTTTTATCTTTTCATCATTTTTTTGTTTTATGCTAAGGGTAGTATTTCTTAAGATAAAGCCCATTCCAAGGGTGGGATAACTCGGTCCATTCGACGTTGACTAGCTTGTAGGCGTTGCCAGGGTACACGGCTTGAATTACAAATGGTCCTTCCCAATTGGGTTGGAGCTTAGAACGCGGCCCTCCAGGTTTGACAAAAATTCTTTTTACGACCATCTCACCGACTTTGAATTTTCTCTCAACGACTTTCTTTTGGTAAAAGCAAGCGAGTCTATTTTGATACACACGCGTGTGTTCGGCAGCGGCCAGCCGCTTCTCATCCAAGAGTTCCAACTGGGCGAAGAGTGAATTACGACGATCGTCGAGGGGAAATTCCTCGTCCAATTGTACCCTGAGAGAAGGGATCAGAGTCTCGTACGGGACTACCGCTTCCATACCATAAGTAAGGGCAAACGGAGTCTGCCCGATGGGGGTACGGATTAAAGTGCGATAGGCCCATAGGACTTCGATAAGTTTTTCTGGCCAGTCTGAAAACTTACTAGACTCGCAGATTTTTTTAATGATTTTGAGCAATGTTTTATTGGTGGCCTCCGCTTGGCCGTTACCTTGTGGTTAATAAGGCGATGAATGATGCAATGCAATTGCGTACCTTTTGCAGAGGTCATATAGGTCCTGAGAAATGAACTGTGGCCCATTGTCGGTGACGATTGTGCTTGGGACGCCGAATCTGGCGAGGATGTTCTTCATGATGAACTTGCAGACTGTTGACGCCTTGACTTCCGCGTAAGCTTCGGCTTCGGCCCATTTGGTGAAGTATTCCGTCGCAGTAAGGATGAAAGATTTATGCTTGGTGAGGGAATTGGGATCACCTAGGGGACCGATGACGTCGAATGCCCACATGGAGAAAGGCCATGGGGAGGATATTGGATGAAGTGAGGAAGATGGTGAATGGATTTTATCGGCGTGAAGTTGACACTTGACACACCTACGGACATAGACAGCACAATCCTCTTCCATAGTGGGCCAATAAAAGCCTTGGCGAATGATCTTCTTGGCGAGCATCTGACTATTCACGTGGCCACCGCACACACCCGAGTGCGTCTCCTCCACACATTTCTAAACCTCATCGTCACCAAGACATCTTAACAGAATACCAGTAAGGCTCCTCCTATAGAGTAGACCTCCAACCAAAGTATATTTCTGAGCCACCCTTCGTATGGCTTTCTTGTCCTCTGTGGTGGCTCCTTCAGGATAAGACTGATCTTGGCAGTATTTGACGATTTCATAGAACCATGGTTTCTCTTCATCAGACAGTTCTTCTTCAACCTCTGCCAACATGATCTCCCTCTTCTCAAGGATATCTTCCTACAGGATCTTCCTTGCTATCCTGTCTTTGATATTTACGTAGGAAGCATCATCGATTGCAGGGGCGTGAAGTTTGTAGATGGAAATGGAGTCAAACCATCTTCCTAGAGGGAACCTTATGGATGATGCCAACGAGGCGAGGGCATCGGCGAGAATATTCTGATGACGAGGGACATGAACAAAGATCAGTTTGGTGAACAGTTTGGCAAAGGCAGCAGTGAGTTCTTGGTATGGCTTGAGTTTGGGATCGCGAGTGCGATATTTAGTGAGCACGTGGCGAAGGATGAGTTGACTATCACCTACGACTCGCAAATCAGTGATACGAAAAGAATGAGCGAGTTCTAGGTCAGTTAGAAGAGCTTCATATTCGGCTATATTGTTGGTAACTGGAAATTTGAGCTGGTATGCCAATTGGAATGTGAGGCCTTCAGGCGACAGGAGGGCGACGCCGATTCCTCTCCCTTGAGAATTCAAAGCTCCATCAAAATATAGCATCCACATTGGCTCATCTGATTGGTTGACGGACATTAGTTCCTCATCTGGAAACTCTGATTGGACGGGATCGAACTTGGGAAGAGGATGGTGAGCGAGATGCTCGGCTATGGCATAGCCTTTAATCACCTTTTGCTGGATGTAGGTGATGTCAAACTGAGAGAGAAAACTTTGCCATCGTGCTAGCCTATCCGTAATGACGGATTTCTCCTGAAGGAATTTGATAGGATTCATTCGAGCAATCAAGTTGACTTCATGAGCCAAGAAGTATTGCTTCAATTTCTGCACTACCCAAACGAGGGCAGCACATGTTTTCTCCATGACGGTGTACTTCCGCTCATAGGGATTGAGAAGTTTGGACAAGTAATCGGTTGCTCGTTCCTTGCCTTCTTCATCAGCTTGTGCGAGGACGGCTCCCACGGAGTCATCCAAGACTGAGACGTAAAGGATCAGAGGTTTTTCTGGTTTGGGTGGAATGAGAACGGGTGGACTAGCCAGATATTCCTTCAACCCTTCAAAAGCTTTGTGACATTTAGAATTCCAGTGGAATTCTACTCCTGACTTGGTCAACTCATAGAGAGGTCTACACCTTTGTGAATGTTGGGACACAAACCGACGAATAAACTGCAACCTCCCGATTAAACCTCAGACTTCCCTCAAATTCTTGGGAGGGGGCATATCCCTGATAGCCTCGGCTTTGTCGAGATCTATCTCGATCCATCTTTTACTCACAATGAACTCCAGCAATTTACCCAATGACACACCAAACACACACTTTTTCGGGTTCATTTTTAATTGGAACTCCCTTGACCTCTCCAAGACCTTAGCCAAAACTTCTGGATGTTCCATCCTGGTCCTTGATTTCACCAATAAGTCATCCACATACACTTCCAGATATATGTGCATCATGTCATGAAATATGGCCACCATCGCTCTTTGGTAAGTAGCTCCAGCATTCTTTAATCCGAACGGCATGACCACGTAACAATATGTTCCCCAAGGGGTAGTGAATGACGTCTTTTCCTGATCCTCTTCTGCCAAACGAATTTGATTGTATCCTGAAAATTCATCCATGAATGAGAGGGTTTCGTAGCCTGCCGTGTTATCAATCAACACATCAATGTGAGGTAAGGGAAAATCATCTTTTGGACACGCGCGGTTAAGGTCCCGGAAGTCGATGCAAATCCTGACTTTCCCATCTTTCTTCATGACCGGGACAATGTTCGCCACCCATTGAGGATAAAGGACGACTCTAATGAACCTGGCTTTGTGGAGCTTATCGACCTCTTCTTTCATTTTCAAAGCCATCTGAGGGTGGAAACGCCTTAACCTTTATTTTACCGAGACAGACCCTGGTTTTAGGGTTAAACGGTGTTCGACCAAGGTTGAATCTAGACCCGGCATATCCTCGTAGCTCCATGCAAACGTGTCCTTATATTCCTTGAGAACCTCAATTAATGCCTCTTCTTCAGAGGGTGGTAGTTTGTCACTTATGAGGATGATCCTAGGGTCTTCCTCAGTTCCCAAGTTGACTTCTTTGGTGGATTCTTCTACGGCGGTTGACGGCTCGTCGAATCTCCTCATTCCACTAGCGTATGCGCCCGCCGCATTCTCATATTCTTCACCCTCATCTTCAGTGGGGCATTCTTCATCCGTGATCTCGTAGACTCCATACCCTTCATCAAATGCACAGTCGCCCTCATATTCTATTTCCGGTAGCTGGATGGGATTTTCTAACAACTGGGGGATGGCAAGAAGGGCCTGACACCTGGCGGCCAAATCCAGAAGGAATCGACGAGGGATCTGCCTACCCTTAGATTTCTTCCTAGGTACTACCCTTGGCCTATCATTCCTAGATTGACTGACAATATTTACAGAAGAAGAGGAAGACGAAGAGGATGGTGTAGAATGTACAGGAGAAGACCCCTCAGAGGAAGGGTAGAAAAGGTCGCTCATCGGACCTTGGACGGGTGGTCCGCAGGGTGGGACGCACCCGTGGGAGATGTAGGAGGTTTCCTCAACGAAGATGTATTGTTGGGGAGTTTGAAATTGACGTTTTTTTTTCGTTTTCATTTTTAATGACAAAGCAATGAAAAGAGATTGGAGGAGAGAGAAAAGTGGTTATGGCTAGAGAATTGTGAGGCTCATAGAGCAGATCATGGTTGAAGACCTGGCGCGGGTTGAGAAGCCCGCGTAGGTATGTAAGCAGAGAAGGGGACCTGGGAAGATCATCAGATAATTGTCTGATCCAGGAAGAAGATATCAGCAAAGGCTGAGACGAGTGGATAGAGAAGAAGGCGGCTAATGAGCCGTCGACGACAATGTTGAGGATGAATGAAGATCCGTCGATGACAGGGTCCTTCTGGCGAGGACGAGGATAGTTTGGAACCTTGGCAAGAGTGGTAATATTCTCTGGTATTTCGGAGATCAATGGTGGTCCTTCAAGCTGCGGAGATGAGAACATCCTTTCCAGTGCAACGGAAATGTCCCGTATGTCAAACCATTTGTTCCACTCGCATTCCGGATCTTTGATCTTGCCTCTTTTGGTGATCCTCGGACATTTTTCAGCCAAATATACAGCATGTGATCTCCCATATGCTTCTCGTGGGTAATCTCCCATCTGAACAATGGGCCCTCTGTTGAAGTGGTTTGATAGAGTCCATGTGAGGGGCTTCCAATCCGCCTTGAACGGTCCTTTGATGTCTAGGCCAAACCTACGGTTCGACCTAATTTCCTTTGGCGGTTTGAGCCTACCCTGTAACTGTGCGCCCAGACCTTTACCCTGTTGATAGTCGATGTTCCTCATAATCTCCCAACTTTTGGAGTGAAAAGGGAGACATGATGTTGCGGTTGCCCTGACCTGCTCCTTTGGTGCTAGTGGAACGTGAGATGAATCACGTACGTCCAGTAGTGACAATATGGGCCGATGAGACGGCCAAACAGAGGGCAGAGAGGTGTTGATAGCATTCACTGTGTGAAGGACAAGTGTACTGACCACTTTAATAATCCTCCCATTGTAAGGAAACTTCAGGCACTGATGGTTGGTGGAAGGCATAGCGTCCGTGGCTTCGATGTAAGGGCGACCCAGTATAGCCTTGAATGTGGGGTCCATGTCGAGGACATGGAATTCCGTGGGAATTGACATGGGGCCTAGTTCTGCCTTCAGAATAATCATCCCCTGTGGCGGCCTTTTGCTATTGTCATAAGCCGTGACCGTGATCGAGGAAGGTCTTATTTGTTCCTCGTCGACCCCACACAACTGAAGAGTGCTCATGGAGATCACATTTATGGACGCACCCGTGTCCACAAGACACGGGTTTATGGATACCCCATTAATTTTTATTGAAATGCACAGTGCATATTTTCGAGCTTCCTTGGGAGCGAGCTCGTAGTTGTGGAACATGATGGCCGGTTGTGTGTCCGTTGGGGTCAGGACGGTAGAGATCTTTCTACATGGAGGTCCTCATTCACCATGACCCTTTGAAGGTACTCCATTAAGGCTGCCTGGTGGGATGTGGATCTTTGAAGTAGCTCCAGGATGGAGATCCGAGCAGGCGTCTTGTCCAAGTGTTTCAATAGATCATACTGTGTTCCAGGGATAGCTCTTTCTGGTTGTTCTCCATCATCATTCTCTGGTTGAGATTGCTCAGGATTCTGACTGTTGTGGGGGAAAACCCTGTGGAAAATTCTTCCACTCTGGAGCACCATTGCCTGCGACTTTTGTACCTCTGTGGGGGTAGCAGTGGGTTTTAACAGGGATTTGAGGGGTAGTGGTGGAGGAATGGTTGATGAAGTAGGGGTGATGACGGGAGCAGGGATTCTGATAAGGGGTTTGTTAGGTGGAGGCATGGTGGAGGTAGAGGGGATATCACGCGGATTATGAAGGATAAGAGGTCTGGAAGGTGGAGGTGGAGACAAAGTAAAAGTGGGTAGGGCTTGAAGCGGGCAATGATTTTGAGGTGGGTGATGGGTAATGAGTGGTTTTGAAGGCATTAGTGGTGATACGGTGGAGAAAGACGGGGTTATGTATGGTTGACGGATGATAAGGGGTTTAGAAGGCGTAGGGGTAAATGTGGTAGAGGTGGATGGTAAAGTGGGGGAGTGGGAGAAGATGAGAGGGTGTGAAGGCGTAGTGGAGAGTGTCGGTTGATAGGGGATCGGGGTACGGATGAGAGGGCGTAATGGTAGTAGAAATGGTGAAGGCGATACTGACGTGGGTTGATGAGAGAGAGGTGCTACCCGGGCAAGGCAAGGGTGTTGCGTGATGATAGGATTGGCGGTAGAAAGAATGGAGGTACTTTCCGAGTGCCACACCTGCTCTCTCCCGACTTCCGGGAAGGAGGAGATGGGGTTAACCTGATGATCGTGCTGTTGGTGCTCCGGTAAAAGATTCTGGATTATGCCCATGTTGGGCTGTTGTTGTGGGGCCTGCTGAGGCTGTTGTTGTTGTTTTGGTTGCTGCTGCTGTTGTAACTACTGTTGTGGTCTATGAGGAGGTCTCCTAGCCTTGAGAGCGGCGACGTATCGTCTCATTTCATCCCAATCTATTTGATGTTCATCATTCATATCGTGGATGTAATCTTTGAAATGGAAGCAGTAATCTACTGTGTGTCTGGCTGCCTGTGGTAGACGCAGTATTTGGAGGTATCAACATTTGGGGCCACACGGGCCTTTCTCTGGGCAGGGCGAGTTGGTTTGATGCCATGAGGGCATTAAAAATGTCTGCTAAGGTTTCTGGCAATGGTGGATAGTAGGCTCTCTTGGGACCGAGCGGCCTCCTTTGTTGCTGTTGGGGACCATAGTTCTCCGGGGGTGGAACTTGGTTGTACTGAAGCGGTGGTTGTTGTTGCTGAGGTTGTGGTTGTTGTTGCTGGGGTTGACGTAATGGAGGCATATTATCCTGGGGTGGATTATTTTGGGGTGGAGGACGAAGAGGGAAAGGACCTGGTTGGAGGGGAAGTCGGGGCATTTGTGGAGGCCTTGGGTTGACTGCATAGTTGGCATTGTTGACCGCACCCACTTGCTCATTTGTCACGACCCCTTCTGTGGCTCCGCCCGGGACACCAGCGCCTGTCTTTCTGACCACTTTGGGCTTCGCTGACTCAAACATGTTCATAATGGGGGAGTCTTTTAACTGGGTTTGGATGTACCGGGCCCTTTCATAGAGTTCCTCCATTGTAGTAAGTTTATTCATGGCCAGGACGTGTCTGAACTGTGGGGTTGCATTAGACACAATCATCTTCACTTGTTCGCGCTCGGAGAGGGTATCCCTTATTCTTTCCGCCAGAGACCTCCATCTATCAGCATAACGGACAAAATCTTCATCGGGCTTCATCTTTTCGGCCACTAGGTCGGTAATGGAGAGTGAGGGACCGACCCTATCCCTATATTTCTGCAAGAACCTTCTCTGGACTATTTCAAAATTCTTGGCCTCGCGGGGCTCCAGAGAATAAAACCACTCAAGCGCGGGACCATCCAATGATCTCCGAAAGAGGTATGCCAGGGACCTCTGATCGTTTTGCTAGTAGGAGGACTCATACATGAAGTCCTTGAGGTGAATGAAGGGGTTGCCGGTACCATTGTATCTGCGGTACGTGGACATTTCGGAGGGAGGAAGATGAATGACGGGAAGGATTGGCAAAACAACCTCCGGGGTGGCTTTCACGTCCACCATTCTTCTCAGATTTTGAAACTGCTCGTCCATGCGATTGAACCTATTGAGGAGCGATTGGGCGAGCTCCTCTGGAGGTGAAGGTGGCACTTGCCACTGGGGGAGAAACTGTCTCCCGGAGACTTGAGGGGGGAACCCTGAATGAGAGGGAGCTGTCGGACCGCCGACAGTTGGCCCCGGCTGAAGCGGTATGTGGGGAACAACGGGAGTTTGAGATTGTGACGGGAACTGGAATGAGGGTGGTTGTTGGCTCGCTTGTCCTTGAAGCGAGGGAGACTGGATGGCTTGCGCCAATGAAGGAGATGGAATGGCCTGCACGGACTCTTGGAGAGGTGCGATGGCCGGAGTTGATTCCTGGGGCGTGGGGGAAACAGATTTCCCCTTCAGAATGGCCTGGAAGGCCCGGAGCTGTTCAGAGGTAAGCTCCGTGTTGGCGAGGACGCCCAGTAAGGAAGAGATATCCTGTGGTGGGGACGTGTCCCCGGCAATAACCTGCACCTCATGCGAGGGCTCATGAGAAGGACCCGAGTCCATAGCATAGACTCGCGGGTCGGCTGACAAACCACGACTAGGGTGGTTCTCCTCAAAAGACTCGTGAGCCATGCTCACAGTTTTCCCAGAACGCAAAAACATACACTAGCAAGCAGGTAGCAGAGATTATCAAACAAGTGGATGCCTTTACGCCTTTTTTGTGTTTTGATTTTGATGATTTTTTTTATGTTTTTAGCGAGATCCGAAGTTCACACAAAATAGGGACCCTAGTTTATTTTTGTTTCACCGCCGTGTCAGCTAGGGTCTCTCGTCTCACCACGAATGGGATGACTAACTCCGGGGAACTTCAATGGTAAAACCAGCCCAGTGAACGAAGAGAAGATTCTTCGATGTCGGGGACTTACGGAGGTCCCAGTGGAGGAGATTCTAGTCCGTTGAGAGGAATTCTCAAACGGAGAGTCCTTCCTTCACCGGGAAAGGGTGATCCTTAGAAAAAATGAAAAAGGATATAAAAAGAGGGATGGATGTATGCAATGGAATGCTGACAGAGATATAGAGTAAGAAAACAACAGAATAACAAACATATAATGAACACCCAACCAATCACAACTGACAGTGCTACCGTGAGCACAACGGGGGCGTGCGAGGGCGTCAAGGTGGAGAGGCACGGACGGTGCCGAACTTGCAAGGGTAGCCAAAAGGAAGCAGTAGAAGTCCCACCGTGATCGCTAATCAGTGAGCGACGTCACGCGGTTCGGGGAGCGAAGAAGACGCGGAGCGCGCGGGCTCCTCTTTTGTTTGCTGCAACACAAAGATAAGAGAAAAGAGAAGGGGCCACCACGGGAGATTGCTCCGGCGGGGCGAGCGGGACAAATGTAATATAGCAAGGTATGGGGGTTAAACGGCCATAGCGGGAAGTGACTCGCCACGGCCTCGGGGGGACGGGAATGGTGCAGAAATTAAATAGCAAGAATTGAAACGGCCATTGGGGAAGTGACTCGCCGCGGCCTCGAGAATATGAGCAGATAAGAATATAACAGAATATAAGGAGAATATAAAGAGCGGGAATTTAAACGGCCATTGGGGAAGTGACTCGCCGCGGCCTCGAGAATATGAATAGATAAGAATATAACAGAATATAAAGAGAATATAAGAGCGAGAATTTAAACGGCCATTGGGGAAGTGACTCGCCGCGGCCTCGAGAACATGAATAGATAAGAATATAACATATAAGAACGGGAATTTAAACGGTCATTGGGGAAGTGACTCGCCGCGGCCTCGAGAATATGAGCAGAATATAACAGAATATAAAGAGAATACAAGAACGGGAATTTAAACGGCCATTGGGGAAGTGACTCGCCGCGGCCTCGAGAACAAGATGTGATCGCCAGGGGCCAAAAGACCCCAAAATAAAGAAAGTGATCGCGCCTACCTCAAGAGCGGGAGATGGCGGGTTGCTTCTTCCTCCCCCTTCGGCCGGCCGACGAAGAGGGCTTTCCTTTGTTACCTTTGTAAAACAGTAGACAATAAACGAACGGAATTAGAAAATGGCAGTGTAGTAACAATTCCTTGCAATAAAAGTAACGATATCGTGACCTGACACACACCTGGTTGGTGTGGTTTTAAACCCCTCTCGGACTCGAGTAGGAGGAAAATGCGATGATGAATGCAAGAAGTATGCAAGAGACGGCGCCCTTATGTAGGGAGATAGAGGATGCAGTATGATGAATGTAAAGAACTATGGAGAAAAAGGGGAAGAAAAGGCTTATTGGAGGAGCCGAGGGTGAGATCCGGCGGAGCTCCGGCAGCGTAGGGACGACGTGGAAGCGCGGTGGACGAAGATAGCCTTCCTCTCGCGAGCCTGGACACCCGAGAAGCCGGCAGAACCTCCACCTACAAAAGACCCCACGGGTTAGAAATGACTCCGGTAGCCTCTGGGCTCCGGCAGCCTATCGGATCTCTTAGAAGCTCCTCCAGAACTGAGGGGGTGGGCCTCTATTTATAGGGCTCCGGAGGGTGGAGGCGTCCAGGACCCTGGACACCTCCATCAGGGCCGAACTAATATTATATTCTATTTTTATTTATTTTTTTTGAATATTTTTGTGGAGGCGACCAGGGCCCCGGACGCCTCAAACAGGTCCACCGAACCCCACCGACGGCCGCACGTGGTTTGGCACAACGCGTGATTTTGTGAGCGGCGCCTCGTGATTTTGAAATGGGCGCGTCCAGCTAGCTGGACGTCTCCACAATTTGGATTATTTCACACACGACAAACCGTCGTTCGGTGGGTGGCGCCCGTGAGGGAGTTGATGGAGGCGTCCAGGGTCCTGGACGCCTCCAATAAAATATATTTTTATTTTTATTTTGTTTTTCTATGCCAAAGTTGGCATTTTACGTTTTTTATTTTTGTTTTTATGGAGGCGTCCAGGGGCCTGGACGCCTCCATAAATATATTGTTTTTTATTTGGTTTTGGGCTTTGAAAAATAAATTAAAAGAATGGGGGCGTCCAGGGGCCTGGACGCCCCCATAAAGACCCACCCGGGTCCTCAGTTCAGGCGTTGACGGCCGCCCGACAGACACCCTTCCTGGTTCCGGAACCTCCTGATGCGTCTGACTGGTGTTGATGCCGCCCGAATGCCGTGACGAGACGATTCCGGATGCCGAAAAGGGCGGAAGAAGACTCAAGAAAAGGAAGCACTCAAGTGATTCAAAACGCGTAAGCCGTCGCGGGGCGTTGTATAGTGATATGAGACTTTCTCAGGAGACGTCAGGAATAGCGTGTCTACAGTCACTTCCCACAGAACCCCTACAGTAACACCACCCAACCTCATAGTAGGGGATGCCCTAAGGCCATCCAACCCACTATTATAGGTGTGGCCTACAAATAGGGAAATGGAATGTGATGCCCCCACAGTCCTCCTCATCACATGAATGCTCTTTCCCATCATCATAGTCCAACGTCCTATGAAAGGACAATATTCCTGTAAGTAGCAAAAAATGTTAGATACACACCAAAATAGCAAATATGAGCAGAAAGATATAACATAAATCTAGTAACAAGTCCAAGCATGTGCAGTGTAGCATCGACAACGCGTGATGTGCAGTGTAGCAGCATGAAACCCATATAAAGTGGCAATTGAGCCAGGCTACTCTAAAAAGTTATGTGAGTGTTCAAATGATCATATCCAAGAAAGTGTGTAGATTGCAGAGTATAATTTCAGTTGTTTCAAGGTCATCCAAAAAAAAGGATCAGAAGTCATATCTAAGAAACTGTCAAGGAAATTATGTTATATATGCACATTCCAAGTCATATAAAACTAAACAAAAAAAAAATAACATAGAATAAAAGTCTTCAAGTACACAACATGTATAATGTCCAATTACACAGCATGTAAAAGTGTCTAATTCAAATAGACAATATCATAATGTCACTCCTCATTTTGCGATTCCACCTGACGACGCCTACAATAAACAAGTTATATGTTACATGTAAACATAACTGTAAATGCGATAAAATATAATAAATTAGGTTAACGATTTAGACTAAATACCCTCGTGTACTATGACGGGCCCAAAGGCGAGTTGCCAAACGTTCCCGGAATCTTTCCCCTCTAGTAGCCTCTTCCTACTGACATTATCCTCTTCATCGACCTCCTCATCACCAGGATTGTCCACGTCATCTTCGGCTTGTTGAAAAATTAAATCAACACCTTGCTCCCTTCTAATGAAATTGTGGAGCACGCAACAAGCCATTGCAATCCTAACTTATGTCTTAATTAGATAATTATGACATTTTATCAAAATTGTGAAACGTGGTTTCAAGACACCAAAAGTACGCTAAACACAATTGCGTAGTTGTGCGTGCCTATGGTTAAACAAATCCTTTTTATCCCTATGTGCAACCCTTCTCCTATTACCCCTGTACTCTGGCAGATGATATCCTGTGTCACGGTACGGTGCTAAAAAGTGGGGGATGTTTGCATATCCTACATCCACCAACCAGAATTTCTCTATGACAAGAAACGAGATGGAATTGTAATAAGTATGGGGAAGGGAACATAGATAGATCTATCAACTGAATAACATTTACCTTATGGTATGGTAAATCCACCTTTTTCAAGGGCCCACCTGAGGACTTTCATGTCTGTAGCTGATCCCTCCCAATCCACAACAACATAACTAAACATTAGATCAAAATTGACACATCCCATGACGTTCTGGGATGTTTCACCCTTCCGATTTCGATAACGAGGCTAGTCAACAACCGGAACCTTTGCAGATATATGTGTGCCATCAATTGCACCTAGTACATTCTAATGACAAAGCAGAAGCATAATTAACAATAATTAACAAACATTCGAAGGAACTAATTAATGCATGCCTATTGGCTAATGATCATAAAGTACATCACCTTGAAGAAAGGAAAAAATTTAGGATCATATCGAATTTTTAGATGTACTGGATCTTCAACAGACGGCTTCTTAATATAGTCATGGCGTAAGGATAACACTGCCATGAGTACATTGTTAAAATGTCAACTTATCGTCTCTCCTGAATGTTAGAACCATTTTCTGAGTAAGCTATTACAAACTCCATGTCGAACCTCGAGGAGAAATATAGCTAATTGCTCACTGGCTGACATATTTTGGGTGTCATTAAGTACACCCATTTCTATCAATTTGTCCCTTAACCTTAAGAATAAGTGCGGGTGCACTCGAAAAGTAGAGTATGATGATCTACCTACATGACCAGCCATTAATTGTTTAACCCACCTATGACCTCGACCAACATCTATGTGCATTGGGGTTCTAGGGATACATATGTGGGAGGACAACATTTGAATGAGAACTATATGTTCAACTTCGTCCCAATAGTCCTCCTCATCTATCATAAACTTAATGAGCGTATCAAGTGATGGACCGGTGCCAATAGTTCCAAAATTCATTGATGATGGAAAAAAAATATCCTACAAAACATAAACAAGCAGCATTTATAAGTGTGCAATAGCATACGAAGAAGCAATTCATAGAAATGAACCATCATTATAGCTAAAGGTAATTTCATTAAATAAGTAACCATGAATAAATAAAATTGCACATGTAATTGTAAGTATGAGAAGGATATCAATGGCGATTTCAATAGTATCCCAGACGGGTAAATATCCATCCCAATTTCAAATCTTCTGGAAGAAGCATGATGATGGAACGATCCTCGATAGACCTGATAAGCTCAATAGCTCTATAGATATCCTGCTGAGGAAGTCTAGGCAACTTGATGAGCATATTAATTGTCTCATCCATTGGCGGTATAGTTTTTTTCTGAAATTGGAGCATCTCTCTTACCAAGGTCAACCTTTCATGACCCAAGTCTACCAACTTCTCAATTGAATCCTCATTACCTTGGGAAGTCTGCTTCCTCTTCCTATTTATATTACTAGATGAAGGAATGGTCTTGGCCATAGAGGGACTGGCCCCGAATGTCTCAACATTTGGAGGTTCACTTTGCGATTATTGCTGATTATTTTCAAGAGTATCAGTGTCATTCAAGAAAGTGTTAATATTGAAATCCAACCCCGATTCTTGCTCCACAGTTTGCTACTTCTCATCACCAGGGTCACTACGTGTGTCAAGGTAAGAGGAACCTTCATTACATGCGGTGTCATCCCCTCTTGACATGGAATTGGAGCAAATCAACTCCATTTGATCTAAAATCAAGAAATGCTTCCCTTGAATTGATTTGTACTCTTTATTGGTCTGAAAAATAAACACACGTGTTGATCATTTAAAGAAAGTTAAGTTAAACAATTAACTATGCAATACGTATGTTACATACCGCTATGAGATCATCCCAAGTTTCCTCTGTGCCTGGGATAGACATTTTCTTGTCATCATCCCAATCCCATCCCCATCCTGATCTATTCTTTATAGTCACAATTAAATAGTATCTTTTCTTCAGATTTTTAAACTGATTTTTCAAATTCTCCATTGAGTATCCTAACTTGGTCAACTCGTTGAATTTTTTTTCTGTTTCCCTCCATGCCTCCTTTGTGAAATTTCCATTAGCGAAACCGTCGTTGCTCACCTTGTGTTCTACCAGCAGATCTACAAAAATCAAATCTGCTTCGTTGCTCCAATTCGCCACTCTACTTTTCCCATCTTTAGATGCACTCATATTTTTTTACAAGAACATAATTAATCATTAAGAAAAGAGAAGTGAGGCGAATGCAAATACAACACAAGATTGTGAAAAAAATTTCAAGCTAACACGACCACAGAGAAGGAGCCCACACACCACCGGGGAAGGAGTAATGAAGGGGAAGCAGACATCAACAGGAAGGAGCAGTCCGGAGCAGAAGATAATTAATCATTAGGAAACCGGAAATGAGGCCAATGCAAATGAGCCCAAATGACTGTTAAATGAAGATAATATGAAGCACCCGAAGAGCTGAAAACTGTAGAAGATAATATCCCCTAACCAAAATTATTAGCATGGACTAAAGTATTCATATGACAATAATATGAAGCAATCCAACATCAGACTCTGAAGTATCTTATAACATGCCATAAACAAGATAATGTGAAGGATTCATACGACAATAATGTGGACTGTTATTCAATGAAGATAATGTGAAGCACTCGAAGATCTCAAAATAATCAAGATAATATCCAACGTCATATTAACAATAACATGGAGCATGACACCTATACGGAGGAGCACTCACACCAGCAGGGAAGGAGCAATGGTGAGGAAGCAGATGTCAACAGGAAAGAGCAATTCAGAGCGGAAGATAATTAATCATTAGGAAACCAGAAATGAGGCCAATGTAAATGAGCCCATATGACTGTTACATGAAGATAATATGAAACACCCACAGAGCTAAAAATTGCAGAAGATAATATCCTATCATAGTGACAATAACATGGAGTTTGACATGCCCTAACCAAAATTATTAGCATGGACTAAAGTATTCATATGACAATAATATGAAGCAATCCAACATCATACTCTGAATTATCTTATAACATGCCCTAAAGAAAATAATGTGAAGCATGAGGCCAATGCAAATACAACATATGACTGAAAAATAAATTTCAGAGTAAAAACACACACAAATGACTAATTACATGCACTGGTATTTTACTGTAAAGAATAAAATGCCCATATGACTGTTACATGAAGATAATATGAAACACCCAAAGAGCTAAAAACTGTAGAAGATAATATCCTATCATAGTGACAATAACATGGACTTCGACATGCCCTAACCAAAATTATTAGCATGAATTAAAGTATTCATATGATAATAATATGAAGCAATATCTTATAATGTGAAGCACCCGAAGATCTCAAAAATGCACAAGATAATATCCAACATCATACTAACAATAACATGGAGTATGACATGCCCTAAACAAAATTATTAGTATGGCACAAAGAATACTTGAATATTAAGCATGTTATACATCAAAATAGATTCATAAATAGCCTTCCAAAAGATCATGATACACATTCAATGAAGACATTCCCAGTACAGTGGTATGACGAATACCTTATGCGGGGAAGGAGCAGCCCACAAATCGGAAGGGAAGGAGCACTGAAGGGGAAGGAGATGTCAACAGGAAGGATCAGTCCACGGCGTTGGGGGAAGGGGCAACCTGCAAACTCTTCACAAAATAGATGGTTAGCAGTAACACACACGCATAGACGACAAATGGGAACACAGTCTGGGGGGGGCTCATCTCCAGCTAACAGAGAGAGAGAGAGGTCGATCTAGGGTCTAGGGTTTGCGGAGGGCAAGCATAGTTAATCACAAGAGAGGGGAGAAACAGTGCAGTGGAGCGTGGGCACGAGTCACAGGGAGCTGGCCGGAGATGATCGAAAGTCATCACCGACAAAGGGGAGAGGTCCACCAGCGACGATCTGAGGAGGTGATGCACAGCAGAGGGAAGACATCCACCTGGGAGCACGATTGCTAGAGGGGAGACCGAATTCCCACACGGATGGCACGAGCCAGAGCCGGTGGCGAGAGGAGATCGAAGTCGCTGGAATCGATCGACGGTGATCTCGATCTCGCCTGCAGAGCACGAAGGCGAAAGAGGGGAGGCAGAGAGCACTCGTGAGAGAGGGGAGAGAACAGTGCGATCGACGAGGGCACGGGGAGGAGGTCGTTCGGGGGACAGGAACGGGGTTGGGGATGGGGGGATAACTCATTCCAAGTTTTTTCCAAGTTGTACTTGGAATGAGTTATCCCAGTAAAAAAGTGATATTTCGAGGTTAACCCCATTTTGCTTAACCCAACATATCTCCGTATTTTTTGTCTCTACCAAACGGTGAACAGGGATATATAGGGAATAACCTGGCCTTGTTCCGATATCAAACGGCCCCTTAATTTGTACTTAATTTTGTTGCCGTTGTTTTTTTTTTACTTTCTGCATATCTATCGGATGATTGTTACTGAAGGTGTTATAATACTTAAAGAATTCTTCTTCCCTCGTCACACCCTTAACAACCCTTAATCGGCGCATTGGCCACTATAAATATATATCCAATAGACATGGCTGCCATCTGAAAGCCAAAAGCATTTCCCTAATTTAAGTTTCGTACATGTATTTTATTATTCTATTTTTATCATTGTGTTTAATCAAGTTCTTAATTAATTGTTAGATGAGAGTTTATTTTTTACCCGTTTCTTATCAAGAATGCATTCTTCGCTAAATTCACAAGTCTATCAAGCCTAGAGATCATGTCTATACCAATTTGAGGAATATGATTTATTTCTCACGAAATATGAATCAAGAAGGATGGCTCATGTAGCCGAGCATACTGCGAGTGTGTGATTTGATCCACAATCTTGCCCATGGCTTCCTTGTCAAAATTTTCATTGTCAACTCTAATTTTTGATGATCCCTTTCTTTCTATGCACATGACTGTTTAAGAACTATCCAATTAACAGCCTCCCTTAACACTCCACAAGACTGTGAGATTACCCCCATTTTTCCATCAAAAAATTTCTTTGTTTGTCTGATTTTGGTTGATCCATTTCTTGCCACGGTCATTTGTGTGATGTTGCCAATAAATAAATTTCCCAACCCCAACTTAATGACGTAGCATACGTTGAAGGACCATTGTCTTCTTGTGAATGTCATTGATGCAATTCTTGTTTTCTTCATAGATTGACAAAGATTGTGCATGCATTCACTAATGATGGTGGGCTTGATCATGTTGATTTTGCTTTGGCGGTGACAACGAAGGTGGTCTTACTGGTGATGCTCCTCATCTTTGTCCTTGTATTTTTTTTTAGGCTCTCCGTCCTATGTATCATAAATATATTTACATTTTCATGTTACATTATATCCCTTAGACAATTTGAATGAACGAGTGTCAAGAACCATCATTAATTGGACAATTTGAATGAACGAGTGTCAAGAACCATCATTAATTGGGTCTATCTTTGCTCCTTCGTGTACTTCTGATGTAGAGTATTTTGAAGCTAGACTTTTAGATTTGTCATGATTGTTTTCTTGACTTCCTGGACTTTAAGCTGACCCCATACCCGTTCTGCAACGTCACCTGTCTCCCCATAGACATCATCTCCAACTTCACTACCATCAATTTCACCTATGTCCTCCACAAGGTGTCACACTCTAACTTTTTTCTTTAGTACATGTTTGATACAAAACCCAGGCATATCCACCGGTTGCTGCCCTTTTAATGCTCTTTTGATATTGCAATATGGTGATATCAATTACCATTTTGATGGAATACGTAACACGAACAAGATGGTGAACTTGCAATAAAAATGGACCTATTTAATGCTCTTTCACTCGTTAATTTCATGTTCCATCAAACTGTGAGGAGGACACCACCGACGAATACGATACCTTGTTCAGTAGTATTCGCCCATCAAATAGGGTCTTATTACCTATGTAGATGTGTAAATTTGGGTGTCTCATTTGAAATATTATCCTTGCTGCAACGGAGGACGGCTCTTAGATTTTATCTTTTTGTTAGAAAAGACGTCTCATTAGAGAAGGCTTGGGCCCTGCTTTATAAGTGCAATCTCATTTTTGCAACATCCGATATGAGATCTTGTGAGCTCCCTTTTGAAGTCTCTACACTTTCAAGCTGTAGAGGTTGAGCAATCGTAGCTTCTCTAGGCCGGTGGATGACTTGGAGATTTTGTCAAGAAGAAGGGATCACTTCTTAGTATGTGAAGTTGTCACTAGAAAAAGACTATGACTTGGCTCTTTACTTGTTTTCCACGGACGGTGTCGTTATTCTGTAGATGCGCAAATTTAGGTGTCTATAGAATGGCGCCATCTGTGAAAACTCTCGACCCAATTAGTACAAGCCCACCTTTGTTGAAGGATTACTAATGTAGATGCTTCAAAAAGGGGCTCATAAGAAGATCTCATATTGGATGTTGCAAAAATGGACTTCATGCTTATAAAGTAAGGCCCCAATCATTCTCCAATGAGGCGTTTTTTTTAACAAAATGACAAAACCCGAGGCCATTCTCAGGCACAGTAAGAGACCATACCTCAAAAGAGACACCCAAATAATATATATTCTCTAGTGGCATACTTTTCTTATTCCATCCCCCTTATGTTGTCGCTGTAACTGGTTATGAAGTATCTTCTTTTCTTCTTCCCTCTTATTAAACTTCATTTTTAATTTATGTTTCTTCTGGAATAAGTATTCACCCTAATATTAAGTTTGTAGTCACCGCCAATTTATGCAAGGCACAAAGATGAGAAAGGCAGCAATTTCTCATAGAGAAAGTAAAAATTTGGATCAGGTAACCGTTCTGTTTATGGTTCTAAACAATTTAGAAGGATCCATTATTCACCTCCAAACTACTTTTCACAAAGAATGATGACAATATATATATGAGAAGAACGATTTCCACCCCTATTTACTCCATGTAGGGAGGATGGGGGACACTTAGACATAACAGGTAGAAATATCACCAAAATTACAAGCAGAAAACAGAGGATATGGCTCATGCAGCCAATTAACATGCTGGATATTACAAAGAAGAGCCCCATAAAGAGGGTATTGATATGTGGAATAAGCTATAAATGTTAAGATTCATTCTTTTTTGAGGAGCTTGTATTCTTTGCACATTTTTGCTTCCCACTTAATGTCCATTTAAAAGTGTAGATCTCTTAATCTCAATCGCCGAACGCCTATTTATTCATATGCTTCAAAAAATCATGTGTTAATCATACTTCACAAGAAAATTGTACTCATACTTATTTGTCAACATAAAATCTGTTGAAATAGAGAACAAAGCCCAAATGAGTTTCTATCAGTATCTTCTTAAATGGTACTTGAAGTCTCTCTTTTTCTATATATTTTTTTAAAACTTATATGATCTGTATTGTTCATAATTTTCTTTTATTTTTATTTGTAATCAACGCCCTGATCGGACGTCGTATCAGGCCGTGGCGGCGTTTCTCATCGGAATGCGCGGTCCGCCCAGACTTGCTCGACCGAGGACGATCGTCCCTCTTGCGAACTTCCTCCACACCGCCGTGAGTTGAGATCGGGCATGATTTTTGGTGAGGAGATACATCTGCCTGTCCTCTTCGCAAAAAGAGCTCACCTGCCCCGAACCGACTTCGGGATTGGTCTTGGCGATCGTTTTCGTGAGATCGTGCCGTCCTGTCACCGCAGTCTCAACCTGCCAACCATAAGCCTCTTGCAGGAGTGACCCCAACCCCTCTACGGCGAGTCTCGACGCACCCTCTGACGTTGGCGTACTACTGCAAGTCGGCTGCGCACCGCCGCTGACGGTGCCTCGTTCTGACGTGAGAGCTGACCGTGGCGGGCGTTTTTGTCAACATGTGCAGATCTGCTTCCGCTAGTCCGGGCTGTAGGACATCCTCCGCCCTCCACCTGTTCGACGTCGGTTCCAACTGAACCTTCTCACTGCACGTTCGCCCCATCCCGCATCAATTAGTCTGTGTACTCCTCTCTTTTTTTTTCGTTCTTTTTGTTTTGCATAAATTATGCATCCCTTTCCCCTGTCTGTCCTGGCTGCAGTGTTTTTTTATTTATTTTTCTCTCGGAAAGCTTAGGTTTCAAAATATCTGAGCTTACCAAGAATTTTTCTACTCAGTCCCTTGCATAACAAAGTCATTTTGGGTGATTATGCAAACTAAAATTGAAAAAAAATGTTTCATACAATTGCTTAGTACCTTTTTTTTTGAAACATTCTATTGGACATCTTCCATACGTCCCAAGGTGTGCTAAAATTTTACAAACTCAAAGCCAAGATCAGACCAACCTCTGGTTCTGTAGCCTACGTGATAGCTTTCACATGAATGCATTAACGAAGATTGTTGACCCCGCTCTCTCTTGGCTTAAGCCTCCCATTTCTTTGCCTAGACTCGGTGGTGTTATTTCACTGTGTTCAGGTGAGATTCGTGTTATTTCTTTGCCTTCAATCATTGCCCTAATTTTTTTGGGACCATTCAATCGGAACAGATGAACTTGTCAACGCCTTCCGGCAAGGATTGAAGTTTCTTTTGAACTGAAAGAAAAAAAAAATGTAAACTTCGTGACTTTGATAGCAGGTTAGAAGGCGTTACCCGAGGTGAACTCTCGGGTGACTTATTCTTTAGATTTTTTCTTTTTTAGTTTGATTATTTATTTTTACTCTATGATTAATTCATTCCGTATGAAAATGTCAAGAACGAGTTAACCTTAAAATAAGGATCTTAACTTTAATCGATTCCAGATAATTTAATCATACCGTCGAACTTGATTAAAGACAGATAGACGGAATAAGTCACCGTATCCTACTCTTATTCCGTTATCAAACTCATCTTTTTTAATTGAAATATTAAGGTTATGCCATGCGGATCCAAAGTCCCAATGAGGGCCTTGCTGATTGATGCAGTAGATCAGAATGCCATAATGCTACCAGCTAGGTTAACTTGTGTTCCTCGTATCAGTATCATAGATCCGAGAATAATAATGCATCATCTTGCTATCTGATTGCCATGCTAGAAGCGATTAAATCATTCGTACATGGAACCATGCTTCCCTCGTTCTCTTCCAGTTGGAGTAAAGAGTTCCACCCTCCTATGTCTGAAAGTGGTGCAAGCTCTAGCTCCATTTACTCGATCGTTGCTCTCCCCTCTCTTGGCATCTTCCTCTCTTTTTCCGAGGTTTGTCGCATCTCAGACATGTCTCCATAATTTTTAAAATTGTTCTACTTTTGCCTAACGTGTCCTCCACAAGCTAATATACCTGATTTTCAAAAATTATTGCAAAAATTGAAATGAAAGAAAATCTGGAAACAAAATAACATTTTAAGAGTAAGTGTTCCCAAATGCCCTATTATGAATTTAGCTTCATCTACTTTTTTTTTTTACTTGGTAGAGAGTTGGTTTACTTTATTTGCTGCAAAGCATTGATCTCATTTACCGTGGAAAATGAATGTTAGAGTTTCAGTTTTGATCATACAAAGTTTAAGCATATTTAAAGTTGATAACGAATAAATCATTTTCTCTAGAACATATACGCATGATAGCATGTTTCCTTAACTAGGTGGAAGACAGAAGGTTGGTTACGATACTAATACTCTAAAAAAATTTGGGAGGTGAGATTCACCTCTCTCTCTCTCTCTCTAACTTATAGTATACCTCACAATCTTATTTAAAAGTCTAAAGAAATTCAAAAAATAACGAGATGTGTAATTAGTAAAAAATACTATTCACACATCTTATTATTTTTTATTTTAAATTTTTTAGGTCATCTGATGTCAAGATTGAATTACACGATAATTTAGAGGGACGGGTGTCGCCCTCCAAAAATCTTAAGAAAAAAACCCAGTGCACCCCCCTTGGAATGTAATTAAGAGGGGTATGGGGTTGCAGCAGTCATTACTAATTCACTATTAAAAGTTAATATTAGGATTCATTTGTTCTCTCCTGACGTATGGAGCATACCAAGGTACTATTGAACTCTTCTTTTAAACATTAACATCAAAAATATATTTATATTAGTGAAGAAATTGTCTTCTAACTCACGCAGGAAGGAAGGTTTCAAAAAGAAAGATTAAAAGAAGGTGAAGAAGAGAACAAATTTGATTAATACACGAGGGTTTCCATAGACATGGCTGTTGGTTAAATTTGACACTTCGTCTGAGGTGTCGATGGATGTGTCTCCTCCGATGACCCGATTCGAATCCGAAAACAGAATGGATTCGGAGCAGGTCGGTTCATCCGAAACGCGGCACTTCCGTGGATCCGGGGCGACGATTGTTTGATTCGAAATCTCTCCTCTCGGATCGGGTTTCGGGGCGCCGTAAAACCCTCCCCTTTCGGGGCGAGCAAATCCCTAGCGCCCATCGCGATCAGCATTCCGCATGCGGCGGCTTCCTTCTCGGCTGCTCCCATCTCCACCTGCCTCCTCTCGCTAGGGTTCCAGCGGCAGCATTTCACAACGGAGATGTCCTCGGCCACCCGCGACGGCGACGACACCACGCTCCCCCTTGGCTCATCTCTCTAGGGTTCTAGCAGCGGCAGCATTTCACGACAGCGATCTCCTCGGATCAAGGGAGGAGGGCCTCTGTCCATTTTTTCCTCACACGACCACTACATGTCCTCGGCCACCTGCGGTTCTGTGGGCGCAGCAACCCCATCTCCATCATCGGTGCATCGCGGCCTCCCTCTACTAGGGTTTGATCCCGTCCCCGTCTCCGCATCGCTGTGACGATCGGCCACCAACCCCATCTCCATCATCGGCGCATCGCGGCCTCCCTCTAGGGTTTGATCCCGTCCCCGTCTCCGCATCGCTGTGGCGATCGGCCACCAATGACCTCTATTTCAGGTGCGTCTTCCTCTCTCTCTCTCTCATGCTAGGATCTTCTTTTGGCTTTCGGCTTGGTTTATCTTGTTTGATCGCTCCTGAAAGCAGGCAGAACGAGGGTAAGTTAAGGGAGACGGGGAAGGGCTCCTAGTGTGGGGCACTTTTTTCTTTCGGCTAGGTTTCGAGTCTGCCATGGGATCTCGGATGGGTTTTCCGTTCTTCACCTTATGTGAGGCACTTTTTTCTTCGGTTCTTCTGATTTTCTGCTGGGATTTCTACTCTTGTATGTTGTTTTTTGTCCAAAAAATGGTCCCAAAATTGGATCTTGCCAGAGATTCGCAACAACCCCCTCCAAAAAGAAATCTGTTTTTTAGGGTTCTCTTTTCAGGCTTTGATCCTTCCAACCTTCTGAAAAAGAAAAGATTTTTTTTTCGATTTCAGAGTTTGATGCCTGGGTGCTGCTCCTTCTATCTCACTTGTACGACGCCTTCTCTGGGGATTTGAAGTCTACTCACTTCCCTAATGTTTCACACTTGAATCAGAGTGTGCCTCCCATGTTGAGGTTTTATCATATTCAACTTGGAAAGAGGCTTCATGAAATGCATTGCTTCAATAATCATTAGTCGTCATGATCTTGGAGTTCTAGAGACTGAGATACAATTATTCTTTTTGTTGCTTCTGCAGCCTTAGTTTGCTTAGTCTTAAGAATATTATTTGATGGTATTTTTTTAATAAGTGTGATTTTCTATCTTGACTCCATTCACCCCCCCCCCCCAAATCTTAACTCCCTTGTTCCACGCGTTATTAGAAGTACACAAGATTTAAGGGGTTCATCTGATTTGTTGTCCAAGGGTCGATGTAGTAATTAAAAATTAAGACAGCTTTGAATGAACGTATCCTTGGGTCGATGCAATAGTTAAAAATTACAAACATTTATGTCATGATTATTATTATTATTATTATTCTTCTTCTTTTTCTTCCTTGTTATGTGATAGTGGTAGCTAACTAGAGGACAGAATTAATGTACTCCCAACTGCAAATAAGCGAACATTCATTCGTATATTTGTGTGTGTATCATCTCTTTCGTTTCTATTTATTCTTGAGATTTTCTTAATTATCTCTGATTTTGATAGGTACCAACACTAATAATGGACACAATGACTGAAGTCTCTATTGCAGTCCACTCAATGTTCGCTTAGTGCAGACGTGCTTCTCTGTAAATTCATTGTAAGTAACCTATCAACATTGGTTTTCCGATAACGATGTCAGTTTTGATTCGTATGTTATACGATGAGTCATTCAAATTTAAATGACTGCATATGTTGTTCATCTGTATACATGCACATAGGACTACATTCAAGCTCGCAGACTCAAAGCAGCAGGTGGACAACCAACTAAAGTGAGATAAGAACTGTTGAATTGAAAGCACAGGGCAGTATTTGATGTTTTGGTAAAAGTCTTGGCTCTTCTGCAGGTACAATTTTGAATACTCAAAGACCCTTTACACATGAAACCACCCATGTGATGTCCATTCATCTATTCCTTTAAAAATGATGTCTGGTCACTTTTCATGTTCTCCTTACCCTGTCCCTAAGGAGTCAATGCCCATATATATGATCTCCTGCATGTTTTCTGGGTTACTGTAATTGGGCACCTGCAGTTTGATATGTTTTTTCCCCCACTCCCATTCTTGTAAACCACCCTCAGGTTTAGTCTCATCACTTTTCTGTTCGTTGCATTGTTTTATCTGATCCCTTTTCTTAATGTATGGCTGATGTATGTGTGTATGGGCAGCATGTGTTGATATTGAAAATACATTTGTTATATGCACATTCATGCATGACCTCGTGGTATATAGAATGGTGACATGAAAAAGGACAGGTTAGGCCTGTCTGGAAGCTTTCACCATGCGTTAGGACTTACCTCCGCCCGGTACCATTGGTCATTACTGCATTTAGGTTTTTTATTATTTTTCTTTGTTGGGTGGGGAGGGGGGAAGGTTTGGAGTGTCATGTTTGCTAATGTTAAGTGATGGACCGTACTCTTCATCCACTTGGTAAATAGAAGGAAATACATTTCTGATATGATGCTGCCTTGGGTTCATCTTTGTACACCCTAAATATCTGGTTTCATGTTTCCTGCTATGTAGATTACAGTGAATGACATTATGAATATTATGATTGTTGGACTCAAAACACTTTATCATTATTTCTGCCAAGTGTTTGATTGAAGTTTTGCTTGATCATATTTGTTATTAATTATTTTTTTCTATTGTGAAGGGTGTAGATTATAGTGTCATTTTGATTTGAAATCATGGCAAGTGGTTCAGAGAATGTAGAAGTTGATGTAGATAATACAGAAGCAAGTGTCACTCAACCGTCTGGTGAATCTTCACATAGAGGGAGAAAGTTGAGGTCAAAAGTTTGGTTAGACTTTGAGAGGGTTATAAATGAAGATGGAAGTGTTGTGGCTATTTGTCGATATTGTCAAAAATAATTAGTTGGCAAAAGTTCAAGTGGAACAAAACATTTAAGTAATCACATTATGCGTTGTTCTGATGCCCAAAGTTTGAAACGAAGTAAAGGGGATGTAGTAGGTGCTGGAAGTGAAATTGAAAAGTCCTCCTTTGTGTTTGATAATGAGAGAAGTAGAGAGGATCTTGCAAAGATGTTTATTGTCCATCAGTATCCATTTGCAATGATTGAGCATGCATTCTTTAGAAAATTTTTAAAGAATATACAGCCTGAATTGCAGTTGTTGTCTCGTAACACAATTAAGCCAGATTGTATGAACCTTTATGCCAAAGAGAAAGAGAGGGTTTATTCTTCACTTGAGAGTCTCAATTGTCGAGTAAGCTTAACTTCGGACATGTGGACTTCCATTAGTAATGATGGCTATTTGTGCCTAACGTGCCATTATGTAGATGATGATTGTAAACAATGTGTAATTGCCTGATTTAATTAAATTTTCATTCTATTTGCAGGCGCAAAGCAAGAAAGACAACAAGAAGAATGAAAAGAAAACAAATAAGAAGAGAAATGGGCCAAAGCCCATTCACACATCCAAAAGTCCATGTTTGACTAAGCCCAATCTTAGTTCAAATAAAGAAAAGTAAAAGTAAAAGAAATAAAAAGGAAAAAATAAAGTATATATTACATTATATATAAATCTGCATGTATTTATATATATTTACATATATATATGTATTCATACATTACATTATATATGCATATATATTATATATATATTATATACATTATACATTATATATATGTGTATTATATATATAAAGCATGCAGATGGCCTTCACGTAAGAGAATTAAGATTATATATAATATACATATATGCATGCAAATGGCTATCACGTGTTGTGGGCTCTTCATGCTTCAAAGCTCCTTCTTCACATGGGCCATGCAAAGGCTTCATGCGGCAGTTAAATACATGCAGGGCCAAGGCTTCAAAGCCTTCACGTGGGGCCATGCAAATGGCCAGCGGCTGAAGATGTTAGCGGCATGCAGGCAGCCTTTCACGCGTGTTCTCACGCTAGTGGCACGGTCAACGAGAAAAAATGGTGGGCTTCAAGGTAGTATTCAACGGCAGACAAGGCAGGTGGATGGGCCAAGGAAAAGGTGGGGGTGGCCATGCAACAATCAAAAGCAATATGGGTTCAAATGAAAAGCGGCCAAAGCATGCCATTGGCATCTTCACGTGTTGGGTCTCCAGTTGGCAGCGGCCTCTTCCTCATGCAGCCTTCTCGCGGCTTTGGCCGGTCAGCGATGGCAGGTGGCCTTCCGTGGTAGACGTGGGTGGGTGAAGAAAAGATAGAAGTGGTCAAGCTCCCTTCAACGCCCGACCCTTCACGCTAGTGCATCTTCAACAAAAGCAACTGCTATTCATGTAGGCTCATTCACACGGAAAAGCAGCAGAGAGAGGGCTTAAGATGACCCTATAGAAGGGGCCCTGGGATGGAAAGAGAGGAGGTTGGCAGGGTTGGGGAGAGGTTTGTGAGAGTTTTGGCAGATAGTTTGTGGGATTCGCTTGAGAGTTTTTGAGAGTGTATGTGGGGAGTGTGTTTAAGTTTATGTTATTGTTGTTTTGTTAAACTTTAGAGAGTGTTTTTGGGGTCCTACGAGACAAGAGTGATTTAGGAAGGGGGCTTTCTTCTGTGTTTACTTTGGGTGCCCTGCTACATAGCAGGGAGCACGTGAAGGCCTCCTTGTTATTTGTTGCAATTTTGTGATTCCTTCTCTAAGTTATTTATTTCAGACATCATTTTTGTTCTTTCACAAACATTACTCATCTTTTGTTTAATTCTCTTTGCTAAGCTCTTTATAAATTCGTCTTTTACATTTGGTGCAAGTGTTAGTTTAATTATTTCACTTACTCAATCTCGTTCTTTACAAGTTGATGATTGTGGTGATTCGTCATTTTCTTTTGATTTACCTCATTAATTCTTTTAGCCAAAGTTTTCATCAATCCTTCCCTTTACTTAATTAATTTCTCAATTTTTAATCTAAAATTTCAATTCAACTCTTACGATTTTTAATCTCAAAAATCCAAGGTTTTCAACTCTAAAATCAAAAATTTCCTGTGGATTCGACTCGGTCTCTCTCACCACTTAACTATTTTATTTAATTAATTTGTGTGCCGAATATTTAAATTTGGTAGCGGACGTATTAACGACTTGTGCTTTCCCGCCATCAGGTAGTATTCTCAGTGGATAATAAACACATTAGCAGTCTAGATTATGTCACCTTAACAGATCAACTAGTTAACCACACAGTTTAACATTCTGCTGGTAGGATTTTGCACCAACATATATAGCACTACTGCAAAGTGTTGAATTGCATAACCAGGGGATGGAGGCGTCCCAAGCAGACTTGGGATCAATAAGTATCACTTCGTCTCATGCTTGCTAGAGCTGAAATGAGATGTCCGCAACTCCATTAAACAGAAACCCAAAATGCATATATATAAGATTAACATGAAATCTTCCGAAAAGATTTCAAGCGGATTTGCCCTCGAATTTCCAAAATCAACAATCAAGATGCGATAGCAGACCACTTTCTTTTCCTAGACCGCCCCCACCCCCAACTCGAACAGAAACCGTCATGCGATGTGACAACTGCCAGAACACCATCGACTGTCATCCCAACAACCATCACATCATCTGGCCCCAGGGTCACAAGAACAATGCGTTTGTAGAATTCGGATAATCAAACCTAAACGAACAGCCGTTCTCCAGCATAACGGGCACGTTCCAGATATCTAGATCCAACTTCCACCAGGCACCCACACCATCAAAAGGGAAAAAGATAGCCCACAAAGGCACACTTCCTGGGATCTACCTCGGAATCTTGGAAAGAAAGCAACCAACAAGGAAATCAGTATCAGGAAACAATCTACAAAGAGAGAGAAACTGGGAAAAGCCATTCCGGCCGAAGCCAAAACCCGACCACAAACAAAAATCCTAGAAAGAACGGGAGGAAAAAAACACCACATCATCAAATAGACGACAACACACACCACGCCTCCCTCAATCCACCGAGCAACAACAACCAATGATCAAGCCGCAACAGCAACAACACTAAAAAGAAAAAAAACAAACCCTATTGATTATTACCCGATGATGGTTCCGCCCCCCCCGGTGGAGGAGCAGATGAGGAGATCGTCCTCGGAGGCGACATCGATTAGGGCGACGGCGTCCATATCCCTCCCCTCATCCATGCCGCGGAGCTGCAAACAAAGCAGAACCAAATCGGAGGAACCGATCGCCCATGGGAGGACTGCAGGAGGAAGACGAACTACGAAGAGATCGATGGCCTTGCTAAAAATCGTAGAGAAATAATAATAATTAGATTTAAATGTTGCAGAGGTCGCAAGCGGAGATTTATTACTTGCGTTTTTAAATTCTAACGGTAAAGTGGGGGGCGGGGAGGAGCGGGATAAGGAAATTTGAGCCCAGTTCGTTATGGTGTGCTGGCAGACTAAGCTAGAAGAAGGTACCTAATAAACTAAAGCCATGGGGCAGGAGGGAGAAGCTTGTAGGTTCTCATGGGTGCGGGATAAGAAAACACATCCGCAATAGCATGTGAACTCTACTCACTACTATTATATATGAAAAGAGACTACAAAGAACTTGTTTGTGTACATAACCCTGTAAAAATTGAAATCGCACGAGAATCTGTCTTAAATTCACAGTTTATGCGATGTATTCTTCTGACATAAATTTACTGTCACGTTTACCCTCCTGACAAATTTCTGTCAATAAAGCGTGTATGTTTTATAATTTTATTTCAAATCAGAGTATATTAAAAATTATTATATATATATATTAAATTAATATTTAACAAATCGATATAACACGATATGTACCGTACATATCAAATCATATCAGTTCATTACCGATGAGGTCGGTGTGTGATACGTAACTTCGTATGTTTCTCATATTTTTTAAATTTTTTATATTTTATTTCATGTCAAATTTGTCTAAATGTGATTTGGCCAACTATGCTATATATAATTTTATATCAAATTTTATAATGTCTGCAAATTCTGTTTTAAACATGTGATACCATGCCCCTTTCATTTTGAAGATCATGCGGTTGAAATCTAATGCTCCCGATTATGAGATGACTAAATATTAAGGTTTGTTGACTCGATCGTATTCACCGTACCAATTTTTTACTAGCACGGTATGATACGGCACCGTATCGATCTGTACCGGTATGATACGGCACCGTATTCTACTACCAAGTCACACCACAAAAAGGATAAGTCTTTTGATCAAATAATTGACTTTAAAATTTATTTTCATTGAGCTTATAATATTTGACAAGGTTTATCAAATCGATCCGGTATAGGATGTACCGTTCGTAATGGACTATATCAGTCATAGATCGGTACAATCTCTATGTGATATGCAACCGGTACGCATCATATATTTTTTAAATATTATAAATATTATTTTATATTAAATATGATTTTATAAGTAGTTTGGTTAAGAGTCTTTATTTAGAAGGTTAGGATTTTTGTTCAAAACATATTAGTGACATTATTTTCTTACTTTTTTCATTATTCTTTAAAAAAACTAAATCAAAAAATACATGACATTTGTGAGATTTGAACCATTTATCTCACACACAATTAGCACAACTATTAACCACTAAATAACACATAACATTTTGTTATATTTTATAATAATATATATTTATTAAATAATTTTTTAATGATGACATATTACGGTACAGATCGATACGGTGCCGTATCATACCGTGCTTGTAAAAAATTAGTACGGTGAATACGATCGAGTCAACAAACCTTAATATTTAGTCATCTCAAAATCGGGAGTATTAGATTTCAACCGCATGATCTTCAAAATGAAAGGGGCATGGTATCACATGTTTAAAACAGAATTTGCAGACATTATAAAATTTTATTATAATAAAATTTGATATAAAATTATATATAGCACAGTTGGCCAAATCACATTTAGACAAATTTGACATGAAATAAAATATAAAAAATTTAAAAAATATGAGAAACATACGAAGTTACGTATCACACACCGACCTCATCGGTAATGGATTGGTATGATTTGATACGTACGGTACATATCGTGTTATATCGATTTGTTAAATATTAATTTAATATATATATATATAATACCTTTTAATATACTCTGATTTGAAATAAAATTATAAAACATACACGCTTTATTGACAGAAATTTGTCAGGAGGGTAAACGTGACAGTAAATTTATGTCAGAAGAATACATCGCATAAACTGTGAATTTAAGACAGATTCTCGTGCGATTTCAATTTTTACAGGGTTACGTACACAAACAAGTTCTTTGTAGTGTCTTTTCATATATAATAATAGTGAGTAGAGTTCACATGCTATTGCGGATGTGTTTTCTTATCCCGCACCCATGAGAACCTACAAGTTTCTCCCTCCTGCCCCATGGCTTTAGTTTATTAGGTACCTTCTTCTAGTTTAGTCTGCCAGCACACCATAACGAATTGGGCTCAAATTTTCTTATCCCGCTCCTCCTCGCCCCCCACTTTACCGTTAGAATTTAGAAACGCAAGTAATAAATCTCCGCTTGCGACCTCTGCAACATTTAAATCTAATTATTATTATTTCTCTACGATTTTTAGCAAGGCCATCGATCTCTTCGTAGTTCGTCTTCCTCCTGCGGTCCTCCCGTGGGCGATCGGTTCCTCCGATTTGGTTCTGCTTTGTTTGCAGCTCCGCGGCATGGATGAGGGGAGGGATATGGACGTCGTTGCCCTAATCGATGTCGCCTCCGAGGACGATCTCCTCATCTGCTCCTCCACCGGGGGGCCGGAACCATCATCGGGTAATAATCAATAGGGTTTGTTTTTTTTTCTTTTTGGTGCTGTTGCTGTTGCGGCTTGATCATTGGTTGTTGTTGCTCGGTGGATGGAGGGGGGCGTGGTGTTTTTTTCCTCCCGTTCTTTCTAGGATTTTTGTTTGTGGTCGGGTTTTGCCTTCGGCCGGAATGACTTTTCCCAGTTTCTCTCTCTTTGTAGATTGTTTCCTGATACTCATTTCCTTGTTGGTTGCTTTCTTTCCAAGATTCCGAGGTAGATCCTAGGAAGTGTGCCTTTGTGGGCTATCTTTTTCCCTTTTGATGGTGTGGGTGCCTGGTGGAAGTTGGATCTAGATATCTGGAACGTGCCCGTTATGTTGGAGAACGACTGTTCGTTTAGGTTTGATTATCCGGATTCTGCAAACGCATTGTTCTTGTGACCCTGGGGCCAGATGATGTGATGGTTGTTGGGATGACAGTCGATGATGTTCTGGCAGTTGTCACATCGCATGACGGTTTCTGTTCGGGTTGGGGGTGGGGTGGTCTAGGAAAAGAAAGTGGTCTGCTATCGCATCTTGATTGTTGATTTTGGAAATTCGAGGGCAAATCCGCTTGAAATCTTTTCGGAAGATTTCATGTTAATCTTATATATATGCATTTTGGGTTTCTGTTTAATGGAGTTGCGGACATCTCATTTCAACTCTAGCAAGCATGAGACGAAGTGGTACTTATTGATCCCAAGTCTGCTTGGGACGCCTCCATCCCCTGGTTATGCAATTCAACACTTTGCAGTAGTGCTATATATGTTGGTGCAAAATCCTACCAGCAGAATGTTAAACTGTGTGGTTAACTAGTTGATCTGTTAAGGTGACATAATCTAGACTGCTAATGTGTTTATTATCCACTGAGAATACTACCTGGTGGCGGGAAAACGCACATTATATATAAATCTGCATGTATTTATATATATTTACATATATATATATATATGTATTCATACATTACATTATATATGCATATATATTATATATATATTATGTACATTATACATTATATATATGTGTATTATATATATAAAGCATGCAGATGATCTTTACGTAAGAGAACTAAGATTATATATAATATACATATATATATATATGCATGCAAATGACTATCACGTCTTGTGGGCTCTTCATGCTTCAAAGCTCCTTCTTCACGTGGGCCATGCAAAGGCTTCATGCGGCAGTTAAATGCATGCAGGGCCAAGGCTTCAAAGCCTTCATGTGGGGCCTTGCAAATGGCCAGCGGCTGAAGATGTTAGCGGCATGTAGGCAGCCCTTCACGCGTGTTCTCACGCTAGTGGCACGGTCGACGAGAAGAAATGGTGGGCTTCAAGGCAGCATTCAACGGTAGACAAGGCAGGTGGATGGGCCAAGGAAAAGGTGGTGGTGGCCATGCAACAATCAAAAGCAATATGGGTTCAAATGAAAAGCGGCCAAAGCATGCCATTGGCATCTTCACGTGGTAGGTCTCCAGCTGGCAGCAGCCTCTTCCTCATGCAGCCTTCTCGCGGCTTTGGCGGGTCAGCGATGGCAGGTGGCCTTCCGTGGTCGACGTGGGTGGGTGAAGAAAAGATAGAAGTGGCCAAGCTCCCTTCAACGCCCGACCTTTCACGCTAGTGCATCTTCAACAAAAGCAACCGCTATTCATGCATGCTCATTCACACGGAAAAGCAGCATAGAGAGGGCTTAAGATGACCCTATAAAAGGGGCCCCGGGATGGAAAGAGAGGAGGTTGGCAAGGTTGGGGACAACTTTATGAGAGTTTTGGCAAATAGTTTGTGGGATTCGCTTGAGAGTTTTGGGCCTGAGCCTGTTGGGACTTCCAAGAGAAGTTGGGATGGTTCCTCCAACCTGGGTTGTAGGTGTCACTATAGGGATTGTTGTTAGGTCTTTGATATGAATTGGCTTGTGCCCTAGTCTCCTTAAAGGTTTGGATTTCAGAGCAATTTTCAACCAGGTGATCTGAACCATTGCACAACACACACATAGAAGGCTCAGCATTTGTGACAGTTTCATAAGTTTTCCCAATTCTTGTCATTTCTAAGGCTTCCAGTCTTTTTGCCAATGCTCCCATTTTGACCTCAATATCAACTTCTTTATTCACTTGGAACAAACCTCCCCTTGTGATTACCTTCCTACGTTCCCTAACAGTTTCCCACTGTTGTGATTTTTCAGCAATTTCATCTAAAAATGTCCAAGCTTCTTCCGCTCGCTTATTGGTGAACCCGCATTACACATGGACTCCACCATAGTCCGAGTATTGAAATCCAGACCTTCATATAGAATTTGGACTAATCTCCATTGTTCAAATCCATGGTGAGGGCATTGCAGTAAAGGATCATTGAATCTCTCCATGTATCTCCACAGAGTTTCACCATCAAGTTGGATAAAGCTATTGCGTTTTTGTCTAATGGTGGCAGTCTTGTGGTTTGGAAAAAAATTCCTCAAGAATTCGGTGGAGAGGCCATCCCATGTTGTAATCGACAGAGGCCGTAATAAGTACAACCAATTCTTGGTTTTATCCCTTAAAGAAAATGGGAATAATCTTAACTTAAGGGACTCATTACTTAGGTGAGTGAAGCTCATTGTATTGCAAATTTCCTCGAAGTCTCTCACATGATGATATGGGTTCTCAGCTTCCTCCCCTCTAAAGACAGGCAACATCTGGATAATTCCTGATTTAAGCTCAAAATGCCCATTATGTTCAGGTAACTGGATGCAAGAGGGTTGGCTAGCCCTTGAAGGATACATGTAATCTTTCAATGTTCTAGGATAGGCGACAATTCCTTCTTCTTGGGTCTCCATCTCCACAGACTCAACCCTAGTGTTTCTAAGGCTGTGATGTAGGGTTCTCTCAATCTCACAATTAGGCTGAGCTAGGTCAAGACGAAGAGACCTCCTACCATGCATACACTCGGGCTCCTTAAATCAAAGTTGGATTGAATTATGCCCAAAATATCTCCCCCCCTCTTTTTGTTGTTGTCTTTTTTATTGATTTTTTTGTTTGTTTGTTTTGTGAAGACAAAAACAAGTTATCAAACAATTTAACCTATTACACCTAGGGGTACTCTTGAATCTTCCAGTGGGATTTCACAAAGTGAGCAAAATACAATGCAAGTTCATCCTCAAAATTTCCACTAGTCAGGTAAGGGGTGGGGTAGTGGGAGGCTCCCCCTACTTTCGTAGGGACCTAATTAAATAACCACTAGCCCGCTTAAGGCGTTTGCCATCCGACCGTCTTGCCTTAGACACCGGTTTCCACAAGAGGATAAACTCAAATCGTACTAAAATCACAGTGTGATTTCCTAGGGCCAATGTCTACTGATTTTTATTAGGCTGGGACGATGCAAAAGATGTAAAGAAGTTTGTGGTTTGTGGGTCACGGAAGGGTGATGAAATCCCCACCTTATGTTATTTAGGGGTATTGCCCTTAGAATGTTTTAAAAAATGGCATGCAACAAACATTTTCAAACAAGGGGTTTAAGATGCAAATGCATGAACAATTATTTTCTAAGACACAAATATGGAACAAAAATTATTGCAGCCTACATGATGCATGATCTAGAACATGATGTGTGGTTTCTAATCTTGGAATGAAGATTTTTTTATTTTTGGGATCAAGTGTTTTTTTTAATTAATGAAGCTATCTAGCCAACAAGATTATTTTTTTTTTTGAATTTTCTCACTATGGAAGTTAATAATATGAATATGAAAAAAAATTAGATCAAGAGAGAGAAAGTTAGGATACTTGATAGCGATTCCTCGTGCTTTTTTTTTAAGAAGAGGCTAAGGGAGAGAAGATTTACCTCGGCATATTTCCCTTTTTTTTGGATTTTTCTAGGATTGATTTTCCTTTTTTTTCTGCAAAACAAAAAGAAAAATTGTTAATGTCAATCTATATACAAAAAACATAAAATAATCAACTTAAAAATCATAAACTCCCCGACAACGACGCCAAAATTGATGGCGGGAAAACGTACGTCGTTAATATGCCCGCTACCAAATTTAAATATTCGGTCCACAAATTAATTAAATAAAATAGTTAAGTGGGAATTTTTGATTTTAGAGTTGAAAACCTTAGATTTTTGAGATGGAAAATCGTGAGAGTTGAATTGAAATTTTAGATTAAAAATTAAGAAATTAATTAAGTAAAGGGAAGGATTGATGAAAACTTTGGCTAAAAGAATTAATGAGGTAAATCAAAAGAAAATGACGAATCACCACAATCATCGACTTGTAAAGAACGAGATTGAGTAAGGGAAATAATTAAACTAACACTTGCACCAAATGTAAAAGACGAATTTATAGAGAGCTTAGCAAAGAGAATTAAACAAAAGATGAGTGATGTTTGTGAAAGAACAAAAATGATGTCTGAAATAAATAACTTAGAGAAGGAATCACAAAATTGCAACAAATAACAAGGAGGCCTTCACGTGCTCCCTGTTATTGTTATTTTGTTAAACTTTAGAGAGTGTTTTTGGAGTCCTACGAGACAAGAGTGATTTAGGAAGGGGGAGGCCTTCACGTGCTCCCTGCTATGTAGCACATCACCCAAAGTAAACACAGAAGAAAGCCCCCTTCCTAAATCAGTCTTGTCTCGTAGGACCCCAAAAACACTCTCTAAAGTTTAACAAAACAACAATAACATAAACTTAAACACACTCCCCACATGCACTCTCAAGCGAATCCCACAAACTATCTGCCAAAACTCTCACAAAGCTCTCCCCAACCCTGCCAACCTCCTCTCTTTCCATCCCGGGGCCCCTTTTATAGGGTCATCTTAAGCCCTCTCTCTGCTGCTTTTCCGTGTGAATGAGCCTGCATGAATAGCGGTTGCTTTTGTTGAAGATGCACTAGCGTGAAGGGTCGGGCGTTGAAGGGAGCTTGGCCACTTCTATCTTTTCTTCACCCACCCGCGTCGACCACGGAAGGCCACCTGCCATTGCTGACCCGCCAAAGCCGCGAGAAGGCTGCACGAGGAAGAGGCCACTGCCAGCTGGAGACCCACCACATGAAGATGCCAATGGCATGCTTTGGCCGCTTTTCATTTGAACCCATATTGCTTTTGATTGTTGCATGGCCACCACCACCTTTTCCTTGGCCCATCCACCTGCCTTGTCTGTCGTTGAATGCTGCCACCATTTCTTCTCGTTGACCGTGCCACTAGCGTGAGAACACGCGTGAAAGGCTGCCTGCATGCTGCTAACATCTTCAGCCGCTGGCCATTTGCATGGTCCCACGTGAAGGCTTTGAAGCTTTGGCCCTGCATGTATTTAACTGCCGCATGAAGCCTTTGCATGGCCCACGTGAAGAAGGAGCTTTGAAGCATGAAGAGCCCACAACACGTGATAGCCATTTGCATGCATATATATATGTATATTATATATAATCTTAGTTCTCTTACGTGAAGGCCATCTGTATGCTTTATATATATAATACACATCTATATAATGTATAATGTATATAATATATATATATATAATATATGCATATATAATGTAATGTATGAATACACACATATATATATATATGTAAATATATATAAATACATGCATATTTATATATAATGTAATATATGGTTTATTTTTTTTCTTTTCTTTCTTTTCTTTTTTCTTTTCTTTATTTGAACTAAGATTGGGCTTGATCAAGCATGGACTTTTGGATGTGTGAATGAGCTTTGGCCCATTTGTCTTTTTATTTGCTTTCTTTTCATTTTTCTTGTTGTCTTTCTTTCTTTGCGCCTGCAAATAGAATCAAAATTTAATTAAATCAGGCAATTATACATTTTGATCTAAAATTGAAATTAAGTGTGATAAATGCATAGTGATGCATATGAAAGCTCATAAAAGTGTGATATTAATTAACATGTAAAAATGCATACTTATCACTATCTCGATGAGAAAATTTTCCCAATGTTGTTTTATCCGACTGATGTGTGGATATTTAGCTGCAGGGATTTGTAACAATACACAGCATTGACTATGTATTATCGCAAATACCCTCCAGACTCAGTTCCACATGTCAACTGTGTAAGAGAAGTTGCAACTCTTCCGTCACATTAGCAGTAATCAAAATGTACTTTTGGTCCAGCTATGGTGCCAAGGCAGAAGTCATTTGGAAGATAAATGCCAAGTTTATAGTTCATCTTGAGTAATTAGCTTCAGTATCTAAAATACTGGGATGTGATGATCTGTGCATCCGAAATTCCACGTACTAATTCTCATTCCACATACCCTGGCAGTGGGGTGTTGGGGGTGCCACGTACTGATTCTCATTCCACATACCCTGGCAGTGGGGTGTTGGGGGTAGAGGGTAATATCAGTTCTAATTCCATATACTGGACATTGACATCCATTCCACGCTTGGGTCCTATTTCAAAGTATCCGATTTCTCAAAACAATAGCTTCTTCCCTATCATCAATTGCAGGCAGATTCATTCAATCCTCTGATTTTCTGTGTTGCTACATATTTCTTCGAGTCCTTTTTCCTTTTCTTCCATCAAGTCTTGCATATTTTTATTCATAATTCATATGTATGCAGTTCTCGTCTTCTATTTCTGTGAAACTTCAACTCTTGGGTAAACCACTGGTTTCCCTCTGTTCAGGAGACCACACAGTGATATAGTTCCCTGCAAAAGACTCGATGTTACCACAAATGACTACCACAAACATAGGATACTAGTCCTTCAAAGAAAACCAGTATTGGGAATATATGGAACTTAAAGATGGATTATGCTACATCACATTGGTTCACGTTATGAATACAACTTCTTTGCATATCTATGGACTGCCCTTGAGACAAACTAGAAGATAACTGCTATTTCTGGTGTTTGTATATCGATTTGCAGGGTAGTTAAGTGTGCTTATTCTGTTTTGGAGTTAAACTGCAAGATCACGAACTTTCAAAATGATTATAGGAAAAAGTTTCACTTCGCTTTGAACAATTGATGTGGCCTTACCAGAAGATTCATAAAAATGGAAGTTGACCATGTAGAAAGGAAGAAAATTCATGACAAATAATTACATCATGCAACTCACAGTTCTTTCTATATTTCCTGCCCATTACATGTTTGTTTTTTTGTGATTACTGTTCTAGGAGAACATCTCTATGAGGTGGCTTTAGAGGATATAGAGGCTTTATCTGGTGTGATTATGTGGACCACTTCATGAAGGGGGCATAAAGGACATGCACAGAGTGATACCAAACATGTGGGGAAATGTCCAGTCCAGTTAATACAAAAACTCAACTCTTTCTTGTGGCCTTGTAAAGCCAGATATTTCCAGCTACTTGGAATGGAACTATAAATGCAGCACATTGGTGATGGAAGACATGCCATTCTAAAATAAATAGGCAGGCTCTTGGCAACAAATTTTCCAATTTCTTTGAAGTTATAGCAACTAAACACACGTCACTAGTTGACATTGTTGTTGTAAGATGGAAAGCAATCAGATATCTCTGGCCCAAAAATGAGAAGGAAAGTGAAGGATGCTGAGCTAGGGGAATTCGCTACTCAATTTCAATTTCAGTTTTAGTTTTAAATTGATCCACATCAAAATGGGAATTTATGTTGAAAGTTACTAGAGAAAATTTTCAGTAAAAGCAGTCTACATCCTCGTCATTGTTATAACCCTCAATATTAAGACTTGTTCCATCAATCTTTGGTCAGCTTAGGGCTTGGATGATCCCAGTCATTTGCATGATGTTTCTTACAGGAAACATTTAGAAAGTTGGAGAATCACATTTTACCTGAAAAGCAAACCTTTTCATGGCTTCTGAATGCAATGCTAAAAGAATATTTAATGAGAGTTGGGAAGCAAATAGAGTCATGGCTGATGCACTTTCTGGCATATGTTGCTGATTGCTTAATTGTTACCTACGATGTTGGCGAGTATGAAATATAATATACTGTGTTGACAAGTCATGCGAAAAGATTGAAGTTCCATTCTCCACAAAATGTGGAGCTACTTACTTTGTTCCATTTACTCCTTTGAATTAAAAAATGGACACCTTTGGAGAGCATGTGCCAAAGGGTGTGGTATCTTTGATCACGTAGCGGGCTATGTGCTGTTTGTGGCTCTCAAAGTCTGTTCAAGCTTCCATTTGCCCCGCCAAAGTATTATTTTCATGTATTGTTCACCATATGAGGGAAACCACAATTAGATTATGTATTTGTTGTTATTTCTCATTTTTAATGGGATGTGGTTGAGGTATCACACATCAAATGACTAAATAGGTATTACTTTCTTTTTATAAGAGACTTGTGATGTGTCAGAGTCTCAGAGAAAAAAGGAACTGACATATGATTATGCATACATTAGTAGCTTAGGAAACATCTTTCCCTTCTTTGTTCAGTCTTTTTTTCATTAGCCCGAATGTACAAATCATAGAATAATCTTATTTACCGTTGGAGCTCAGATCATTCTTTGGCATGTAGATACCTGGCGTGCAGTTGTTAAAAATGCAACTGCAAGTGAAAAATCTATGTTTGCATGATTATTATTTATTGGTTATTTTGGTTACATGCATCTTTTGCTCTACATGTCTTATAAAATTCTGAGACTGATTACCTTCTCAAGGTCACTATAAGAGTTGTGGATCGCCACTGGAGAAACCATCAAAAGTCTGCATACAAGTAGAACAAGTTCCCATGTCCTCAGACTCTCCAGAAATAAAGCATAACTCTTCTGACAAGTACAATTTGCGCAAAAGTCTAGCATGGGATAGCTCATTCTTCACAAGTGAAGGTATACAGTACCATGTGCCATATATAAGAGAAAATCACTGTGTTTTGTATAAATGAAACATGTTGAACGCAGTCTGATCCTCAATTTTGTCACAGGTGTTCTTGATCCTGAAGAATTAGCTGTTTTAAATAGCACATTCAGGAAAGTACAAATTCACGTGTTACCTGGAATTCAAGAAGATGCAAGACAATCAGGTGAATCAGGTACCACATTGGATAGTGATAGCTGGGCAGCTGAAAATGCCGAAGACGATTTATTTGAGAATCTCCGGTCCTCCATTCAAAATTTTCAAGCAAAACGTGGTAAAATTCCGTCATTGTTGCAATCTAGCACCACACTCAAGCGGGAGAAGCTGGATGTTACAGGCATTGGCAGTAAAGTAGATTTCATTTCTAGCTCAGGTCCAAATTATTCACTCTGTTAATCAATCTCTTCCCTTTCTCAACATTTTAGCATTTTCTTATGCCATTAGAAATGATGCTATTTTATAATTATTATTTTCATGCAGCATCTAAGAATGAGCAGGTTTCTTCACAAGCTAAGGTAATTTCCCGAGATCATAGACAGGTAGCTGTTTAATTCCTAAAATACGTGAGAGTGTTAACACCATTTACAACCTCAGGTTAAACCCCCATTCGTGCCCAAGAAGCAAGGCTTAACTGGACAACGATTAGTGGAGAAAACTACAAGTGCCAGTCATCTACGAGTGGTATGTACATATTCCCTACTCATTACTTTTGGAATGTGGCTCCTATTATTAGCATTATCTAACAAAGTTTTAGCGATCGTCAGACAAAGGCTGCTGGTGGAAGTAGAGAAGAGAGGCCATCACCAAGGCCTGCAAGGACTGCTTCTGGACTTCAGGCTGCACCAAGCAGGGGGGCTTCTGTTTCTAGAAGTGTTCACATAAAATTCAAGACTGAAGGTATTCTGCTCAGTAAACATGGTAGTCCTAGTTTATGTTAGGGTGATTTAGTTATTATCAGAGTAATGCCAGCCATTCACTGGTGGACATGTCACTTTCAAATTACTGTGTAGTCTGACTTTTAAATCTGATCTGAGCTATCCAAGTTCCCAGAAAAGCTGCTTTATCAGTAGAATATGTCCCCTCTCTCTTAATACGAATGGATGTTGTGTGGGCCACCATGGGCCTTTTGTCTTTCTGTCCCCTCATGATTATTTCTTATTACTTGTATTTTAACAAATCCTGTAGTTTCGGGTAATGTAGGTAATGGCCAACCTGCTACTGCTTCAAAAAGGCATATTGCAGGAGATCAATGCAATGTTACTCCCAGGTCTTCTCCCTTTGTGAAAAGCGCTGGCTCTGCCAAACTGCATTCAACTGCTGCTTGTTCCTCGAACGGTGGATCTGGTGGACTTCTATATAACCGTATAGGTAAAGCCCCTTTGGAGAGCACGAGGAAGAAAGTGTCTTCTGCAAATTCTGACCAATCTTCCTCCAAGTCTGCCCACATATATTCAGTAAGAGCATCCAAAGATATACCTAGAACAAGAAATGCCTCTGTCACATTAAAATTCTCTTCAAGCATATCTCCCAGCAGTTCGATTGAGAGCTTTGCATCAGAGTCATCATCTTCTACTTCAACAGCAAGAAAGCCAACTAACTCAACAGGAGCACTTGATCATAGCCTTGGGGTTGCAGCTTATAATGCACCTCATGATAATTCTGCAGCACAATCCTTGAAACCCTCTGGTCTCCGATTGCCTTCTCCCAAGATTGGATACTTTGATGCGGTTAGTGTATATTACGAGATTTCCTACTTTCATCTGTTTATATATTATTCTAGTGTCTCATATCTTCACTTTCATTTTGCTAAGATAACTTATTTTGAGCAAAATGATTATTTCAGGAGAAGTCTTTGCCTCGTAGTGCCAACAAAAGTTCTCAGAGGTGTCAAGTCAGTTTGATTCAAAATACATCTAAGTTGAACAATAATGACGGCCCAGTTCAACAAGAAAAATCCTGTAAGGATCAACTCGCTACATCAGTAGACTCTAGTCCTCACTATTTGGAACTTACAAATCCTCCCACCACTGGATCACCATCACCTTCATTGCTTCAAGTAAAATCTTGTTCTGAAACATCTGACAATGTGAGAAAATCTCAAAATCATTGTAAGAAGTGCCCAAATAGTCAGGAGACATCTTGCAACTCCAGAAAAATCACCTTAAAGGCCAACAATGTTGGCATGGAAGCACCCAGTTCTATTTCGGGTCTGGGCACAGAAGAGGGCAAATGTCAAGACCAATTTCAATCACTGTTTAAAAGAACCGCCATAACAGGAGATGAACTCGTGGTCTCTGGAGATGGAACACAAGAAGTCAGGGAAATAGCTGGTAAGGCACTAGGAGAACTCTCTTCATCCATTCTGCACATACAAGATGGCTTTATGGAGAACAAACGGCATACAATTTCCAGTCATGGGGACAAGGAAAACATATTACCTTCAGAAGACCAAATGAGTGCAACAAACCACACCTGAGAAGTGAGAACGTCAGATTCATAGAGCAATGGTGTTGATGCGTAATGCCATCAGCAATGGTGTTCCAGGGCAGAATTGTTGTCTGCTTGGCAACTAAGATGAAACGAAACTTTCCAGATGAGACGTTATACTTTTTTGCAGAGAAGAGACACTATACTTTTTTCCAGAGATGAGACGTTATACTTTTTTCCAGATGATAACTCATCTTAAGGTCAACCAGAGGCAGGTGAATGCTTTCTGGATGGATGCACAGTTATGAATACTCTTTATAGCTATAGTGACTGCATTCACTGACTGACGTCTATTTCATTTGGATTTTGGGGTTCACGGTAGATGCCATGGTTGTGCAGAATAATAAAATAATGATGTCTAAGGGAAGACGTACCTGAAAGATGCACTTCCAAGTTGATTTTGATTGGTCGGCCACACAAGTAGGTTTAAGATATGGTGGTGTTTTATGCCCTCTTCATATAGCATGCTTCTTGTTTATGTTAGTAAGAAATTTTAAGAATAGTTTGCCAAGGAGACTGTCACATTAGTTGGCAACATGAAATAGATAGCAGTTAAATTTATTGACAAATGTTTAGCATGTAAGAATAACTGAGCACAGTTTTGTATTGCTCTACAGTGCTAGACTCTTTTTTTTTGGAGCTAGTTTTCAAAAGACTTGGTGCGTTTTGGTTCATTCATTAGAAAAGTCAACCTTTTTAATAGTTGAAAGATCTTACTCTTATCGCAAGTATTTTAAACAAAATCTTCTCTCTTTGTGCTTCTTTTATTTTGTTTTTAAAATCACTCAGCTTTTAGATAGCTATAAAGCCGGAGAGGATTTTACTATTAAACAGTATATGATTTAGCCTATTCAGACATGTTCCGCCTTCAACGGGGGATTCATTGTCCTAACACGGAGCTGCAGTAGAGAATTCCTCCGTCCCTAAGATATGGCATCTGCTACGGCAAAGATAAGCGCGTTAATTTCTTTGAAAGTCCATTACGGGCCCTCAAGGCGACTGTAAATTCACATTGATTGTGAGACCAAATACAATTGTGGTAAATAAATGAGTAGGTGAAGCTTTGGGGTTTGCCTTTTTATTTGTAGTTGAAATTTGAGTGTACAAAAACAATTCATGTGTCTTAAATTTTAACATAGTTGGATAATGAGCTTGTTTTTTGTAGTATTCATAAAAACAGGTCATATTTTCATGAATAATATTGTGGTAAATAGATAAGTAGGTGAAGTTTTGGGGTTTGCCTTTTTATTTGCTTGTAGTTGAAATTTGAGTGTACAAAAACAATTCATGTGCCTTAAATTTTAACATAGTTGGATAATGAGCTTGTTTTTTGGACTGGTATTGACAAAAACAGGTCATATTTTCATGAATAAAATTTGCTACATATATCTTGATGTGTGGAAATATTGGTCCAGTTAGGACGGATTAGGATATTAATGTGGTGTGGGTGGAACTCATGCCACATGAATGTACACCATTCCATCAGTATGTTGACGTGGGATTCACGTCACAACAATGACGTATCAATCTCAACTGGACCAATAGGAGTGGCATGTATTGAAGGTGCTACACATCAAGATATGTGCAATCAGTATTACTTTTTTTTACTTTTTTTTGCCCGATAACTCACGGTTCACGGTAGATATAAACTGAAGAATTTCCGTCTAGTATAAAAAGTGAAGAATTTCTTATTGGGTAATCGAGGACACTTAAAAACCAAAGTCGAATGGGGTGGGGGCCCTATCCATTTTGACAAGACAGGCACGCACCCTGCGAGCTCAGCTGACGAGACATGTGATGGAACGAAAACCATGCCACAAATGGTATGGTAAAAAGCCTGTTATTACACCAAACCACGGTTTAAGCTTTGCTATACCAATCACGTGTAAAGGAAATTTGAACTGCAAAAAAATAAAAATAGCCCTGATAAACTCCATCACGTTTATATAGCTTCCAAACACCTCCCTCGGCATCTTCGTCCCTCACGTCCTCTTCTTCTCTCCCACAAAATTTGGGAAGAATGGGCCTTCGAGAGGCCTGTTTAAAAAATTGATGATCCAACGTGGTGTGCCTGTGATATCTGCGTGTTCATCCCCCGAGCCACGGGCATGCATTGAAGCATCGAATTTTCTTCGGCTCGGCAATAACTCTTCCTCTTCTGTCTTCAAATCAAAGTATACGTGCCATATTTCATAGAGGTACAACTCGTTTTCAAAAACCAGTGCGACATAGAATTTTCGAGATGCGAAGGAAGAAGGGAAACAAAAGTTCTACATGCAAAGCAATCGAGAACCACAATTCTGCATCCAAGCAGTCATTGCAATTTGACTGTGCAGCAACCATCTGGCAACAACATTTTTGATATCTCTGAAAAGAATAGGCCTCTTTGCTCATGGGAGGTGATGAGACACATATCTGTGCATTAATTTACACGGAAGGAAAAGGTCAAACACTGATTGAATAGATCGAGCTCACCTAAAAAGGATGAGGTGTTCATCTCTGTCAAGAAGAATGGATCCGACTTCAAAAGCAAAAAGGTCAAGAATAAAAGGGGTAAAGGATGCCTGGAACTCCTCTTCCCCAAAGAGAATAACGTATGGCACATCAACATTTTTTATTGAGATTTCTTGCTATTCTACAGGAAGGCTAATGCTTGATACAGGCAGAACCCTCTACTGCTCCCCTTGGTCTCTAGCATAGGAATAAGGGCAACAATACCAATAGCCCCACGGCCCGTGCCAACAACATCCGGGAGTCAAGGGCTGTTGCCCATCTGGAGTATAAGAAATAAAGGAGGCTTCCTGGTACCTGGAGATGTTCATTTGTTACGTTTCTTGGCTTCACTGTAGAGAACCACCCCAATAACTGTGAGACTGTAACCGAGCATTCCTGTAACTGATACAGGATTTCTGAATATTAAAATTGAGACGACCACAGCAACAGCACCCTTGGCATTCCCAAGAACCTGGATTGCAATTTTATGAATAAAACCACCATTTTAAATGATAGAGTTGATGGAAGTTTACACGATCAAAGACAGCCACCACTATTCTCATGAAATCAAGTGACACAAAAGTGGAGAAATATCGTACGAATTTTTTGTTGATACACAATTTTAGCAATTTGCTTGCCCAATGAGCATTCTTTCATTTCTAAGGCCATCCAAAAACGCCACTTTGATAGGTAACTAAGAACAAATTCGTAGAATGAGTTATCATATTTCAGTGACTGCTGCAGTTCTCATAAACAATGTAATTGTTTGTTTTGGGAGATGACATCAATTTGACTACAAGTGACAAGGCATATCAACATTCAATAAGGGCTTTAGGCAGCAAGCAGCTACCTCATTTACTAGGAAAAGAAGTACTCCACATACAAGCTGGAAAGGTTTTTGTGAATTCCCAACTACATATCTTGCAAGCTGTAGTGGAAAAATAAATTTCCCTCGATGAACAAATGTGACGGACTGTTTAGCACATACTGGCCTGATAAAGAAGATGGCGGATCACTGAACTAAACCCCATTCACTGCACATGCTGGTACACTACCTTTTTGTTTCCTTCCTATTTCAGTCTTATTTCTTTTTTTAAACTGTCATTAAAGTCTTTTTTTAATCTGAAAAGACAACATTCTTGCTGAGAGTTTCATACTACCATGCTAGACATTTTTTCAAACTAGCAAGGCATATAATCCTTCCATGTCAGTTTTATTTTCTAGTTCAGGTTTCCAATGATTCTTTTAATCACAAAAATGCATGTCGACTGTGTTTGTGAACCATGAGAAACATGTATCATTAGAGCAGCAGGAATAAATTCAAGATACAAAGTAATATCAAGATCTAAACCCTTATTTTTTGCTGTCTTTGTAGGTGATAGTAGCATGGCAAAAATCAAATCCTAGTTTGAGACAGGACAAGATTGTATATTGTTGCTCATCAATACAACTGAAATCATCTAGGTGCAGCTCATGTTAATTCTGTTCCCAAAGTTACGTAGGAAATACAGAAAACACAGTGATAGAAAGGCAGAAACATAATAAGATATATTCCTGGAGACCTAAAAAGTATTCTCTTCCAAAAGAAAAGAAATAACAGAAAATTGATAAAAATTCATCAATTACATTCACCATACCTGGAGAGTCAAAGCACTAGTATGCTTTGTGACCAAGAAATTGGTCAAGTTCACAAAATACGCCAGGGAAGAGTTGAAGAGCAAATACCAAATGATTTTAATATCGTCTCTAGCTAGTGTCATTGTAACGCCAACAACATCTTTCTCCATCCATAGTGTCACAGGAAGCAGAAATAGTACAGCTATTGGAGCCATGTACAGAAGGAGATTCATTGAATTAAGCTTTTCCCTGGAAAAGAAACAAAGGCAAGGTATGACAACAGTTTTATTTACTAGAACTAAAAACTCTTAAAGGGGTCTTAGTTCTATAAACATGAAAGTTAGCATAGTCCCACTAAAGCATGTAGACTTATATTTTCAATCCTTGAGTCAGAATCATGCCATTCGAACAAAAAGACAGTTGAAGAACCATCTTTTGACAATGCCTGCCTAGGTAACCTGAACAGGTTGACATCTTCAAATGTTACTGCAGCCGCAACCTTTTCTCAATGGGTCTGTCTAATTGCTCTATTTTGCCATGTAATTACCTAACTGCCACTGAATATATACATCATATGAAGAATATATTTCTAGATGCTTAGAAAAAAAACCTCAATAATGACACAGAGACTTTTGGATAAATATCAAATTCATGCTTCTTTTCTAAAAGTGGCCATGGGAAAGCCGCAATGCATTGAAAAGGGATTTATAGTACACAAAATCATCCCCAGTAGACATCCCACTCCACTGGCTACACAGCAAACTATCAAGGAAATAGATGAAGCGTTGCAACACAAGGACCCCTTAGACAAAAAACAAAAAAAAAGGAGCACGTGGGAAAGGCCTTATATGACAAAGCTTCTCCATTGCTCCACCGTATACAGAATCTCTAAGTCCTCCATACTATGCCTCCCATAAACAACACCCATTCCCTGCAAACTTAACAGCCTTCTTCAAAACTCAACTGCTGCGCCGTTCATCTTCAAAAACTCTAGTTACTCTACCATTCCTTTCTCCCCCAAATAGCCTATGGCACAGTAAGCAGGATAAATAATCAACATATGTTTCCTTTCTGACCTGGGCACCTCCATGTCCAACCTTCTGTCAAGTCTAAAACATTCCTGGAATCCCATTAGACAGTGTTCAGACACTTGGATAAAATGTTCCAGATGATGAGATGACTCACAACATAATGTTTAGCACAGCAAGCCATTGTTTCATGCTTACTGTTGACTAAGGTTGGGATAGAAAGAAAAGAGACTGCACCAACTCTGCATCAGGAAATAGAGGAAGAAAACAACAGAGGAAATCATCAAATCCCATGGGATTTTCGTCCCTCTATGTTGTTGTACTCTGTCCAAACTCTTCATTCTAATAAACAGGAGAATTGCACCTTTTTGATAAAACAATTATAGCTCTTAGTCTTGGTACATAGTTAATTAAATATAAGCTTTCTTGTGCCACATTACAAGCCTAAAATATTGAGCGTAACAACATTTAGTGATGTCCTGATGCCGTAACAATGGGGTTCTTAATCCTATTATATGGTCATAGAAACCTTAATTCTTCTGCTTTATTCAAAAAATGAAAATGGGTATTAGTTGTTCACAGCCTTTTTAATGAATTGATAGTCATTTTGCTTGTAATGCATATAGCAATAAATGCATACTTAGATCATGGGTCAAAAGATTTAAAAGTGATAAAAAATAATCACCTCATTATTAGAGAGCCCAGCCCACTGCTCTAGTTTAGTTGGCTGTATGGGGTTCTACAGCCTTTGCTGTAACACCCAGGATTTTTCGGATCAGAATCCATAGGTTTCGGAGCGCTTTCGTGGGTCCCGGATCGAGTTTGATAATTAAATCGGATTTTTAGCTATTGGGCTTTCGGACCCCTGTGTAGGGTGAACCGTTGAGTTTTCGGACTCCGAGACGCTGCAAGTGCATTGTGCGTTTTCCGAGAATCGTGGGGGTGATTTTTTCCCCATTTTTTCTATTTTCTGAATTTTTAAATCCCAAATTGTTTTCCTATATAAACCCTTAACCACCCCCTCTCACCCTCATTCTCACACTCTCTCCCTCTCTCCTCTCGTTTCTCTCTTTCTCTCCGTCTCTTCTCCGGGCAGCCGACGGAGGCAGAGACGGGTGAGTGGGGGTGACGAGCGGCGAGGATGGAGCGAGGAATGAGCCAGTGGCACGGTGAGACTTCATCTGTGGATTCGGGGCCTCGGCAGCGATTCAAGAGATGATTTCGTGTGGAATCAACGTCCTCGACGCGGGAAATCGTTGGTGGAGGTAGGGGGACGGATCTAGGGATGTCAATGGGTCAGATACAGTTCGGATAGTGGACTATCTGTTTCCGTATCCGATAAGAAATACTGTATCCGTTTGCTATTCGTTAATAATTCGAAAAATAGTGTATTCGAAACCGTTTTCTAGTATCCGAAAATATGCGGTTAAAGAGCGGTTAACGGATAGTCACCGGTAATAAGAGTACATAAAATATGAAAATTTAATATAAAAAATAGCTCAATTAGAATAAAATCAGTGTTATCAGAACCGACCGGACCGGCCAATCGGACCGGTCCGACTGTGAACCGGTCAAGGAACTGGTCCGATTAAGGTCGGTCCGGTCTAATATTAAAGAACCGGGTGAACCGGACGAACCGCGATTCGACCGGTGAATCGGTCTGAACCGATCCGACCCGATTCACTCTTTAAAATAAAAAAATAAAAATAAAAATATTTAGATATTCAAAATTATATTTATGTGTGAACAAAATTATCTTATTATTATTGATTTGATAAGCTTGCATGAGCATATGTCAACCCTTTAGGGTAGCACTTGCAGTCTCAGAGGAGCATCCACGGCCTCAGAAGAGCATCCTTGGTAACAGGGGAGCATGCAGTCCGGGTTCAAGGCAATTTGATGTCAACAATCAGGGGGGGCACATGCAGTATCCGGGAACGATCCACGGCCTCAGGAGAGCATTTGATGTCTCAGGGGAACATGCATGACCAGAGGTTCAGGGCAAAACATATGTCAACCCTTTAGGGGAGCACATGTAGTCTCATGGGAGCATCCACGGCCTCAGGAGAGCATCCTTGGTGAAAGGGAAGCATGCAGTCAAGGGTTCAAGGCAATTTGATGTCAACCCTTTGGCGAAGCACATGCAATCTCCGACGAGCATCCATGGTCTCAGGAGAGCATTTGATGTCTCAGGGGAGCATGCATGACCAGGGTTCAGGGCAAAGCATATGTCAACCCTTTAGGGGAACACATGCAGTCTCAGGGGAGCATCCACGGCCTCAAAAGAGCATCCTTGGTGCCAGGGGAGCATGTAGTCCGAGTTCAAGGCAATTTGATGTCAACCATTTGGGGGAGCACGTGCAGTCTCCGAGGACCATCCATAGCCCCACGAAAGCATTTGATATCTTAGGGGAGCATGCATGACCAGGGTTTAGGGCAAAACATATGTCAACCTTTTAGGTGAACACATGCAGTCTCAGGGGAGCTTCCAGGGCCTCAGGAGAGCATCGTTGGTGACATGGGAGCATGCAGTCCAGGGTTCAAGACAATTTGATGTCAACCCTTTGGGAGAGCACATGTTATAATTATTATTGATTTGTTGTTATTTATTATTGCAAGATAATTATTGATTTGTGGTTATTTATGTGTGAACAAAAATATCTTATTATTATTGATTTGTTGTTATTTATCATTTTATTTTAGATATATTTGAAGTTTAAATGTTTAAAAGAGTATAGATGTCAATTGTGAAGAGTGAAGACCAATGAAATATTACAAAATTTTAAGGTCAATTTATTTAACCATGTTATTGTTATTTTTTTACTTGTATAGTTACATAATCATGAAATATTTTTTTACTTGGACAACAAAGAGATGGGAACCTCCGTGGTGCTGCCTCCTCTGGGCGCCGCTGGGCGGACCTGATCCTTGAGGGCATTGGGGGCGCTGCCAAACTTGCCATTCATTAGGGTAACTTTTTAATCTACACCGTTAAATTTAGATCTAAGGGATAATATTAATAATATATATATTTTATAATATTTAATGATAACAGACGGATACGGTTTCGGAATGAAGTGTATCTGTTTTCGTATCCGCTATGAAATCGGATATATCCGTATCCGTTAAGTTATCAGGAAAAAAATATCCACTTGCTGTTCGTTAAGTTAACGAAACGGGCGATTAGCGGGTTATTGGTTACCATTCACATCCCTAGACAGATCCCTAGCCCGTGTGTTCCCTTTTCCCGTGATTTATAGGCCGAGGTGAGGCCAAGAGTGGATTTCTTTCCATGCCGGGGCTAAAATGCATGTTTTTAAGTTGAGCGACGAATTCATCGATTTGGCGGGGTTTTTGTGGTTTGAATGGGAACTCCCGGTGCTAAGGAGGTTGGGGAAGAGTTTCCCCATGTTTTCCACATCACCCGGGGTGATTGGGGCGTGGATCGGAGGATCTCGCGCAGATTCGCGAAAGTTCGGATCATAACTGATATCGCGGTCGGTTTCCCAACCGCGCTTGTCTTCTAGAAGATCACCGCAGTGTGCCCAGAGACACCGCGTTCATTTGAGAAGATCAGGGTAAGACGGTCGTGGACGCGGTTGCGCGACCCACCTCGTCCATGGCAGGTCACGGCCCTTAAGTCGATCGCGACCACTTAACGCGGTCACCTCTTCAACCGTGTTGCCAGCCAGTCGACTGGCCCATGCAAGGCCTGTCGACCGACCCCACGGGTAGGTCGACCGAACTCAGCCCTTTTTGCCCGTTTTGGGCCTCCTATCGACCCGGTTGAGACCTTTTAGTCGACCTTTGACCCCGTGGATGTCTTGGACACCCCGTGGGGACCGAGACCGTGTTTTTGGGTGTCGGGAAGAATCATTATTTCTCGATTAGCGTGCCCATGTGATTTTGGAGGTTCGGTTGACCCCATGAGTTCTGGGCTTTCCTATTTCGCTAGATCGAGTTACCGTGTATTTGTGTAGATGCAGAGGGCTATCCCCGCATCATATTACTTTTCGAAAAGCGATTTCCGTGCAGGTCATGAGTGTGGCCATTAACTATGAATCCCAGTGACCTAGTCAGGGGCTGGGGTCTTCTTGGTCTCCCTAAGAAAGGGAATGGACTCGGCGGTTATGAGCCGCCTTAAGGACTCTTTTGATAGTGGTTTCTGACTCTAGGACTAGGGTGGTTTGGCGTAACTCAAGGTCTGAGTCGCGTGACTCAAGGACCGTTGGATTAGCAGGTCTAGTTGACTGTCCAGAGTCTGGTGGCACTGAGCCACCTGGTTCTTCATGACTCGTGCGATGGGTGCGTGTGTAGCCTTGGTACTACGGGTTTTACTCTCTACGGAGAGTGTCCACGTTCAGTGGCCCTCCACTAGTCGTAACTTTCCTGGGCACTCAGGTGCCGACCCACTTGGGAGTGGTGGAGAGCTAGACCCGAGAGACGGTTTTAGGCTGATTGCCCCAGAGCCTCCCACTGTGGCGGCTCAAGTCCGGGTCGAGAGAAAAACCAGCTAGAGGGCCTGACGTAGCGCAGTCAGTCAGTGTGTGCACACGTAGTCTGGGACTTCGGACGTGTGCTGACGAGCACGACCCTGACTAGACCCTTGTCCTTGTGTTACTGGTACGGTGTCTCAGTTTCCACCTAGGACGAGTAAGGACACACTCGAGGCGCGGAGTAAGTCGTCAGTGGACGCATCCGGCCTTGCTTCTAGTGGGTAGCGCTCCTGTCACGCGACACGTGACTCTCTTGACTCATGGTTTGGTTTTACGACTGCGAGACGTGATTTTTCGAGTAGCTTCTGCGAGCTTTCTCGACGTAGATGTCTAGGGTTCCCGGTAGGGTTACCGAGGTCATACCTGTAGACAGTGTAGGGTTCACGATGGCGAGGTCATGACTGCACCTTTGGACCGTGTGGTCCGGTTGGGCCTCCGTCTGCGAGGACGGCCCTTCACGACATAGATGTTGTGGTATTCCCTGGTAGTGTAGTCAGGGTTTTTTTCTTGGTTCAGCGGCCCCCGACTGTGAGATCGGGGTTTGCTACCGTTGCCGGTAGGAGTAGCTTAGAGAGTCGTGGTAACATCGACTACCGTCGTTACCGTTCTTGCTACGGTTGTTACTCCCGTTGTTACTGTTGTTGTTGCTACTCCTGTTACCGTCGTTGTTGTTATTGTTATTGTTATTGCTGTTATCGTTGCTGTTTACCGCCGTTGTTTTAGTGGTGGGGATTCGTGGAACCCCTACTGATCCAATGAGATGAGGCTCACTCCCTTTCTTTTTCAGGTGTGGTGGTTCCTCCTCGAGGTTCGGAGGTGCAGCGCAGCCGTTCGTAGTTGCCAACTTGCCAGAGCCGAGGCGTACCCAGCGATAGAGTACGTTTCTTTCCCTATAGAATGTACTTTGTTGGATTGGACTATGTAGTTAGATTATTAATTGAAACTATAATTTATTATCTATTACTTGAAACAATTAGTTATATAGTTGTTTCCTGCATTATTTTAAATTTCAATGTACCTCCACACACCGATTAACCCTTCTGAGCCTTCCGGCTCGCAGGTGGGAGGCCAGGATTCGAATGGTATCGAATATTTCTCGGTATCCGGATCTTGGGTCGTTACAGATAGTATCAAAGCGTGGTTGTTTGTGGACGTACATGGGAATTTAAGATAAATGCGGCGTTCTAGAGTTCATAAGGTCCAGTACAGTCGGCAGCTGGCATAAGATTTTTATGTTTATTTACTGCGTTGTTTCTCACATGGGAGCTAGAGTGTGCGGTGTTTGGCGTTGCGAAGGCGGATTTAGTTGTTGTCGGGGTGCCTGCAGGGGGCCTGAGGAGTAAGATGGAGATTTACCTTCTCGAGTGGTGATGGCCCCGGTTGTGCTGAGTTGGGCAGAGTTTTGCCGGCAGGTGTGAATCTACGGTGCTGCATTCGAGGAATCAGCGACAAGGCTAGGTGGCTGGTGAGGATAGTTCGTGGCTAGGTGGCCATGAGTGTGCTCCGAGCGAGTTAGTGTTGTTTTAGCCACCTCAATTTGAGGTTTAATCCAACCCCTAAGGCGTCAAGGTCGTGATTTTGGGTGAAAGAATGGATGTCTTGATCGAGGGAGTGCTCGGACGAGCAGAGGATCTTCCTGATGAGTTGTTGATTGCCAAGCCCGACGTTCTTGTTATGCCATGTGGTGTCGGGGATGACGTGCCAGTCCCAATTATTTTTGCGGATTTCGAGGCAAGAATGGGCAGAGATGCCCGAGTGAGTTCTAAGTCTTGCATGCCTACGCATGAAAGAGGTTGTGTTAGTTCTAGATCTGATTTGAGATAGTATGGCGGTGGCTTGGTTCGTGGCCCAGATTATGAAAATTTGGGGCCATTGTGCACCGCACTAGATGCGTCAAGCGAGGCGGCAGATGAGATGTGAAGGTTCCACTGCAGATTCAAGATCTAAGGATAAGCTTCGGCAGGTATCGATCATGGTTTGTGTTGTGACTCTTGGCGTGGTGGTCCACGCGGCAGCAACTCAGAGATGGATATTTTGAGGACTCGAGAGTTGAGGATGGATTGGAGTCAGCAAGGACAAGTTCGAGGGAATAATGTCCTGCGGTTAATAGTGTAGTAGCCTTCGAGCCTGGCATCCTTATAGTGATTTTCTTCGCTCCTCGATAAGTGTTTTGAAGTGTTAATGACTATGGGATTAGAGACAAGTATAAGTAGGGAGCGTGTTGCAGCGGCTAGCTCAACCACTGTAGCAAAGCGTGGCTGGCGATCAGCAGAGTCAGTGCTCGAAGCGTGGTGAGTTACTATTCGGCAAGCTGTGATAGTGTGCCGGGTGATGCTACCAGTGTGGTCCGACGGAACCCTTGATAAGTGTTGTCGGAAAAGTTGACCTGATAATGGCAACAATTTTTCTTGGTGCTGGAAGGTGAGGTTCCCAGTGCGCGTGAGATTCAAGGTCAGGTCAAGCGTGGAGACCTCCCGCTTCGTAGGAGGTATGTTGGTGTCTCCTTGGTTGGAGAGAATTGTGCTACGAGCGGCTGGTGAGGCTAGCCAGTGGTCAGCTATGATAATGCCTGGAAGAGGCCCAGTTAAGTCCGAGAATTCAGAATGTTGTAGGAAGGACCCAGCTGTGGCAAAAATCTGCGATGTGTGGAGACCCGTGTAGTTTGTCGTGCCATTGACCAGACCTCTATGGTGATAAGGCGGCACGTATCTGCCTTGGAGGTTTATGCCATGGATTGATAAGGTTGTGCCCTGTGGCTCTGTAGTGAGAGCGGAACCGGGGATTAACAAGTGTCCATTTGGAATAATAGTGATAAAGATTCGATGAGACTGTGTAATGAACGATGCCTGAGTATGGAGGTCCCTGGAGGGATGTCGTCAAATGAGAGCCTTGGTCTTGTGGCCAGGTTGGGAAGAGTTCCTTGTAAGTCTGAGTCTAGAGCTATTGTGGACCGAGGATTGTGGAGCCATGTCGTTTGGTTCGTCGTGCACCCCTGAGAGGGTAGAGTCGTCGTGAGAATCAGAATCGGATGCAGTGTCCGAGTGAGGACCTGTGTAGTCGAAAGCGCGCCTAGGCGCTCGCCTAGGCGGTGAGGCGGGGCGGGGCGACGGCAGGCCGCCTCGCGTCGTCGCGGCTCGCCGAGGTGAATGCCTCGGGCACGCCTCACTCGCCTCGGCGCACTTCGGCCACTCGCCCGCTTGCCTGCTCGCCCGGCAGCTTGCTCGGAGCCTCGGATCCGCGTATCGGGTCCTAATACCCGTTAACAATGCCGAGCCGGATCTTTTAAACCCGCAAGGGTTTTGCACCGTCTTCAACTGAGGACTGACATGAGAAGCGGTAATGGTCAGTGTAATAGTCAACGGATGAACCGTCGAGATTTTGAGTGAGCTTATTGGGCCTGGTAAAGGAGCATGTAAGGGGAAAGTTGAGCGAGCTGAATTTTCCGTTGGCGTATAGTTGGTGACCGACGAATGGACTTTCACAGACAAAAGATGTCGGTTCTAGTAAATTGAGAGTGGCGAGAGCTGTAGTCAGGCGAGGCCTTGGGTGGCCGGTTATAATATGCCCTCTCTCCGGATTGGATCTGTTGGAGATTTGTGTTCGGACCGGAGCTGGTCTAGTGCTGTTATTGGCGTTCGGCTTGCCGGGTATGAGATGGTTCATGGCATGGAGCCGACGGAATAGTGGCAGTCAATTGAGATGACTGCGTGAGCTGGTTGAGGCTCAGTGGTAGTTATCCCTTGTGCACGGCATGAGGTTAGTCAGCAGGATGAGAAACTGACGTTTGGTTGGTCCGCCGAGAATGAATGTTATCGGTGGCAGGTTTTCGTGACACGGGTCACATCTCCGCAATATGCGAGTTGGTGGCAGCGATGCCATGGAATTTCGTTGTAGCTGAGGTAGTGCCAGACTTGTGTCTTTTCGTGTGCTATGCTCGCTCTGAGAATCAATGTGTATTGAGAAATGGAGTGAGATGATTTTGTTCGTGATCATAATCTAGTTGTCCCTCAGGAGAGGTGGTTTCGCGAGAATCGAGATTTTAACTGGAGCTCTGGGAGCGTGGCCAGCTGGACAAGTTGTTCTTCCCCTATGGCATTGAGGTTGCTTTAAATTTCGAGGGAGAAATTATTGTAAGGAGGGGAGGACTGTAACACCTAGGATTTTTCGGATTTGGCGATTTTTTGTGGTTTGAATGGGACCTCCTGGTGCTGAGGAGGATGGGGAAGAGTTTCCCCATGTTTTCCCCATCACCCAAGGTGATTGGGGCATAGATCGGACGATCTCGCGGGGATTCGCGAAAGTCCGGATCGTAACTGATATCGCGGTCGGTTCCCAAACCGTGTTTGTCTCCTGGAAGATGAACGCAGTGTGCCCAGACACAGCGTTCATTTGAGAAGATCAGGGTAAGGCGGTTGTGGACGCGGTCGCGCGACCCTCAGGTCGACTGCGACTACTTAACGCAGTCGCCTCTTCAACCGCATTCCCAGCCAGTCGACCGGCCCATGCAGGGCCTGTCGACCAACCCCCGCTGGTAGGTCGACCGAACCCAGCCCTTTTTGGGCCTCCGGCCGACCCGATTGAGACCCTTTAGTTGACCTTTGGTCACGTGGATGTCCCGGACACCCCGTGGGGACCGAGACCCTGTTTTTAGGGGTCCGAAAGAATCATTATTCCTCGATTAGCGTACCCATGTGATTTTGGGGGTCCGGGTGACACCATGAGTTCCGAGCTTTCCTATTTTGCTAAATCGAGTTACCGTGTATTTGTGTAGGTGCGGAGGGGTGTTGTAATATCTTGAGAATTTAATTAGAATTTAATAGTGAAATTTAAAATTTTTTAAAAAGAAATTCTTTTTGGAGAAGCTCAAATAATTCATAAAAATATGGAAAATAATAATAATCGTGTAGAGAACGAAAAGTTTAGACTATTGTCCTTCTAAGTCAAACCCTAATTTAAATCCTAACCAAGCCGAATTAAGGAATTAAGGCTAAAATCGGACCTTAGAGTATCTAGACTTTAGATTGCCTAATTAGAGTCCAAATCGCGATCAATTGAGCCAAAATCAAGCCCATTAGATCCGTCTTGATTGGTAGCCCAATAGCCCTCTCTTTTCTCACCAAAACCCTAACTCTAGAATTCTAATTTGGTGGCGAACGGCGACGCACGACTTGGTCAGCGTGGGTTTCGCACACGAATTGTGCGTGGGACTCTATCCCATCTTATCCTCGAATCCAGATGCTATTGACCCTATAAAACTAGCCCTAGCTCGACCTAGTATCAACATTTGCTGCGGCTGCCGGCGAGGAGCAGGGACGTGGGAGTATTTGGCGACGTGAGCGAGGTATCAGAGCCAGGTTTCTAAGTTCCTAGATTTATAAGTGATGTCGTAGAACCTGTAACCTTTAAATTATAAGGATCTGACCCTGTGAGATTGGGTAGAGACTTGGGGTTGAGTTAACTAATAAACTCTACAAGATTCTCGCTAGACTATTTTTAATTAATTTTTTCCTGCACATATATAGGAGTATATTCCGATGGCGACAAAACGTGCGCAATGGAGGGATATGCAGCGTATGGTGCAGGGCTTGACTCAGGCCCTCTAGCAGGTAGCCCAAGGAGGAGCAGTACACCATGGAGCCGGTGATCTCCATCGGAATTTTCGAGGCTTGAATCCTCCACGATTTGGTGGATCGGCGGATCCTGATGAAGCCGAGAATTGGTTGAAGGAGATAGAGCGAGTTTTTAGAGTTATGCAGTGCGGTGATCAAGATCGGGTGCTCTTGGCGACCTTCTAGCTGGAACGCTGTTGCACCCGAAATTATCTCAAATTAATTTGAGAAATTGTTGCTATGCAACGTTCGACGAGAAGAACGGCGTATCGTCAATACCGTCGAACTACGGAGTATCTCTGTGATTTAGGGTCCATCGACCCGACAATATTATCATGGTCGACATCGCAGCAAGAAGGTTAACAAGGAAGAAACAGGTGTATACCGGTCAGAGTAGCCGAGCAAGTGTATCACATGGCCCAGACGGGCGCAAAGCTTCCTCCCTATGCGGCGACGAACGACCAGACAAACAAACAATGCTCCTTCCACGGACGCGATGCTGCCACGCGGCGAAGGAGCGATCTCCCCGAGATATATAGCTCCGCCCCGGCTCTTCTCCAACCCAGAACGACAAAAAGAGGGTGCAGCGACGTCCAAAGGAGTCAAAAGGCATCCCGGCAGGTCAAATGACCCCTCGGGGTCCGAACCGCGGAGGAGGAGGGGGTCACGCGGCCGCCCCCGGGACTCAGCGGGGTTGCGCGCGCGCACACCCCGAGGGGGCGCGTGGTCCCGCTGGACCCCAGCGGGGTCGCGCACACGCCCCGAGGCACGTGTGACCCCGCTGGGGGGTTCAACGGGGTCGCGCGACCCCGCTGGCCCCCTGGCAGGGTCGCACGACCTCCCAGGGGTCCGCGCGACCCCGCCGGGGTCCGCCCCCTGGCGGGGTCACGCGACCTCCCGGGGGCTCGGGCGACCCCGCCCGGGTCCGCCCCCCTCCGGGGTCAGGGTTTTCAAAAAAAAAGAAAGAAGATTAAAAAAAAAGAAGATTTTTAACCCCCTCAGAGGGGTCATGCGGCCTTTTTTTGTGGCCAGGTCAAAATGACTTTTTGCCACCCCACCTTGACAGAATCGGGGCAAATTTGTTCGTTTGACCCCTCTGGGCCCTCCCGCCTTCTATAAATAGACCCTAAGGGTCCAAGTGGACACAGACAAGAACAGGAGAGTTACGTACGAAGCACTTCTGGCACTCGGAACATCCAGCATTTGGAGTTTGTTCGTTTGTTTCGGCCCGTGTGGGGTAAGTCCCCGGGTCTTGTATTTATGCCCCTACGGGGTATATTTACATTTACGCCCCTCAGCGGGCCATGTTTGTAATTATGTCCCTCAGCGGGCCATGTTTTGTAAGTCTTTACGTCTCGGGACGACTAAATCAAGTGGTTCTATCCTTACAATGGTAGAATTACGAAAACGTCCTCCCCGGGACCGTAAAAGACCAAAGTCCTGTAATTGGCAGTTATACCCAGCAATCTTTTGTAATTGGGACTACGTCCCTATCTCCCGTTCTAACGCGGACTTTTGTACAGTCGACAATTCGCCGACAACCCTTGTACTCATTCAGACTATAAAAGCACTCAGCATGTTTTATGTATATCCTCGGGTGGGAAAATTATAAGAAAACCCCCGACTTGTCAAAATTGCATATATGCCCCTCCTTCGACCAAATTGACAGATGTGCGCCTTCTATGAAGCCTCTTGTCACTCCTTCGGTCCGGGAGTGTTGTCACCTCAGTTCGATACTCGGGTATCACTTTAAACCTAGGTCTAGGGTATGATAAAATTACCAAAATATCCCTGGAACCTAAAAGTGGCCTAGTAGCCTCCTAAAACCCTCCAGAAAGAGCCTCAGTGCCTTAGGGAGTTAGGGATCCAATCCTACTTCCATTCCAGCCCAGAAATTTCCGCAATGCCTCTGGCCTGAAAAATTACCAAAATACCATTGGGTTGGTAAAATTACCAAAATACCCTCGGGGTTCAGAAAACCTCCCGTGACTTCAATTATGCCTATGGCTTCCCCCAAATCATCTTCATATTCTCAAATCCTAGGGTTTTGCCCAAATATGACCTCAGTTAAAACCCTAACTTAGTCGTTGTTTCTGTTGGTCGGTGGTGAGTGAGTGGACATTGTGAACCCTCCAAGAGAGTTTGCCCTCAACATCAGAACCCCTGTAGAAGACTTTTGAGATTTCTTTGACAGTTAAACAAAGGTGTTCGGACGTTAGGCCGATGTAAATCAACACTGACTCCGGTCAGTGGGGAAAGGTCCAGCACTCGAACCCAAATCGTCTGATACGATGCGCACACACGGAACCACCCTCCACTCAGATGGAGGGGGAATGTCTCTTTTCAAAAAGAACATTCATCCATTTATTTTTCCCACGTGAAAATATTCCGTGTCTCACAAACGCGATGCGCGTGCTTGGTAGGAATCGGTGGAATAGGCGTGCAACGTGGGAGGAATTTAAGGAGTTCTTTAACAGCAAGTACTTTTCAGATCGTGTCCAGGAGAAGAAGGCGGCAGAGTTTTCACATGCCTTGGCTTCATATGTAGAAGTATGGTGCAGCATGTGTATAGGGAAGGCAACCAAGTTGCCGATGCCTTGGCTTCATATGCCTGTGGTATTCAAGACAATATTATTTTCACACATACGAGAGACCTCCCGCTAATGGCAAGGGGGGCGCTCAAGATGGATAAAGTAGGATTGCCCACATTACGACATTGTAACTAGACTAGTGGGCAACTCTACATGTTTTTTAGTTTCTTCATTTTGGCTGTTCATACAGGGGTATGCCCCGAAATCATTGTATTCATTCATTTCTATTAATAAAAATAGGACCACAGGATTAGTCTGGGGGAGTGAGAACATTCTCCCCTTCTGGGGGAGGGTGCGCTCGATCAGATATCGATCCTGTCGGTCGGTTCTTTGCCAAAAAAAAAAAAGGCGGCAGAGTTTGCTGCTCTGAAATAGAGGAACTTGTCAGTTGCAGAGTATGAAGCACAATTCGCCAGGCTGTCTCATTATGCAACGCATTTGGTGTCCACCGAGAAGATGAAGGCCAAGCGATTTATGAACTGGTTGAAGCTTCAATATATTAACCAGTTGACACCGATGGAGATCTCTACCTATGCCGAGATTGTCAGGAAAACTCAAGTTCTTGAAGATACATTAGAGATGGCTGAGAGAATCCGAGGAAAGAACCCTAAGAAAGAGTAGACCACTAGTCCTGAGAATTTCAAACCCAACAATGGCAAGAAGAGGCCCAATGGCGGGTCAAGTTTCCCACAGGATAAGAAGTCGAGGAATGGTGATAAGAAGGCAGGTTCGACTATCCCGTCTAAAGACTATTTGCAAGTTTTGTGACCGGCCAGGTCACAAGATGGAGGAGTGTTGGCGCAAGTTAGGCGCCTGTTTACGCTGCGGAAGCCGGGACCATCGTATCCTCGAATGTCCTCTCCTGTCAGATCAAGTTACACCAAATAAGTCGCAAAGAGGTCAGAAGCGACAGGGCAAGCTCCAAGCATTACAGGAAACCGAAACAGAGGCCACCGAGGAGGGTGGATTGGTTGAAGGTACACTGGTTGTTTTTGATAAGCCGGCATTCGTTCTCTTCGATACCGGAGCAACGCATTCTTTTATTTTTCAGAGTTTTGCTAAATCCTTAACTATGAAACCGATATTAATGAATTCTCTATTGAAAATTTCAACCCCTATTGGTTTGGGGTCAGCAATTAAATATTACTACCCCTCTAGTAAGATCCTGATTAGTGGGCAGAATATGCCAGCTGATTTGGTTTGTATGGCAATGAAAGATTATGAAGTAATCCTAGGAGCTGATTGGTTGGCTAGAAATGAAGCTAGTGTTCATTGTAGAACTAGCTCCGTGTCTTTTTCTGGACACCCCGAGCTTTCTTTTGTTGGGGTTAGGCACTCTAAGTCCGTGCCGCTTATTTCAGCTCTTCGAGCTGAGAAGTTATTGAAGAAAGGATGTCAGGCTTTTCTAGCTTTGGTTTCTTTAACCGATAAGAAGGAGTTTGAGATTAAGAACATCCCTGTTGTTCGAGATTTTCTAGATGTTTTTCTTGAGGATTTGCCAGGACTTCCGCCTGAGAGAGAGGTAGTCTTTTCCATTGATCTAATTCCTGGCGCGTCCCCCGTTTCTAAGGCTCCGTACCGTATGTCTCCTACGGAGTTAAGGGAATTAAAGAGGCAATTAATGGAGTTGCTCGAGAAGGGATAGTACATCCCCGTGGGGAGCCCCGGTATTGTTCGTACGAAAGAAGGATGGTTCGTTGAGACTGTGCATCGACTACCGGCAATTGAACCAGCTTATTGTCAAGACCAAGTACCCATTGCCGAGAATAGATGAACTGTTCGATCAGATAGCGGGAGCACAATATTTCTCTAAGATTGATCTTCGATTAGGGTACCATCAACTGCGGATCAAGGACAATGATATCTTTAAAACTGCCTTTCGTAGCAGGTACGGGCATTTTGAATTTGTGATAATGCCTTTTGGACTAACGAATGCTCCTGCAACTTTCATGCAATTGATGAATAGTGTGTTCCGGCCCTACCTAGACCAGTGGGTCGTGGTGTTTATCGATGATATTTTGATATACTCTAAGAGTGAGGAAGAGCATGCTGAGCACTTGAGGATGACGTTGAATTTACTGAGAGATCATCAATTATACGCCAAGTTTAGTAAATGTGATTTCTGGATGCAGGATGTGTCTTTTCTGGGACACATTATCACTAAGGAAGGAATTTATGTTGACCCCTCGAAGGTGGAGGCAGTAAGAAACTGGGATAGGCCTGCGAATGTAACCGAAGTAAGAAGTTTTCTCAGCCTAGCAGGTTACAATCGGAGATTCATTAAAGATTTCTCTAAGATTACGGTACCCCTGACCAGATTGACCCGCAAGGAGAATCGGTTTGAGTGGTCGGAAGATTGTGAGCGGAGTTTCCAAACTCTGAAGGACTGTTTGACCACTGCCCCAGTTTTGGCCTTGCCTTCTGGAGAAGGAGGATTTGAAGTCTACACGGATGCTTCGGACATTGGCTTGGGTTGTGTGCTTATGCAGAATGGCAAGGTAATAGCCTATTCCTCTAGGCAACTGAGGAAGCATGAAGAGAATTATCCCGTCCATGACTTGGAACTTGCTGCAGTAGTGTTTGCCCTGAAAATTTGGAGGCACTATTTATACGGAGAGGCTTTTACTGTATTCTCTGACCATAAGAGCCTTAAATACCTGTTTTCTCAGAAGGAACTTAACATGAGGCAGAGAAGGTGACTCGAGTATTTGAAGGATTTCTATTTCTCTATTGAGTACCATCCTGGAAAAGGTAATGTGGTGGCTGATGCTTTGAGACGCAAGCCAATAGCAAACTTGTCAAATCTCATGTTGCAAGAATGGAGACTACTGGAACAGTTGGCTAGTTTAGACCTCAATGTTAGCAAGGATCGGGTCATGATCGCTCAGTTTCAGCTTCGTCCAGAATTATTGATGGAAATCAAGTCCCTGCAAGGAAATGGTCCGATATTGGTAGAGATCAAGGAAAGTATGCGCAATAGACCAGATTTTATATTAGCCTATGACGGCAGATTGTTGTTTCGAGAAAGAACATGTGTTCCTGATGTAGCTGAAGTAAAAGACAAGATCTTAGAAGAAGCCCATAGGTTCAGGTATACTATTCACCCTGGAGGTACTAAGATGTACCGGGATTTAAGAAGGACCTTTTGGTGGCCGAGCATGAAAAAGGAAGTGGTAGAATTGGTGAGTAGATGCTTGGTATGTCAGTAAGTAAACGCTGAACATTTCAGACCTGCTGGGATGTTAAAGCCGCTCGATTTACAACAATGGAAATGAGAGAGCGTCGGCATGGATTTTATCATGGGTCTACCTAAGACTCGTGGTGGATTTGATGCGATATGGGTTATTGTTGATAGACTGACTAAATCTGCTCATTTCTTATCCATTAAGTCAAAGTGGACAGTTGATGTTTTGGCTGCTCTGTATATGAAGGAAATTATAAGACTTCATGGAGTACCGGTAAGCATTGTGTCAGATAGAGATCAAGTTATTTACTTCGCATTTTTGGAGGAGACTGCAAGAGTCCTTGGGAACCCCTCTGAATTTTAGCACTGTCTTTCATCCTCAGACAGACGGACAAACTGAAAGAACTAACCAGATCGTTGAAGATATGCTAAGGGCTTGCATGATTGATTTTGGAGGTAGCTGGCATGAGCACTTGGCTTTGATTGAGTTCGCCTACAATAACAGTTACCAGTCCAGCATCCAGATGGCTCCGTTCGAGGCTCTTTATGGAAGAAGTTGCCGATTACCATTGTGTTGGGATGAGGTAGGAGAGAAGCAATGGCTGGGATCAGATCTCATTTCAGAATCATCCAAGAATATCCGTGTTATCCGAGATCGTCTGCAAGTGACACAATCGAAACAGAAAAGTTATGCTGATAGTAGAATGAGAGTCTTGGAGTTTCAAGTCGGCGAGCATATATTCTTGAAGGTTTTGCTTATGAGAGGAATTCAAAGGTTTGGCATTCGTGGCAAGCTAAGTCCGAGATACGTTAGCCCTTTCGAGATTTTGGAGAGAGTTGGAGAAGTTGCTTACAGATTAGCTTTATCACCTCAGTTATCTGGAGTGCACAATATTTTTCACGTATCTATGTTACGGAAATACGTTTATGACCCCACTCACATCATTCAACATGCGGATCTGGAATTAAAGGAAGATTTGACTTATGAGGAAAAACCTATAAAGATTTTGGATCGAAAAGAGCAACAACTCAGGAATCGTTCCATATCTATGGTCAAAGTTCAATGGAGCCGACGAGGAACCGAAGAAGCTACTTGGGAGTCTAAAGATGCTATCCGAAAGTAATACCCCGATTTATTCTAAGGTCAGTTATCTTACTATCCTCATTTCGATTAGCGCAGTGAATTTGGAGGACCAAATTCCTTAAAGTGGGAGAGGGTATAACATCTTGAGAATTTAATTAGAATTTAATGGCGAAATTTAAAATTTTTAAAAAAGAAATTCTTTCTGGAGAAACTCAAATAATTCATAAAAATATGGAAAAATAATAATCGTGTAGAGAACGAAAAGTTTAGACTATTGTCCTTCTAAGTCAAACCCTAATTTAAATCCTAACCAAGCCGAATTAAGGAATTAAAGCTAAAATCGGACCTTAGAGTATCTAGACTTTAGATTGCCTAATTAGAGCCCAAATCGCGATCAATTGAGCCCAAATCAAGCCCATTAGATCCGTCTTGATTGGTAGCCCAATAGCCCTCTCTTTTCTCGCCAAAACCCTAACTCTAGAATTCTAATTTGGTGGCGAACGGCGGCGCACGACTTGGTCAGCGTGGGTTTCGCGCACGAATTGTGTGTGGGACTCTATCCCATCTTATCCTCGAATCCAGATGCTATTGACCCTATAAAACTAGCCCTAGCTCGACCTAGTATCAACGTTTGCTGCGGCTGCTGACGAGGAGCAGGGACGTGGGAGTATTTGGCGACGTGAGCGAGGTGTTCTTCGTGCGGTTCAGGTGCTTGCGATCGTCTTCTTCCTTTGATTAAGGTAAGTGATGGTAGACCAAATTCATAATAAAATATACCCTTAGAAGCGTCTGCAAGTCCTCTTTCGATCCATATTAAAAGCCCCAAATTTCATCCTGTATAGAGATCGTATGATAGATTTTAGTAGAAGCATGTCAACTAGGGTTTCATCCATGCTTAGCTTTCACATTTTGATCTGATCGTAGGCTATCTAGCGGGCTAAAATCAAATTAAGCATGCCTCATTATGTAAAATTTTGTGCTCTTTCTAGTAGTTCTGTTTTGCCCAATTATTATGCATTGTTCATCGTGAATTTCGTCTCGCAATTGGGGTCTATCAAAGATCGCCGGAGACCGGGCGTGTCGACCTATTTGCGGTCGTAACAGGAACCGCCTGGGACTCTAGCGGTCGAACGATAGACCGTTTCCCCGGTCACTGTTCTGGACCATGCGGATTGTCAAATGACCGTTTAAGGAACCCTGGCGGTCGCTCGACAGACCATTTTCCCCTATTTACCAGTTCTGTTGATCGTCACCTTAAGCGATCATTCGATAGACCGCTAGCCTCTGTTAGCGGTCCTCTATAGACCGTCTCGTGTCGTTGATTCCTTTTCGTATGATTTGATTATGTTGATTACCTCAGCTAGATGGCATGTGTAGGATAGAAACCCACAAAAGAATTGGTAAATTATGGAATATATGAACTGATCTAACTATGTTCATGATTAATCTCTCTTCCATTTCATCACACTACGTTCTCCAACATGATCTTGGTTATAAAATTGAAACTTGTATCAACATGTCACAATGTGAAAATTATCTAGGATTGTTTGACAATCACTCCACTCCAGTGGTACTGACTGACCGATCATCTACCGTTTTTTGATGTTTCATTAAACCTTTAATCTTGTAATGGCTAGGACTCTCCGCCGGATATTCCTTCCGTCGAACTAGTACCTCCATTATGAGACCTCCGTAAGACCCCGCGAGTCTGGGATTCCCACTAAGACGCCGGGCGGGTTGTATCCTCAAGACCTGCACCCAATTACCCGATCGAATCGCCTGTTTTACAGCCCGGAGTTCGGGTCTATCTTGGCTTAAAGGCGGCCCTGGGCTAGACCGTCTGGTGTTTTAAGCGGTCTAGTCATGACCGTTTTCTTGCTGGCCATGAGCCAGGTTCTGCTGGTCGTCTCCCTTGTTTCCCATCGACCTAGCAATGTCTAAGTTGACCAAATCGCCTTTCACTCGACCTGAGAGGTGTGGGCTGGACCCTGGTTCAGTTCCATCATGTCTTGGGTGGGCTAGGAGCCCATTAGGTCGACTGTTTCAGTCTAGCTGGGCCCTGAATAGTTGCGGTTGTCATTGGACCGTTTTCATCCTCCAAGCGGCCGTCCAAGGACCGTTTCTGGATGGGGCGGCCCAGTAAGAGACCGTTTACCTTGATGTGGCCCAGGAACTTTCTCGTGTTTGGCGGCCCCCTGTGGACCGTTTCCATTTGGTAAACGGCCCATCTAGGACCGTTTTAATTCTTGACTCTGGGTCTTGTTCTTCTGGCCCAATATCGCCTGTAGCGGTCCATGTTAGACCGTTTTTGTCTTGTTACGGCCCAGGTATGACCGTAACTCAGCCTGAAGCTCGTTTCACGTGGTTCTTGTGTGTTCTGATAAGCTGAGCCAAGATGGGCTTAAGTTACAATAAATCCTCATTTGGTTCTTGTTCCTTACAAGCCATAAATCTTATGGATTTCCATTCTATTATTGAAATCTCTCTCGATCTTAGAGATTAAGTTACATAGCTTGACCTTGGAATTCTTGGCCGATTCCAATAAATGTCTAGATATTACTTGGGATCTTGGATCTACTAAATCAATGCCAACGCATCAAAAGGGCCCGGTCTGATCCTAGGAGGAGCGCCCGAAAAGTACTAGTGCCCTAGGGAGTTGTAATGACATGGTGAGGCATTACACCGAGTGCATGACTAGCGTGTGTCTATGACATTCATCCATTTTCTCTGTACATTTTATTAGATTCCTATATGGAATTTATATCGATATGACTTGCTTGTTTGCGTGCCTGATCAGCAAATTCATGGAAATTGATATATCTCGATTCAATTCATTCTATTAATTTCGTTCCATGAGTTTCTATGTTAACTTGTTTTATCGTTCTTAGTTTGCATGCATGACAGTAATTAACTTGATTAACTACTTAAACTTGCCTGCTATTGCCTACTGAGCATTCGCTCATCCAGTTTTCCCCCATTTTCAGGTAGCTCTGAGGAGGAAACGCAAACGGACGAGGATGGGCAAGAGTAAAGACCTGGAGCGGCCCCGATAGGCGTGAACCTTGCTAATGTCATAGATAGACGTCGGAGTGGTCTTAGAGTTATTTTAAGAGTCGTTGTTTATTGTTAGTCCAGTTGCTCAATTCGAGTTGTAATCTTTTCTTTCTTCTTCTCTTCGAGTCGAATTATAAGGTGTATGGAAACATTTTTATTCTCTATGTATGAGTAAATTGGTAATTATAGAGTAATTCCTTCTCCTTGCAATTATGCTCTTTTAATTTCGTTCTGTTATCATGAATGTATTTAATTGCCGCGTTCCGATATTCCGCGTCGTGGCGTGACAGGTGTCCCCGCATCATATTAGTTTTCGGAAAGCGGTTTCCGTGTGGGCCATGAGTGTGGCCATTAACTATGAATCCCAGTGACCCGGCCAGGGGCTGGGGTCTTCTTGGTCTCCCTAAGAAAAGGAATGGACTCGACTGTTATGAGCCGCCTTAAGGACTCTTTTGACCGTGGTTTCTGACTCTAGGACTAGGGTGGTTTGGCGACGTGGTGCCGTATTTTACAACGGCCTTGGCATGAGGTCCGTGACTCAAAGACCATTGGATTAGCAGGTCTAGCTGATTGTCCAGAGTCAGGTGGCATCGAGCCACCCAGTTCTTCGTGATTCGTGCGATGGGTGTGTGCGTAGCCTTGGTACTACGGGTTTTACTCTCTACGGAGAGTGTCCACGTTCAGTTACCCCCCACTAGTCGTAACTTGCCTAGGCACTCAGGTGTCGACCCACTTAGGAGTGGTGGAGAACTAGACCTGGGAGAGACAATTTTAGGCTGGTTGCTGTAGGGCCTCCCACTATGGCGGCTCGAGTCAGGGCCGGGAGGAAAACCAGCTAGAGAGCCTGACGTAACGCAGTCAGTCAGTGTGTGCACACGTGATCGGGGACTTCGGACACGTGCTGACAAGTATAACCCTAACTAGACCATTGTCCTTGTGTTACTGGTTCGGTGTCTCAGTTTCCACCTGGGGCGAGTGGGGAGACACCCGGGGCGAGGATTAAGTCGTCAGTGGACGCATCCGACCTTACTTCTAGTGGGTAGCACTCCTGTCATGCGACACGTGACTCTCTTGACTCGTGGTTTGGTTTTCCGTCTATGAGACGTGGCTTTTCAAGTAGCTTCTGCGAGCTTTCTCGACGTAGAGGTTTAGGGTTCCCGATAGGGTTACCAAGGTCATACCCGTAAACAGTGTAGTGTTCACGACGGCGAGGTCGTGACTGCACCTTTGGATCACGTGGTCCGGTTGGGCCTTCGTCTGCGAGGACGGGCCTCCACGACATAGATGTTGTGGTATTCCCTGGTAGTGTAGTCAGGGTTTTTTTCTTGGTTCGGCGGCCCCCGACTATGAGATCGGAGTTTGCTACCGTTGCCGGTAGGAGTAGCTTAGAGAGCCGTGGTTCCTTCGACTGCCGTCGTTACCGTTGTTGCTACGGTTGTTACTCCCGTTGTTATTCTATTTTTGCTACTCCTGTTACCATTGTTGTTGTTATTGTTATTGATGTTATCGATGTTGTTTACCGCCATTGTTTTAGTGGTGGAGATCCGCGGGACCCCTACTGAGCCAATGAGACGAGGCTCACCCCCTTTCTTTTCAGGTGTGGTGATTCCTCCTCGAGGTTCAGAGGTGTAGCACAGCCGTTCGTAGTTACTAGCTTGCCAGAGCCGAGGCGTACTCAGCGATAGAGTACGTTTCTTTCCCTATAAACTGTACTTTGTTGGACTGAACTCTATAGTTAGATTATTAATTGAAAATGTAATTTATTTCCTGTTATTTGAAACAATTAATTACATAGTTGTTTCCTGCATTATTTTAAATTTCAATATACCTCCACACACCGATTAACCCTTTCGAGCCTTCCGGCTCGTAGGTGGCAGGCCAGGATTTGAATGGTATCGGGTATTTCCCGATATCGGATCTTGGGTCGTTACACTTGCTCTGATAGATGTTTTCAAAAACATTGTTTACCTTTACAGGCTTTGCTCAAACATGGTCAGGCACCAAGCATGGTTTCTCCCTCCCTCCCTTACATGCCCCCATCCACTTTTCTTCTTCTCCAATTATGCGGGTTCTGACATGGATCTATCATGACACAGCCCTCACAGCCTCCAACCCTGTGCCTGGATCTGCAACATAGGCATGTGATGTTTCCAGATATCCACTGTGGCAATTCTACTGCCCCATCCTGCCTATGCATGATCACCTCTTGTGAACACACTGGCCAAATTGATGGGCCACTACCACCATTTAGACAAGGCCATCTGTCAAACCATCATCTCATGACACAAACATCTAGAAAGCTGCAGAAGATGAAGCATGTGAATGTTGACCAACAGTGAAAATTTTGTGAACACAATAAATATCCTTTACAATTCCAATATGAAGGTCTGTCAAAAACCTCTTCCACCTCCAACATTCCACTAGAAACAAGATCAGAAGCATTCAATTGTGATCTGATTCAAAATCTTATTAAGAAACTATTAATCCTCACCAGAATTGAGGGGGTGTTTCTGCCTGCAACTCCAACCTGTTTACGACTTTGCTTTCAGCCACATTTGAGCTGTGCACATTAAATGGATGAGACACTGAAGTATTTAGAAGTGAGTTAAACATTTTCCTTTCCAAATATTCATCAGGTTCGAGGATCATCTTACTAAATGGTTGCATACAAGTATAAGAAAGAAAGGAAAACTGACTTTCGATATCAAATATTAGGCAAACCACCTTGTTACAACCTCATCCTCACCAAAAGGAGGCAAAAAGATATAAAGAGTTGCTAAATAACATCAATGACAATAACCTTAGAAAAGGACTGATATCAAATAAACCTGAAGGAAAGATAAAATTACCCCTCAGATGAAAGCAAAATCCCTTGTAGCACTGTCTTCAGTGCCCTTGCTGCAGTAGCACCAATACACATAACAAATCCAAACAAATGGAAACTTGGCTCCCCCTGTAAATACATATAGAAAAATAAAAGAATGACATTTTGACTTTTGAAGACTATAATATTATACGGCAATTATATTCACCAGAATGCATTCAAGTTTGGATCTGTAAAACCTTGTAACACTAATAAATCAGCAGAGTCTGTAAAACATGAGTCAGTGTTGAAATCAAAACATGTCAGAAGCATCACGTATGTCACTAAGTAGACATTCAACCATAAGAATAAGTAGTGTATCAGAAAGTCTACATTGTGGGGAAGCAGAACCAATTTCTCGTATCTCAGCAAGAATCTTGGTAGTTGTCTCCGACAAATTTGGGGAAAAGGAGATGGAGAAAAGTGAATAGAACATGCTGCAGGAAGGGGTGGCCAAGTGTCTCCCAGTTATGTGCGAGGGGAGTTTACCCCTCATTTGAGTACCTCCCCTCACCCCAGAGAGAGAGAGAGAGAGAGAGAGAGAGAAGGCTGCAAAATATACATCCATATTCCTGTTATAAACCAGATAAGTTGCAAAGGAGAACTAAAAACCAAATTTGAAAAGGGAACATTATCCGTACACCCTTAAAATCTTCTAATATTACCCTTATACCCTTACCTTTATAATATTTACGTAATACCCCTCAAATATTTACAACGGATATCCTGTGCCCCAACCGGGTCTCACACATGGTTTGACGGATCGGGCCGGGTCGGCCCGACCCGCACGACCCGCACGACCCGCCCCGACCCAGGCGCCCAGCGGGTCGGGCGGGGCATGGGTCATGGGCGGGTCGGACTGGCCCGCACCGACCCGTCCGTCCCGCCACGTACCAGACCGTCCGTGGACAGGACGGGCTACTACGTGCGGGACGGCCCGCTCGTGCCGGTCCGACCATTTAACGGGCCGGTGGGGGGGGGGGCGTTCCAGGCAGGCCGTGGCTAGCTGGGTGCTGAGCGGCGGTGGACGGCGGCGACCGGCGAGCGGCGGTGCACGGCGATCGGAGGTAAGTCCTCCTTTGATTTTTTTTTAAAATTAAATAGAGGGTGGCCGGTTGGGGGGCCGAGCGGCGGTGGGGCTGCGCGTGGGAGGGCGTAGGAGGTGGTGGAGGAGGGGCCACCGGTGCCCACCGCCCCCGTCGGGCTCCCACCGGTCAGATCTGGCCGGTGGCCGGCTAGATCTGACCGGTGGGAGCCCGACGGGGGCGGTGGGGGACGGGCGCTGGCGGAAGGGGGCGGCGCTGGGGTTGGGTGTGGGACGGTGGGAGGGCGGAGGAGGTGGTGGAGGGGGGAGGGGGGGCACCGGCGGTGGTGGGGCTAGGGCAGGGGCGGCCAGGGCCGTCCAGGCCGGCGGTGGGGGACGGCGGTAGTGGGGCTGGGCCCGGGTCGGTGGTGGGGCAGCAGCGGCCAGGACGGTGGAGGGGGGGAGGGAAAAAAAATAATTTAATTTTTATATTTGTATATTTTTATTTTAAAAAATATAAGTATAGAATTTGTCAGATTATTTAAAATTATTTATGATATATTATTTAATTCATGTTGTAGAAATAATATAATTTTTGTTTAATTCATGTTGTATAAATAATTTTTTTTGATGTATTGTTTAATTAATGTTGTAGAAATAATATAAATATTGTTTAATTAATATTGTAAAAACAAATTTAATTTTGATGTATTATTTAATTCATGTTTAATTATTAGATTTAATTGAGATGTATTAAATTTAAATTTTAGTCTTGCATGTTGTAGAATTAATGATATTATTTTCATTATTAGTTGTAGACATAAAATAATGTAATACTTTATTTTTGAAAAAAAAAATAGACACATTTTTAATTTAAATATATCTGTAGTGATAAATATTTTACACAAAAAATAAAGTTAATATTTATAATTTAAATTAATTAGAGATGTTTTGAATTGAAATATAAATTTATTGATAAATATTTTACAAATAATTTTAAAGTTAATTTAGATGGATAATATAATTTAAGTAGAGATATTTTTAATTTAAATATAAATTTAGTGTTGAATATTTTATAAATAATTTAAAGTTAATTTAGATGTATACTGTAATTTAATTAGAGATGTTTATAATTTAAATATATAATTAGTGATAAATATTGTACAAATAATTTTAAAGTTAATTTAGATGTATTAAATACAAAAATTAGTCTTATATGCATGTTTTAGAAATAATGATATTATTTTGAACTAAATTATATTGAGATGTATTAAATTTTGAATTTAGTCTTGCATGTTGTAGAAATAATGATATTATTTTTATTGTTAGTTGTAGACATAAAATAATGTATTTTTTATTTTTGAAAAAAATCATACATGATTTATTTGTAAATTATATTTGCTAGCTCTACGAAAAATTAATTTAGTATCAAATTAAGATATATTTAATGTATATTTTGTATTTCTTAAATTTAGTAGGATTTATAATTTATATTTCTTAAATTTAGGAGATACAGTTAAGCATTATATGGCTCCTAAGGAATGACCAAATGACATTGGATGGTCACATGGAGTTATGTTGGATGACAACCGTAAGTGTTGGCGTTGCAACTATTGTAAAATAGAACACCGGGGAGGAGGGGTGTCTCGGTTGAAGAAGTATTTGGCAGGAGGAGCCGGTGCAGGATACTCTGAAGTTACTGGGTGTACCCACGTGCTTAGAGATGTGAAACTTGCAATGGTCAGGCACCTGTGGGAGAAGAGAGCTGAGATGCAAGAAAAGGAAAAAAGGAAGAAAAGAGATCAAACGGCAGTGAGCGGAAGAGCAAGCGTCAGCGACGAGGAGGAATGTGCATGGACACCCAATGACGAAGACCAACAAGCACGTACTGAGAAGGCTAATGTGTATGTCACGGTGAATGATCCATACGAAGCCGAGTTTCGTGAGGCAGTACGTCAGAGCAGGGAAGAGTCAAGACATCCCGAGGAGACGAGAGTCCGAAGTCGCGAGGCAGCGAGGACCGGAGCATCAGGGAGTGGTGGTTCATCTACGACTCGACAACCACATGGCATAAGGAGTTTCTTGACTGTTGACTCGGGTTCACAAAGAAAAAGGATACAATCGATCAACATTGAAGATGTGGAACCCGGTGCACTATCCCGAGAGCATGGCAAGCAAACGAGGATGGACGATGCATATGGCCAGAAGGGGGCCTAAATGAAAACTTGGTCAGGCCGTTGTAAAATGGTGGCACCACGCGGGTCTGTCTTTCAATGCAGTCAATAGCCTTTACTACAAACCAATGTTTCAGGAAGCACAGGTCCTTGGGTTACACGTGCAGCCATCTACAGCGAAAGAGTTGGCTGCTGTTTATCTTGATGAACAAGTTGCTGAGATCAAGAGTTACATTGACTCATTCAAACAGAAATGGACAAAGTACGGAGTCACACTGATGTGTGATGGATGGTCAGATACCACAAAATCTAGCCTGATCAACTTCCTTGTTTATTGTGATAGACAGGTTTTCTTTCACAAATCAGTGGATGCGTCTGGTCAAATTCACAGTTACTAATATATTTTGTCATTGATGGAACAAGTGGTGACTGAGATTGGGGAGGAGTACATTGTACAAGTGGTGACTGACAATGGGTCGAACTATAAGAAGGCTGGGGAGGAGCTAATGAGGAGCAGACGACACATTTTCTGGACCCCCTGTGCAGCACACTGTATAGATCTGATGCTGAAGGAGATTGGGCAACTTCGTGTGGTCAAATCTGTGGTCGAGGTGACACAAAAAATCACGAAATATATCTACAACCATACACTTGTATTGGCATGGATGAGGGGGCATTGTGACGGTGAACTGTTGAGGCCTGAAATCACACGATTTGCCACTAACTACATCGCATTGCAGAGCCTTCTTAAGCACAAGGATGGGTTGAAGCAAATGTTTAGAGGTGAGACATGGCTGAGTTCCTCTTTTGCTGCTTCACGTGAAGGAGGGGAGGTCGAGGGGATTGTCAACACCGCGAATTTTTGGGATAGAGTGAAGGTATCAGTGTCATTGATAGAGCCACTGTATGAGGTACTGCGATGTGTGGATGGGGATAGAGTACCAACCATGGGGTTGGTGTACAGCAAAATTGAAGTTGTCAAGCGGAAGATCCTTGCAACGTCCAAAAAATATGGACCCACCATCTTAGAGATTGTGGAGGACAGATGGGACAGACAAATGAGCTGCGATCTTCACATGACAGGTAAACACTTACATTCTCGTCCAATAAATGAGCTGTGATCTTCAGCTGATACTAATATGTAATTCATTATCTTGCGATTGCAGCGTACTATCTACATCCAGCCTTCCAATATGCTCGGGACCTTGCTTATGACAATACTTTGATAGAATTGGTCAACATTGTGGTAGACCGATTGTCTGCCATCCCAACAGATGTTGCTGATGCGTTGAATGAGATATATTTGGATATTTTACCACTGAGATTATGAAATAAAATATACACTAAATATTTTTCGATAATGCAGATGAAAATATTTAGAGAGACAATTGGTTCATTTGCAACACCTAATGCCGTGGCCAGTCGTGATAGACTCGATCCAGATAATGTGTCTTCACAATGTACATTCTATACCTCGAGAAGTAATTTTTACATCTAATTGTTATATTGTACGTGATCTGCCTTAATCATAGCTGAGTGGTGACTAAATTATGGCACAAGTGCACCTGTATTAAGGAAGATCGCAATGAGAGTTCTATCGCAAACATCCTTGTCGAGTGGGTGTGAGCGGAATTGGTCGACGTTCTCCTTCTTACATACTAAGCTGAGGAATAGGCTAACACACCGCAAGCTAGACAAAATGGTGTATGTTCATTACAACATGAGGCTAAAGGTTCGGCATGTGCAGATGGATACAAGGAGAGGAGAGGGAGATTACGACCCAACGGATGATGTGTACTTGCGAGACGATGATGATCCTATGGTAGCATGGGTTGCAAGAGCCACAACCGAGCGTGGTGAGGCAGAACTGGACGAGGAGGCTGAAGAACCAGGCGAAACACCACGGCCTAATACTTTTCTCGCAGCAGCTGTACAAGAGGTAGTGGGGGAGGGAGATGACATCCATGTGCAGTTGGGTGGTGACGAGTCAGCAACGGGACGTGATGATGAAGTTAATTTGGATGAAGACCTCGTCATTGGGGGTGGAGACACATCGTATACGTACGATGATACAGCATGGGAGCGATTGATGCAACCTCCAGCAATTGAGCGTCCACCGCCAGCTCAGGTGAATTAATATATGAAAATCGAATCGCATATTTGATTAGATAACGTAGTCATATATTGATGTATGATGATGTAAGAAATATATTGCAGGTCGGTCCGACAAATGACTACATTGCGGGAGAACAGTGGTCCCGGGTTGCTGCACCGCGGCATTCAATATCTGCGGAACTTAAAATGTTATCCACTTTAAGAGAGGCTAGGGGGAGTTCCTCATTTAGAGAGGTGAAATTATATTGTCATCTCTACATTTATATGATGTATTTCATTGGTAATTGAATATATTATTCTTTCAATTGTGTAGTCTTCGGTAGCATCGAAACAACCATCTCAGTCTGCTGCGCCACGATGCTCAACATCTAAGGCACCTAATCAGTCGTCTCAGATATACGTACAGACTTACACAGTAGAAAGTAAATTGAATAATTATCTAACAAGACTTCTGCTTCTCAGACATCAAAAAGGACACAACATGCAATAGTTAAGCCTCCCCCTGCTCCACAGAAGAAAAAATCATCATGGACTACATTATTTAGAAGCAAGAAGGACAAGGAACCACCATTAAATCCGATAGATATTGCAGACATGGAGACATTAGATCTCAATACAGATGACGACACTCCCGAACACTCTGTTGAGCCCCGCATCAGTGGGAGTCATGACTCCGATGATGATAGTACACCGATAGGGTCTTCATCCCATGGAGGTGACGGTTCTCAAGGTGGTCAACGGAGTCATCGTGGGGATACTAGTGCTGGTGGCAGAGAGTATAGCAGTGGAGAGCATGGTAGAAGTCATGGAGGCCGCGAACATGCCGCATGGACAGAGGAGCAACACTTCACACATGCCACACAAGATGAGGGCCACGGTGTTCCACCACCAGGGACGAGGCGGACAGATGATCATTGGGATCCCTACTATGGAAGTTCGGTTGCAGACAGTACCAGCTATCAAGGTATGTTGTCTGATTTTGAGATGATGAGCACACATGACTCTCAGGGATCTGGAAGCTTGTATAGACGGTCATGGCCGCAACAGCCGATGTATCATGGCGACTCAGATAGCAGTAGTTTATTTTTCCCATCATATCCATATCCTTACGCCGCAGCTGCGCCAGTAGAGGTCGTGTACGCACAAGGTTCGCAGCAGTATGAATACTACGTACGCATGTACTGGGAGAACTATGCAGGTTCAATACGCTATGAAGACTATCTGTCCTATCTGCGGACCACATTTAATGTCAGATTGTTTGGAGATAGGCACTGGCCCAGTTTGGGTCCATAGTCTTAATGAGTATGTATCGTTTGGTTATATTTATAACTAACTAATAATTAATTATAAATTTTTTCATATCTTGAGTTTTGTACTTATCATTGAAATTAGTAATGTAAACTTTTACATCATTTGCAGGTCATCATGGACGGACGGCGTCACCCTGCGTGAGAGCATGGATATTCTGTTGAGGGTGATGGACATGTGCACTGTAGATACTGCGAACATCGCGTCATCGACATACACAGATTTGCGGAGCACCTTGCGAGAGTGGGACGCGATGTTCGTGCATGCGACCGAGTTCCGGGAGATGTCCGACATTCCTTTCGGACACATTTATAGGAGAGATACGGTTCTCGTAGCACACCCAGAGCATCTTCTTCTATGTCCCGGGTACCCCCACCACGAATACCGGGCGGAGCAGGATCTTCCTCCACGTCTAGAGTTCGAGCAACACCAGTACTAACACCAGTCGCACCAGTACCACATGATAGAATTAAATGTATAGATGTAGCGAAGACTTTTTTTAGAGATTTTCATATATCATCCACCGCTGCACATGACCCATCATTTGTGCAGATGGTTACATATTTTCAGTCCCACCCACATGTACCTCCACCCACTATGATAGAGTTAGATTATACGGGTGATCAGTCTCATGTATCTGATGATGAGTTTTGGGATTCGGGCTTCACTGATGACGAGAATTAGTGAGTTTTGGGATTCGGGCTTCACTGATGACGAGGATTAGTGAATTTTGGGATTCAGACTTCACAGATGAGGATGATGAGTGAGTTTTTGTATTTTATACTTGATGAATGAATGTCATTATTATGTCACTGTTTATTTTAACATATTAAGTAAATTTAAGTGAATTTTTTATGTATTATATATAATATGATGTTTAATTAAACGATGTAATATGTTATTTGTATATAATTAATTATGTGTAATTTAGTATGGATCTATTATCATACAAAACTCTACATTCTAATGTTTTTAAATATATATAATATTTAATCTTTAAATAATATTTTATTAAAAAATTAAAAAAATTAAAAAATCACGCGCCGAGAGCTCGAGAGGGCGGACCGGGTCGCTGTGCGACCCGGCCGACCCAACCCATCCCGTGCCGAGACCGGGTCGGCCGGGTCAACAAACCCTTGTCTCACAATTGTTAACCTCAAGTGGATTAGAAGAGAGAAATAACTAACCTACCTTCGACGCCCTACCGCCGTCCACTGGGTCTCACAATTGTTAACCCCAAGTGGGTTAGAAGAGAGAAATGATTAACCTACCCTTTGACCTTGGCGCGCGCGCTCTCTCTCTCTAACACTCACAACGTGGAGATCGGGGTGAGCCCGTCACCCCCTGCCAGGGTGGGGGGAAACGGCAGGTGCCAGTGCGCGGAGGTGCCTGGTGGACCTGAACACGCGTGCCCGGCGGAGCTGCAGGTGGCGGGCGACGTGGGGCAGACGGTGGCGTGCCGGAGCACCTGCAACGCTTTCGCGGCGGGAGGGGGAGTACTGCTGCACGGGAGCGCACGCAATGCCGAGCATGTGCGGGCTGACCAGGTACTCAGATGTTCAAGAGTGCCTGCCCCATGGCCCACAGCTACACCTATGACGACGCCTCTAGCACCTGCACAGCTGCACCAGCCCACCGACGGCGACTACATTATCACCTTCTGCTCCAGCTCCAGCTCCGACTGTTGACCCCACCGCCACCGCAAGCTCCGGCGGCCCTCTCTCTCTCTCCCCTCCATAGGACGGGTTTGCAGCGGCTCGGCGGACAGGGGCGTGAGGCCCGTGAGAGTATTGGGGTCTCCGGCAGACAAGAGCGGCAGCTCAGCCGATGCTTGCGGCTCGGCGGACAGAAGTGGCCAGCGCCGGCGAGAGAGAGTGAGAGAGAGCAGGGGAAGAGCGAGAGAGGGAGAGGGCTGCAGTGGCCCTCTCTGGTGCCGGTGAGAGAGAGCAAGGATAGTCAAAGGAGGGAGGGGGGAGAGAGTGAGAGAGAGCCACGATGGCCCTCTATGGTGCCAGCGACAGAGAGAGAGAGAGAGAGAGGGCCACGACGGCCCTCTTCGGCACCAACGAGAGAAAGAGCAGGTATAGAGCGACGTAGAAAGGGAGAGAGAGAGAGAACAGAGAGAGTGGGGAGAGAGAGAGGGCGCTGGGGTGGCCCTCTCGAGCACCGGTGAGATAGAGAGAAAGAGAGAGAAAGAGTGGGGACAGAGCGACAGGGGGTAAATTTGTCATTTCATAGGGATCATTCGGCCGAGTCAGAATTTGATAATTCGATCGTATTAATCGTATTGATATTTTATTGATAATTATATTGTAACGTGTCAATTATATAATAAATATTTATTATAATAAATTATATGTTAAAACCACGTTAGTTAGATAGAGAGTGATGTACATGGATACAGTGTTCGAATCTCATAATAGACCTTTACTTTAACCCTTAATTTAAAGAAAAAATAAAAATTAAAAAAAACATGCAACCATTACGGTTCAAACTCGGGTCACTTGAGGGGTATTAAGATAAATATCATAAAGATAAGGGTATAAGGGTAATATTAGAAGATTTAAGGGTATATAAGTAATATTCCTATTTGAAAAATTCTTGACGTTAAGTTTCTAATAAAAGAATTGAAACCCTTGTTGCATAATAAACAAGAGTTTCAGCTTCTCGTTTCTTTTTGGGCCACTAGAATGATGGCGTACAGCAAAGTTGAGAGCTTCCAATTTATCCATGAGAAGATGGCCTATCTGAGCAAACACTGTACTGATTCTACTGAAGTCCTATTGCCGCAAGTTTGCCTGGGCACGCTAATGAAAACCCCTCCCGAGATAAGTATATATATACATTTGATGCAAAATACTCGAGAATCTTCTCGGACTATTAACATACCGAACCACATTCTAATGCATGGCAACAATCTAGCCAGCACTACGTTGATAATTCACCACCTTCAAGGTGCAGGAGGGTGTGTAGCACTTCATCCCAGCCGCATCTTGTGGGATAGTGTCACAAGCATTGTTTGTGCATCAACCAGCATGGGAGAGAGAGATCCATATATACACTTCTTTGGACCTACTTCAGAGCAAAAGTAGGGTATGTTCAATCATGCAAATGCTGAGTTTGAATGATTTGAGGGAGTTATTGAAAAATTAAATTGGTAATTAGAAGGTCCAGGAGATGTACGACACCCATACCACATCCTGTTTTTCAGCTTTTCACGTGAAGTCAGTCAAAGGAAGCAGAATAGCATATCTGGCATTATGACAAAAGTACAAGATTCTCCAGGGTTAACAGAAAAACTCTTGGGAGGTTCCTTCACCCTTTATGCAGTGATCTGGCCCGATGCTTCAGGTAATGTTACCTAAAAATATTTATTGTTTGAATCTCCTTTTTCCTCATTGCTCTGCTTGTCATTAAATCTATCCTCTTTTGGCATTAGTTTCCCATTATACTAATAGCAAAATCAAATGTTCATAATCGATAGTGGAATTTGGAGCAAGGATATCATTTAGTAAATAAATGGGGGAAAAAACACAAGCATGTGGCTCTAATCTATCAATGTAAAGCATGTATGAAGTACCGACTTGCTAAATACAATGGAAAGAAAACTATGTTGTCTCAAAGGAGCACAGACAATGGTAGGAAGTACAGCAGCATAGCAAATCAAAATTGCACTCAAACACCACGATGCCTTCGCAGACGATTTGTCTTACTAGGCTAACAATTTGCTTGTTCAACAATCCCACAAGACACCCTTACTAAAAAATTACAATGACAACAACATAAATGTACATATACATGTACTTTTCTTCAATGCACATGAGATGGATGTGCAGAAAGATGAGAACCGATAAGATTCACAGTGAATATATCCATCTAGGTGTAGCTCCTACTGACACTAGGAATAGCAAAAATAGGGTTAGATAGCTTAGTCTTGTGCACTGGCATCTAACTTTGGCAGTCATCAGAAGGTACAAACAAATTCAAATGGAGGGGGGTAAAAGAACACAAGAAAGGCCTAAAATGAAATGATTGAACATAGTAAGAAAAGACCTGAACTTCGTAGATTTAGCTACAAGTATGGCATTGATAGATTAAAATGGTGGGGCAAGATTCATGTAGCTGATCCCAAATAAATAGGATAAGGCTCTGACGATGACCGCATTCTAAATTTTCACATATGTCAATTAGTTCACTCTTCCACTATTTCTTGTTTCACTTGTATCGGAAAGAATGGCTTACAAGCAAATATATTTCGTTCATCTTTGTGCGTGCACATTTTATCCCCTTTTTCTTGTTTTTCTCATATGAACTTGTTGCTACCGACCAACTAGCCAAATTTATGAACTTGACACCTTCAATACAGTAGCCCCTTAACCCTTCCATACTAATTGATACTGATCAAGGTCACGGCATGCAAAAGAAATTGGTATAAGGCCACGAGCTGGCCAAAAGTCTATGTTCCAGATTTGATGTTGCTATTAACCAACTAGTTACAATCAATAACTAATTACCTTCAATATAATAATCCTTCCTTTCCTATTGATGGATATTTGTGAAGGCCCTGGCACGATTTGTAAAATCTTTAAAACAAGTGCCATACTTTAGAATCAGTCCCTCTCATGTTTTCTTGTCTTCATACGATACTTAAAAAATATTCATACATCATCCTTCCAAGTCAAAATCATGGCAGCTGTATGAGAAGAAACACCAGTGATAGTGCCTTTTGGAAGATAGAAGACCAATCCTCCTTTTTCTCTTATCCATCTTATTGTCCTTTGAAGGATCTGTCTTTCTTATAGCATGGCTTTTCTACTTTCTGCATTTTGTCATTATCCTTTGTAAGGATGTACCAGCTTGAGGTCTTGCAAACAATTTCAACCTTGGGTAACAGCCTACACTGTTAATGTTTTTGAGATGGATGTTCATCCGACCAGATTGAAGCAAAACTCAGTATTTTAGCTCCTTCTCCCTCAAACCCTCCTACGCCTGAAGAGACAGGAAGATTCGTTCTTGATACAAAAGATGGAGTGAGGTGCTTGTTTGTTTCAGTAATGCTTTGTTCCCTAGCTGGCTGCTTGTGTTATTAACACAACTCAGGAATCAACGTCAATGTCTTTGATGTCTTCGGGCACCGATACATGGTTCTGCTTGTTTTGTCTCAGGGCAGCCCTCCTGCCCTGACTGAAGGGGCAGTGATTGCTGATACTCCATTCTGAACTACTATGAGTATAACGTATTCGCATCCATAAGTTAGTAATATAGTTTGGACAGGTAGGTAAGTATAATTATCTTTTACAATTCAGAACTCGGTGAAAGAGCTACAGCTTATATTCCCTTCATTTTTTCGGATATACAAGGTGGCCAGCTCAGGTCAGCTACCAAATTGCAAACCTAATCTCACCAGTGACAACTGACAGCACATAAAAATATCTTCGTTTGCAAGCATCGTTAACTGACCTTAACCAACCAACCAATTAATTTATTAAAAAACAGAGAACGAAGAGGCGTCCAGATCCAAAGAATTAACAGAATGTGAGCATGATACACAGACATCAATGATATCAAATGAGCAAGTAAAAAACAGGAAGAAAAAATGCAAAAAAAAAAAAAAACAGAGATGCGTGGAATCAAAACGAGAGCAAGGCGGACAACCTAACAGGGATCATGTGAAGGACGTTCGCCATAAGGCGCCCATAATGACCTCTTCAGATAAGCATTAGACATTGGCCGACAGATCTTGAAACTAGTGAACCACACAGAAAGAAAGCCAGATAACGCCAACGCACAAGAAGATGTCAAGAATAAAAGTTTTTCATCTGTTGAGCAGAAGAGAAAAGGCAAAAATGGATCCTCATGTGTCTAATTTCCTTACCCCGCTCGCGATGATGACGCCGGTGACAACAGGGATGAGGGTGACGTAGGTGATCCAGGCCTCACGGCGCAGCGTCATGACGTACGCAAAGACGGCGGTGAAGAACGGTGTGGTGGCGCCGATGGCCTGGTTGAAGGAGACGGGGAGGAAGCGGAGGGAGATGTTGCCGCTGACGACGGAGCCGCAGAACACGAGGCTGAGGGCGGCGATCTTGGCGAATTGGACGCGGGAGCGCACGGCCTGCATCGGCACCACCTTCATCCACGCGATGGCGACGTAGCTGAGCAGCGAGCAGGCGGACATGTGGCACATGGTCAGGAAGATCGGGTACTTGAAGCCGTAGTTGCTGAGCAGGTACTTGTTGAGCAGCAGCACCCCGATGTTGGACGAGTACCAGGCCGTCACCAGCCCCACCGTGAACAGCCATTTGGGCGCCGTCCCCCTCTCCTTCTCCATCGCCGCCCCCCCCCCCCTCACCCGACCGCCCACCGGATCCGCCCCTCTCCACGCTTCCTCCCTCTCCGCCCGCTCCCTCCTGGCCGGCGCCGGGGCGATTCCTAGTATTTCTGCCGCCCTCTCCTCTGCAAGGAGATGGTCGCCGTGTAGTGTGCTCCTCTTCTAGCTAGCGGCAATTTGGGATGGTGGCGCTGCGGCGGCGGCCGTGGAGCGGGATGACGCCGATCTGGTAGCCGGCATTGCCGCCGGAGGCTTCGATCTGGGAGCGCCGTCTGTGTCTGAGGGCGATGGAGGTGTCGGAATTCGCCGGAGAGAGAGAGAGAGAGAGAGATGCGAGTCAAATTTGAGTTCCAGGGAAGCTGGGAACGGCGGGTGTCTACGTTACAGGAACATTTGGTGGCTGATGAGGCAGTATCACTATCATGTACATTTATATGGAGGATTAGGTAACGTTCCAAACCATACAAATGATTCCATTAGTCTGGGGGGGAAGGCCAGTTGCAGTCGTAAGTTTCCTGTTTTTATTACTACTTGAGCTCGTTCCATCTTCTACCGGAGTTGTTATTGATACGAAAATGTGTCGGCGCATTAAATATCCTAGTTATAATGTTTCGAGGCACCTACATGTTTGACAAATGAGTACATCAAGGAGACACAACATGTCGACATGTTAATGCGAGATGTTCGTGTGTTAATGTACTAAAGTAGAAGACAATTAAAGGTGTTGACATGTGAACATATGAAGCTAGTAATGTACGATATTAACATGCGATAATGCATTGATATCTATATTATTCCATTAATATGTCAGCATGTTAATATATTGACATATTAATGTCTTAATATATTTTTATATTATCACATTGATGTATTAATATATTAACGTGTTAATATTTTGAAACTTTATTATATTACTATATTACGACGTTGATATCATCTTAATATATATATATATACATATATATGTTGATATATTAATAACTTATCGCATGGCCGCAACGAAAGGGAAGTGAACTAAGAAGTGTGAAAAAAAGGTGATGTTTCGACAAAAAGAGAATTAGTAGTTGCTCTCGGTTTTCATCTATTTTGTAAAATATGTTTAATTTACGAGCTAGCTAGTGTTTCCAAGTATGATGAAATATCCAATTACCCTTGATGTATACATCTCCCACCTACCTTTTAAGTTATCACATTGTACTTTAATTTTGTTAATATAAGTCTACACAACTAATTTATGCCTACAACTAATCTCTAATAAGTATCTACGGCCTATGTCTTTAATTAATTATTGATTTTTGCAATTCGAGTGGGTACGTAGCCGGCCGATACAAGAACTCGTCCCGTTCTCCCGCGCCGACGCAGTTCACCGGTTCACGTGTGGGGGCATACTCTTCAACTTTCTTGCTGTCCCACATGTTATTATTATTTTTATGATCGGGAATCTAGCATAATGATATTAGGGGTCACGTGGAATGTGAAAGATCTAGTTCTAACTAGTTCAAATGTGCTGGTCATGTTAACCGCCCAGTCTCCCACCAAATTTGCACTAACTCTTTTTTGAAACTCGAAAACTAATACACTCAGTTTTAGTTACATGGCACCCCAAGATTAAGATTTATAGGGTGTTTGATTATCATTTTTTTCCCTCTTTCTCTCTCAAATTTAAAAAAGAGAGAGAGAACTCATTTATGGGTGTTTGGTAGACTCTCCTAAATTTTAGAGAGAGAATTTACTCCCGTACAAATTTTCCTCAAAAAAAAAACAACTTCCTACCTATTTTTTTTTTGAAACCGCTCTCTCCCCCGTGCGTCCCCTCCCCCCTCCCTCGACCGACCGGATCCCCCCTCCCCCACCGGCTCCGGCGAACACCCCACCCCGCGGCCCCCCTCCCTTCCCCGTCCCCGGCGAACCCCCCCTCCCCCTCACTGCCCCGGCGAACCCCCCTCCCCCTCCCCTCCCCTCCCTGGCGCCCCCTGCGGCCCCCTCCCCTCCCCCCGACGGTGGCCCCCCCCCCCCCCGACGGCGGCCCCCTCCCCTCCCCTCCCTCCCTGGCGCCCCCTGCGGCCCCCTCCCCTCCCTCGACAGCTTCGCCTGGGATGGCCACCGCCGCGAAGGCCTCCTGCCGGCCCCCTCCACCCCGCCCTCCTCTCCCTCTCCCTCCGCCGCGGCGGATCCCCCCAGCCCCCCTCTCCCTCCCCCCCGGCGACCCCCCCTCTCCCTCTCCCTCTCCCTCCGCCACGGCAGATCCCCCCCCCCCCAGCCCACCTCGCCCTCCCCCCGGCGACCCCCCTCTCCCTCTCCCTCCGCCACGGCGGATCCCCCCCCAGCCCACCTCGCCCTCCCCCCCCGGCGACCCCCCTCTCCCTCCGCCGCGGCGGATCCCCCCCTCTCCCTCTCCCTCCCCCGCCGGGGCTCCGCCGCGGCAGCTCCTCCCCCTCCTCCGACGGCTCCCCCCCTCCCCGTTAGGCCCCCCCCTCTCCGGCAGCTCCCTCCTCCAGCAGCTTCTCCTCCGGCGGCTCCTCCTCCTCCGACCGCAAAACTGGGAGCTTTACCAAACAACACATCCGACTCTTTTTATTAATTTTAAAAATGAAGTAGAAAATTGATGTGTCATAATTTTAAAGATAGAAAGAGTTTTCTTTTTAAAAATGTTCCCAAACACCCCATTCGTGTCAATAAAATGAGGTGTAAGATCAAGAGTCAGTGTTTGAAAACGCTGCCCAAAAGTTAAAAATTTTCAAAAGTAACTTTTCTGTGCGGCAATTAATGCTACGAGAATTTATCGGGTCAGACTATACAGATTTCAAAGTGAACGTGGCTCGTTTGTTAAAACACTGGACAGCAGAGGTAATAGTGCGTGAATTTCCTTTTTTAGTCCGACATTGACGCTCGTGCCACATCCTCACAAATAATGGGATGTTAGGGATGTAAATATTTTTTCATTCAAAACTTTTTTCCTCCTCGTCCAAAAACTCGATCCCGCAAACTTTTACCACCGTAGGTACGTGAAACAAATTATGTCAATCTCTCTCTAAAATGAAAATTTGATTATACATAATTTTCAATATCATCTTATTCATTTGGTAAAGATAAAATCTTATCGGGAGATCTCAATCATTGAAATTCCCTCTCAAGGTGATACCAAACGTTGCCTAAGAACCGAACATTGTAATTTGAAATTCTTTAATAAACTATTATTAAAATTAAATTGATAAAAAATATTCCTAAAAATATATTATTAGGTGTATCACTAAGTTAATTCATATTATACAAATATCTCAACGCTATAATCGCCCATTATCACACGTCAAACGTAACTATGGTTAACCACAACTAGGTATGTGAAAAGATCAAACTACCTTTAGTGAAAATAAAAAAGAATCATGTAACATCCCTGCTATCCCTCTGATCGCCCCCCTCCCCCTACGAGGGCGGACACCCCCTCCCCCTGCCCTATCGGTGCCCCCCTCCCCTTGCATCAGCTGCTGAACCCCCTCCTTGTAGGACCCCCTCCCCTTGCGCCCGCTATCGAACCCCCCTCGCCTTTCACCATTGTCGGACACCCCTCCCCCTACACCCGTTGTAGGACGCCCCTACCCCTACCCTACCAGACAGCACCACTGGAAGACCCCTCTCGCCCTGCCATGCCGAAGACCCCTCCCCCCTACGTCCGCTCCCAGACCCGCTCCCCCTACCCTACCAGAGCACCCCTCCCCCCTACGTCCTCTCCCAGACCCGCTCCCCCTACCCTACCAGAGCACCCCTCCCCTTGTGCGACTGTTGAACCCCCCTCCCCTGCCCTACCAGAGTACCACTCCCCCTATGCACCTGCCAGACCCCCTCCCCCTACACTGTTGGATCCCCCCTTGCCCCACTATCGGACCACCCTCCCCCTGACCTACTGAAGCCCCCCCTCCCCCTACAACTTTGTCGGACCCCCCTCTCCCTGTCCTGCCAGAGGCCCCCACCCTTCCACTTTCAGAGCCCCCCTCCCCCTCGGGTCCATTGTCGGACCCCCTCCCCTTGCCCCACCAAAGCGGCCCTCCCCCTATGCCACTGTGGGACCCCCTACCCTGCCAGACCCCCCATGCGCCCACCGCCAAACCCCCTCTCCCTTCCCTACTAGAGCACCCCTTCCCCTGCGCCGTTGTCAAACCCCCCTACACTATCATAGCCCCTCTCCCCCTATGCTGTTGCTAGACCCCTCTCCCCCTGCACTATCAAAACCCCCCATGCCACTATCGACCTACAGAACACCTTCGCACGCCTCAGAGATCAACGATCGTGTTGTCACGCGATCCTACGGTAGCACCACCGCCGCCGTCCATCCGCAACCCCAACCAGGCGATCGCTAAGTCAGCCTATAGCTACCAACGAAGCTGACATCCTCTCTCGCCAATCACGCCATTCACCATCACCAAGATGCCATCGAGCCGATTGCACCATTGCAATCCCCGACCACCATCACTATCCCCAACTGCTGTGATGCCCTCCTCTCTTTCTCTCTGCAACGCCTCCCTCCTCTCTTTCTCTCCTCTCTCCCTATACACACTCTCTCCTTATGGGGTTTGGTAGGGAAGAGAGGGAAGCCGACTACCTCTCTCTCTCTCCCCCTTTCAACTTAGGGATATTTTGGTCATTTAACATCTAACTAATGAAAATATTAATATATTTTCAAAATATTCGCTCTTCCGTAGATGGAAATGAACCACAATGACATATTCACATGATATGAATTAAATTAGTGATACACATGTCAATGCATTTTCAATAGTTGTTTTTTTGCCAATTCAATTTTAACAATAATTTGTTTGCATAAATCCCTTTTAATTTTCATCCAACTCATGTCTAAATTCAAATAAGGGACCTCTCCACTATGTGCAAGAGAGCCTGCCACCGGACTGTTCCAAACGTCTAGTTCACATACTCAAGCCCCCGTGCAATCCAATGTTCGAACCAACTCACAAACATCTACATTTGTGTTAACAAATTTTTGATGGTTATACATTTCAGATGAAAACCAACAAATCCATTACCATAAGATAAATTTCTCATGCACCTTCGATTCCATTACAGAGAATAATATATACATGAAAAACAAAAGTTTGCATGTATAGATACAATGCCGATGCAAAGAGATTACTACATTATGTGGTGAAAATCTAGACCTGCAATAGTCGCATGAGAGAAGAAAAACTGTGGTATTAGAATGCTCGGAAGTATACACACTCCACTGGAAGGGTTTATTAATATCTTAACTTATTAAAAAATTGATGGGGCAACGGGCTGAATGGTCAAGAATGGGCTGAATGGCCCACAAGGTCAACCTGTGATCAGGCTAAGAGTTGGCTCACTCTGCCATCCAGGAGCAACCCGGTGTCTAGAGTGACTATCCATAGACTTTAATCTCATATTGGAGACTGAACTTTAGTAGTAGAAGGGACTCTATGTGAGATGAAGGTGGTCCAACCAAGCACGGACATCTTGCAAAAATTATTTAATACTCTCTGTGAGATGACTTAGATTGACTTAATTATTAGAGGATACTTTAGGAGTCCTCACGACTTTGGTCTTATGAGACTACAACTAGGATCACCCATGCCTCTCTCTTGAACTTAGATCGCATTCATCTACCATTCTCGATCCAACTAATCAGTACGCTCTCATCTATTTTAAATAGTATGTTTTATTTTATATTAAAAAAATTTTATAGGTGAGTTGATTAGAGATTTTATGTTTAATGGTGAGCTCACCGGTTCAAAATGCACCGGTCACATTCAATTTTTATTTTTTTTAAGATTCTTAATAAAAAAACTCAAAATTCCAAAGACATTCTTAAGATTAACCAGAGACATGGTATAAAAAAAGACACAGACCACCTAACCAACTGAATTACGATTTTTTTATATTATTTTACATATACCATATATATATAAAGATTTTTTTTATCTCGATACGTAACGATATCAAATTGTATTTATAAAAAATTGATACAAATGATCCGTCAAACCTTGGTTAGAATATATTAAGAAGATTTCATAAATTTTGATGAAGTCAAGGGGGAGATGCAAACCATAAATTACGGTGAACTTAAATTATATATGCAGAAGTATTATAACTTTTTTGACAAAATTAATTAGACTTAAAAGTGCTTTGACATCTCCTTTCTTACTCTCTTCCCTTCGTGCTAAACTCCAAATCTTTGAGGGCATCTTTGATATCGATTTAGGATAACCCAACAGATGAGAGAGAGAGTGAGACCCACCGCTCTCTCCTCACACACAAGACACCTAACATACCCCGGTTGGCTTACACCTGCTCGAATGTCAAAGGTGCCCTGAAAGATCCAAGGGAGATGCATACCGTAACCCTACCAATATGTAAAAATCAGAGGCATATACATATATATCCATCTATAACATACACTATATAGGGCGTGTTTGACAACCGGGTGGTCGGCCGGTTAGCCGACACCGGCTAACCGGTGGACCCCGCCTCCCCTGGCCCTCCCCCTCACACAAATTCCCTACCCGACCGGGTCGATTACGGCACCCCCTTACCCGGTTGTCAAACACGAGAGAATTACTGATTTTTTCGTCTCAGATTCAGTACCGGTGTTTTAGTAAAGATCGGTTCGAATGAGTTTTAGTCCGAGTTAGAGCTTCTCCATGTTCTGAGCTCGTTTTGCAGAGCACAGGGGATCGGTTGGGAGGAGCTGTTCCCAGACTTCTGCAGGTCTGCTGCTGATTCGAGAATGGCCGGGGTGTCCATAAGTTGCTAGGCAAGAGCGAAGGGGACAAGCCCTCGAAGAAGGGCATCTCCTCCACCACCGACTGGGCATAATATACGATACTAGACGTAGTCTAGTCCGAACTCTCGTCCGTTTCGGAGCAGAGGGAAGACGAAACTGGACTAAAACCCGTTCGAACCGAACGGAACTAAAACACCAATACTTAAACCGGAGACCAAAAAGCCCTGTTTGATAGCGAGAGGCACGTAGGGTGCGTAAATGAAGTTGCAGAACCTGTAATTTTTTATATCTAAAAATTGGCCGGTGAAAATTGGACTTTGAGCATACCTATCAGGCATCCTCGGTCATTCGGCCCGGTGCCAACCGGAAGTTGGGAGTTCAACCCGGGAGAAATTTCTGAACAAGGGTCTCGCCGATTTCAACGTGGCCTTTGATCTGGGTTTCCTGACAAAGGCCACGAAGCACACATTCTTCAAACCAAACTAAGTTCTTCTTCTATGCTACATATAAAGCAACCCAATTACCTTTACTTGTATGAGCCTGGGGGATTGTAATTACAACACTTGTCACATAATGTTAGATGTATACCTGCCAAAATAATGTAAAATTAAGAATCCACTACCATATTAGATACGAGACACATGAAATTATCATAGGTAATGTGACATATATAATACCTCCCTGAGACTTTCATCGGAGATTGTTCAAAGTATCAGAATTAGTTTTAACACATCTCTGATACCATAAAATATACAGCATAGAATTGTGTTGCTATGCCAATCGCAGAAACAACTCAAATTCACCGTGAGCAGGAGAAAGGCAAAGCTAAAAAAGAAGTCAGCTGGACATTGCTAGCCTCGCAAACATTGCTGACCTGCAGTAGAGGCTTTACATTGCTACCCTGGCAAACATTTCAGAGTTGGACGAGAAGTGTTATTGTGAGTACAACCAAGATAAATATACAAGCAAGCATAAAGTGTTGTTATGAAAAAATTGAACAACGGACAGTTGCCAATTAAGAGTAAACTGAATAATAAACTGCATTCATACCTGGTGTCCCAATTGCTAATTGGATGAATTAAACAGCTGCAGGAGGCTTATACGGTGTTTGGTTATATTTTTTTACTTCTTTTTCTCTCAAAATACAAATTAAGGAAGAGGAGAGTACTCAAACACGTTTGGTAACATCTATCCTATTTTTTAAGGAGGAATCTTATCCTATGTAAACCTTCCTCAAAATAAAAATAAGTCTCAGAGCAATTTTTTTTTGAAAAGCGCCCAAGACAGCTCGGGACTTCTCACACGTCTTCTTCTCCCTACATCCCCCATTCCCTCTCCCTCCTCCCTCCGTCCCGCCGCAGGCATCTCCCCTTCCCCGTTGGCCTCTCCCTCCCTCCTTCTCGCCTCCTGCAGCCTCCTTCGACTTCGCAGTTCTCTCCCGCCTCCACCATCTCGCCTTTGCCTCCCCCCTTCTCGCCTCATGCGGCCTCCTTCGACTTCGCAGTTCTCTCCCGCCTCCGCCATCTCGCCTTCGCCGCCGCCGAGCTGCTCTTCCAGGGGCATGGCTACTCATGCGGGGGCAGGCGCCGCTGGCCTCGTGGAAAAGGTCACAGCACCTTATGGTTCTTGGAAGTCGCCCATCACCACTAATATAGTTGTGGGAGCGGAGAAACGTCTCGGTGGGATCTCCGTCGCTGGTGATGGGCGGCTTGTGTGGACAGACCCGCCCCGAAGGAGGAGGATGAGTAGTGTCCGTCGGAGGGTGGCAGCAACGCGAGTGGGAAGACAGTCTTAATGCGGCATCACCCTCCTCCACCGGCGACCGGCCTCCTTGCTCTCTGCTGCCTCTGCCGTGGCATCCCCCTCCCTCCACCGCCGCCCGGCCTTCCACTTCTCTCCCCGCCGTCAGCTTCTAGGGTGTTCAGGGCTTTCATGTTGTTCTGCCAAACAAGTCCACACAAAATTTAAAATTTATGACATTTTTGCCAAACAGACAGTTATCTGTTTCTATCAATTTCAAAAAATAAGTTAAAAATTGACATAACATATTTTTTAGGTAGAAAAAGTTTTTTTTTAAAAAGTGCTACCAAACACCCTATTACCCTGGTGGCACTCCTCAAATAAAGTCAAAATGCAAGGTCAATTTTAAAACAAAAGTAGGAAGTTCCTTAACAATTATTCCTTAACTCCTCAGTTTACAGTCTTCAATCTGCATCATTACCTGAAGCACTAGGAAGGATAGCCGCCTGTGCACTATTGGGCTCAGACTATCCTGAACAATGACACCATTGAGAAGAGTTGGTGCATGTGTTCACACCCACATACAACATATATGCTCCTAAGAACCTCCACAGCTGTATATTGATAGTAACTACGTTGCAATGGCACATATGTATTCGCTCTTCTGAGGTAATTATCAATCATCGGGTTTTGCATCATTGCCCATCCCCCCTGCAAAGAGAAATAAGCACATATGCATTTCATTAAATAACCCACATTCAACTTAAACATGGCAGTCCATGACACATACTTAAACATGACAGTACACACTGAAAAATAAAGAGTAGTCTATGACACATACTTAAACATGGCAATCCATGACACACACTTAAACATAACAGTACACACTGAAAAACTAAAGAGTAGTCCATGACACATACTTAAACATCACATGACACATTCAAAAATAATAATCAGCCCTACAAAAACATGCATGATGAACTCAGAAATCACAGATTTAGTTATTGGCCCAAATCATATCCGCAATTTCACTCCTGAGTCGTTATCCTGCAGAGACCTCCACCTTGCTTAAATGAAACCCATTCGGGACTTCTTCACCAGCAGCATCTGACGCTATATTTTCCTCACCAACACCGTTGAAGTAGCAATCGTACCCCTACTCACGACGAATAAAGTTATGTAAAACACTGCACGCAAGGACTATCTTCCTTTGCGTCTGCAGGGATACATATTCCCTTCCTGCAGAGTTTGGAATCTCATTTTTAGAACTCCAAAAGCACACTCAACAACATTTCGTACTTGGGCGTGACGATGATTATACTTCTCTTTCTTACTAATTTAGGGACATTACCTCGGCCTCAGAATTGGGCAAGATGGTACTTGACTCCACGATATGGGACCAAAAACAATGTACTGCTTCCATAACCACCATCCACCAAATAATATTTACCATGTGGAACTGAGAAGCCACCTTCGTCGAAGGACCACTTTAGCACCTTCACATCTGCCGCAGATCCCTCCCAACTAACACAAACATAGTTGAACATCATATGAAAAGAGACCAACCCAAACAACATAACACTTGTACCTTCCCATGCTTGTGACAATCAATTACCTACATGTGAGGTGTTAAATAATACAAAGTACAAATAAAATACATTCTACAGTGCATGCAAAGTTGAAAATAATTATTACATTGCGTGACAAAGTGGGATGGGGGATTAAAAGGCAGTAAGATAGTGCTTTAAGAGATGCATGGAAAGTTGAATCAGTGTGATTACACTGAGTGATAAAGAGGGGTGGGAGATTCAAGGTTAGTCCGAATATCAACACATGAGTAACTTTCTATTGGGTATGATGGAACACCCAATCAGCCTAGTCCTCCTCATTTAACGCCATAAAAAGTTTTCTCTTCCCAGCATCTATGAACAAGTCTAATACTTTGATGTACACATCGTGTGGGACATTTGGGTTATTCCTTAGTGTCTCATTGCACCCCTTCAGCGATGGGGTGTGTTCTTCTACTGGAATTGATTCATTTAAACCACCGGTACTGCCAGATGTCGACCCTTGTTGTAACAGGTTTACCAAAGTGCACCTTTCTTTGCTAGTCGCAGCAAATGCCAACAAACCCTTGTCACCTATCCTGCCTTGACGGCCCTTCTTTGCAGAAACTTTTTTATACTTACGGAGTGTAGAAGTGCCTTCATCCTCCATAGTCACACTCATTGGGCAAGTGGTACGCATGGAGTTTGATGGCTGTGAACAGTTAGGTCATAGTTGTCATTCATTCAAAAAAGGAGGCCCGAGACAAACCCTCGGGGTAACTATGTGGCTCATACATTCAGGTTGTACAAAACAAAAGAGAGAAACATATATATTAGGAGAAGGAGGGGCGTCGAACGATGTCAGACTCAGGGATTGGGAATGTCATAGCTCACTCCTAGTCAGTTCCATTATACATGCCTGGCACGCGGACACCTCGACCTGAAGAACAGAAATATCGCGACCACAAGACTAAGCTTCCTCTTCAACCTGACATACCTCCGCTTCAAAGCTCTGAGCCACCTTTAAACGCTCCTCAGTGGCCCTCATCAAGGCCTCGGCTTTGCACCTGGCCTCCTACACCCAGGTAGCTGCTGCCCTACCTCGGGTATGAGCGGCTTCCGCCTAAGCTGTTTGTCCGGCCAAAGTCATAAGAAGCCTTGACATCCTCGCTTCCTCCTCTCGAATGGCAGCCAACCTCTTCGCCCTCCTATCCTGTAGGGATCAAAGGCGCACAAACTCGGCCCACACTCTCTCAAGGGCAGCCATCCATGGCTCGTGGGGAAAGCCGAGACCATGGTAACCACGGGTGTAGCCCTCCAACTTCTTTCTCAGCTCCTCCACAGAGGGGAGAGGGTCACATTTGATGTGCTCCTCCAGACCCTCGATCAAGGAAGCGATGACGCCCCTCCCCACGATGGGCTCCTTGGGCTAAGGCATGGCAAGCCACTCAACCCCCAGAGTCGGGATGACCTGAGCCTCCTGCATTAAGATGTCAGCCGCTGCTGCAAAAAAAAAAAAAAAAAAAGAGAGAGGAAGAAATGAGTCATACCCGTGATATCCCTTCTACAAAGACATGGCGAAAGAATTCAAAAGACATGTAAGTCTCAAATGGTCAACCTATACCTAGGGCAGACTCGGGCTCCACTCGAGCCCCATCATCACTAGTAGAGAAGGTGCTTGCCGCCTCCGGCCCCTCGCTGGCCATTCCAAAAAGGGTGAAAGGCGCTATACCCTCAGTTCCTCCTGCCTCGAACTCTTGACGCCCCGATGACGACGAGTCTGAGCACAAAGCCACGAGGATAGACATTATAGGGTATCTGGGAACAATTTTTTTAAAAACTATTTCAATCTTAAAAATTATGTTGTGTCAATTTTTGACATAAATTATAAAATTGATGAAAGTTGACACTTCATGTTTGACAGTAGTGTCATAATTTTTAAAAATTATGTAGACCTATTTGACAACTCTGCCATAGCCGGTCCCAAGCTCGGATGAGAAAAGAGGAGGGTTTGCGTTAGGTCGACAGCCAGCAGTAAAATTTTGTCACATCTCCAACATGAATTCTGATCTAAATACATTTTGTGCTAATACTAGGGCGTTCCCCGTAAGCGGCGCGTTACATCGGAACCCGGATGGAATGACAAGTGAGCAAGGACTAGCTAGGGCGTTCCCCGTAAGCGACGCGTTACATCAGAACCCGGATGGAATGACAAGTGAGCAAGGGCTAGCTAGGGCGTTCCCCGTAAGCGACGCGCTGCAATGACGCCCGATTGCGGTGTCAAATAGGCAAGGGTTCTCGTGTGGGGTTGGACGCACACGGGTAAAGAAGTAAGTCCAAAAACATAAGATCCGTCTAGCTACTTGGAATATAGGAACTTTAACGGGTAAGGGTTTAGAATTAGTTAAGTTAATGAAGGACATGAGGGTTAACATAGCTTGCCTACAAGAAACTAGGTGGAAAGGACATAAAGTTAAAGACATTGATGGATATAAAATTTGATATACGAATAATAATAACTCTAGAAATGGTGTTGCTATAATAATAGATAAAAACTTAAAAGATAGAGTTGTGGAAGTAAATAGATTGGGGGATAGACTAATGTTAATTAAACTTATCTTAGGTGATGATATTTTGAATATAATTAGTGCATATGCACCTCAAGTAGGATTAGAAGAGAACATTAAAAAGTAATTTTGGGAGGCTATTGATCGTTTGATCCAAAATATCCCTAGTGAAGAGAGAATCTTTATTGGAGGGGATCTTAATGGTCATGTGGGTAAAGATAATAGAGGCTACGAGAGGATTCATAGAGGGCTTGATTTTGGTAATAGAAATGATATGGGTTACACTATTCTTGATTTTGCTATGGCCTACGATCTAGCAATTACTAATACCTTCTTTAAGAAGAGGGACGAACACTTAATAACATACAAGAGTGGAACAGGTATAAGTCAAATTGACTATTTCCTCATTAAGAAGGTCAATAGAGTTTTATGTAAAGATTGCAAAATAATTCCTGGTGAGAGTCTAGCCCCTCAACATAGGTTGTTAGTAATGGATGTCACTATCCCTAAATTCAAAAGAAAGAGCATTATAAATAATTATTCCAAGATTAAATGATGGAATTTAAAAGGTAAAAATTTAGAAATATTTAAAAATCATCTATTAAAGGAAAATATTTAGAATTTAGAACAAGAAACTAATGAAATGTGGAATAATGTTACAAATTGTATAACAAAGGTTGCAAAACAACTCTTAGGCGAATCTAAAGGTAAAAAGAATTTAGAAGAAAAGACTTGGTGGTGGAGTGAGAAAATCCAAAATACCATTAGAGTAAAAAAAGAATGCTTTAAAGTTTGACAAACTAACAAAAATGATCAAATCTTAGAAGCCTATAAAATCGCTAAAAAGAGAGATAAGAAAATAGTTAGCGAAGCTAAATCAAAGGCATTTGAAGATTTATATAATAAATTAGGAACCCGAGAGGGTGAAAAGGACATATTTAAACTTGCTAAATTAAGAGAAAGGAAAACTAGAGATTTAGATCATGTTCGGTGCATTAAAGATGAAGATCAAAGGGTTTTAACTAAGGATCTTGAGATTAAAGGGAGGTGACATAGCTATTTTCAGAAATTACTTAATGGAGATTGCGTCAAAGATTTCTCTTTAGAAGATACCCAAGAGTCCACAATATTTGATAAATATCAATATTTCAGGCGTATTAAGATGTCAGAAGTGGAGGATGCTTTAAGGAAAATGAAAATGGGCAAGGCCTTAGGACTAGATGGCTTACCTATTGAAGTATGGAAAGGCCTAGGAGATATCGGTATTCAGTGGCTAACTAATTTTTTTAATAAAATTTTAAAGGAACGAAGAATGTCAGAAGTTTGGAGAAAAAGTGTTGTAGTTCATTTCTATAAAAACAAAGGAGATATTCAAAGTTGTAATAATTATCGTGGAATTAAGCTTACGAGTCATACTATGAAACTTTGGGAAAGAGTAATTGAAAAACGCCTCCGATGTATGACTACTGTATCGGACAATCAGTTTGGTTTTATACCGAATAGATCTACTACATAAGCTATTTTTTTACTACGGCAGCTAATGGAGAAGTATAGAGAGATGAGAAAAGATTTGTATATAGTCTTTCTTGATTTAGAAAAGGCGTATGATCGAGTACCGAGAGAATTGATTTGGTGGACATTAAGAAAGAAAGGAATCTCTCAAGGATATGTTGATTTGATTAAGGATATGTACGACGGTGCTATTACTAGTGTTCGAACTATTGCTGGGGAGACTGGTGAATTTTCCGTTTCTATAGGTTTGCATCAAGGTTCTGCACTAAGTCCGTATCTCTTTGCCTTAGTTATGGACGAAGTAACTAAACAATTGCATGAGGATATCCCTTGGTGTATGCTATTTGCAGATGGTATTATTTTAATTGATGAGAGTATTGATGCTCTCAATGCTAAGTTAGAACGTCGGAGACTTGTCTTGGAGTCTAAAAGTTTTAAAATTAGTAGGAGTATGTCAGAGTTTATGCATTCTAATTTTAGTAATGGGAGAGTGATTTAGGAAGATATAGTTGTAATTGATGGACATAGCATTCCGAAGAATAGTAGCTTTCGATACTTAGGGTCCATCGTACAAGAGAATGGGGAGATTTATGATGATGTTACACATAGGATTAAGGCAGGTTGGTTAAGATGGAGAAGTGCATCAGGAGTCCTTTGTGATCGTCGTATGCCTGTGAAACTTAAAGAGAGGTTTTATAGAACGACTGTGAGACATGCTTTGTTATATGGTACCGAATGTTGGGCAGTACGAAAGGAACATACCCACAAAATGTGTGTAGCAGAGATGAAGATGTTGAGATGGATGTGTGACAAGACTAAGAAGGACAAGATTAGGAATGAGCGCATCCGCAAGGACTTAGGGATAGCCCCAATTGATAGTAAAATGAGAGAAAATAGACTCAGGTGGTTTGGACATGTGTTTCGTCGCCCTAACTCAGCACCGGTTAAAAGATGTGACCGAATCTTAGTTGATGTTAATAAAAGAGTTCGAGGAAGACCTAAAATGAGATGGTGCGATGTTATTAGGAAGGACATTAGTTTCTTGGGTTTAAATATGAATATTGCACTTGATAGAAATCTTTGGCGGAACAGGATTCATGTAGCCGACCCCAATTAATTGGGATAAGGCTCTGATGATGATGATGATGATGATGATGATGTAGACCTATTTGGCAGACAACTTTTTATAATTTACAAATTATTAAATTGACCAAAACAATTCAATATAGATTGATATCATTCATAAAATGGAAATATAACTATTAAATAATATTTCAAACATAATGTTTAAATAAACTACAAGCATCAAGATCTTGTCTCCTGTTCACATAATCCTCCCACATTTCCAATACAATTCTATTCCGAAATTCTTTTCCAAGACGACGTTGTACATGTGGTGTTGTTAAACGTTGTTGTTCTTCAAATCTGATTCTTTCTTGACGTCTTCGCTCTATTTCTCTATCAATATCTGCGTCATGTTCTCTTTCAATTTGCATTCAAGTTTCATCTGTTCCTCCTTTATTATCACGAATAAAATTATGCAAGGTACATGCAGCAATAGCTATCTTCGTTTGTACATCGAGAGGATACTCCAACGATTGAGGAAAAATACGGAATCTTTCTTTTAACACTCCGAACATGCATTCAATAACATTTCGTAGTGAAACATGTCGCAAATTGAAAAGCTCTTTTGAGTTCTGTGAAGCAAAGTGATTTGGACCAAATTCTTTCAAATGATATCTTACTCCTCGATATGGCGCTATAAATTATGGTGCATTTGCATAATCCGCATCAACAAGATAATATTTACCTATTCATGAAAACAAATGTCAGTACATATATAAATAAATTTAATTTAAGAGAAAATATTTACCTTCTGGGACATAAAATCCCGATGTTATAGCACCTTCTAAAAAAGTAATATCAGCAGCAGAACCTTCATACCCAACATTAACAAAAAGAAAACGCATATCAAAGAAGCATACGGCCATAACGTTTTGAGATGTTTGCCCCTTTCGATTGCGATAACATAATCTATCATCAGCTGAAATCCCAACTAATATATGTGTTCCATCTATAACTCCAATACAATCCTACAGTAACATAACTACAAAATTACTATGAAGAATGTTTAAATTAACATTAATCATTAGAAGCATTACCTTAAAAAAATGTAAATGTTGCCTATCGTGGATGTATTGCGGAGTTTCTACTAGAAAGAGAGAAATGAACTTCGGTGCTAAAATGACGAGAGCATCAATTACTTCATTAAATCGACGACTTATTATTTCACCTGAATGCTAGAATCTATCTTGAGCAGATCGGTTACTTGCACCTTTTGCCAAAATGTAAATACACATTATTACCATCACCTCTATGTCAACTCTGGTACTCTCTTTTAACACTTTCAAGCCTTTTAACTCATTGCACAATAAAGGAAATATGTATTTATTCATATGACATGTCTCACGGAATTGAATTTCAGCCCCTTCCAATAACTCTCGCATGTATGCCCTGCCAGTAAGAATTAATGTTCTTATACGCTTCCTTGAATTATCCTTTTGACGATCATAAGCAATCTTCACTAATGTCAACATAATAATAAAAATTTGACGACGGCGTGCTATAAATCTTTCCTCCTCACTAACATCATCAAAATTTTCTACTATATCCATCTACTTGTAATTAGAGAATCAAATTTAAAGAATACTAATTTCACGTTCATCACATCTGAGAGTAATAATGCATATAATCAATCAACTATTTTAAAATGAAAACACGTTTGTATTCAAAGACAATAAACTATAATCAATAAAACGTGAGAAAATATAAAAAAATGAACAATATAAGTTTTTGTATATTTCCTACACAAATCCGATCAATTATCCCCAAGATGCAACTTCAACCATTCTAAACGAGTTGCATCATCAAATTTCAAGAATATAAGAAAAGCATTGTCTCTCCTAATCAAATCAGCTGCTTTAGCTTTTTCAGAAATAGTGAGATTCATCGTCATGATTAATTCCACACATTCCTGAATCATTTTATAGGAAGAAGACATTGATGCTTTTTTGAACTCTTGAGTTGCCTCCAGAATTGCTTCAGCTAGAGATGTTGTTTCATGAGGAGGTGTCATGAATGGATCGGCAGCTTCAGATGTTTCTGTACGTGGAAGTGTATTTTGTTGCCTAGTCCCATCTGCTTTAGTACCTATATTTAAAAAAATAATTATATATATGTATATTAAATTTTAATATTTATATCTAATAAATAAAAGGAAGAGAAGTAATACCCTCAAATATTTCATACCACTTATTGTATAGTGGTATAGTGACTCGTCTCCAAGCCCTTGCTTCAGGATGTTTCTGAAATATACCAAAATTATTATTAAACCTCCATCAACTTTTACATAAAATAAAAGATTTATCGTAGGGACAATTTATTACCTGAATATAAGCGTCCCAGACTTCATCAGTTGCAACAAATGTATTCAATACAGAGTTAAAACCAAAGCCACTTGCATTGAGTATATTCGTTATTACAGCATAATCATTCTTCATCACCTGGACTCGAGCTTTCAATTGTTTAGTAGTAACATTCAATCCAAACTTATTGTTAAATTCTGATCGCATTGCTTTCCATGCTTCGGGCTTCCAACTAGTTGATGCCCTTTTTCCAACACGATGATGTTCTAGCAACATTTTAGTTAGGTAAGCCAAACAAGTTTCATCCCACCTCAACCTTTCATTAAGACCACTTGCTGAGGATACTTGTGTTTCAGACACCATATCTGTAATGATTTAGAATAATTAAAAAATAATTCTAAAAAAATAATTAGTTGATTATTCTCTTTAACAAAAGATCCAACATGATTCATAAAATCCATGCTAGTTCGGAAACTTTTCTTATGATTCGTATGGCTCTTAATGCAAGTCTTGACTCTATGGCAGAATATCCAAAGAATGTGGATGCACGTGTGACATGAATACATTATACACAGTACACATGCAGGCAAATTTATTCTTACACAAATACAAAGCACACAGCCACATAAATATATATTAAATAAATCATGGACAGATTTTTGAGAGTGGGAAAGTAAAACGGGATAATCACTGAGCTGAAAAAGATTAAAAAAAATACAGAAATCTAACCATCAGACAATACTTTTGTATTTGCAATTCTCAAACAATACAAAAAATTGAATAGCAAATGCAATATTCGTCTAACTATAGTGTTTGAGGTTCTCAGACTATACATATCTCTGGAGAGGGGAGGGTTGTAGGAGGCCAAAGCCGGAAGAGGGGAGGGAGAGGGGGGGTTCCGGTAGGGAGGGTGAGGGGTGTAGGAGCCGGCGAACGCGACGGTGGGGAGGACGACAGCGGGGACCGGAACAGGGGAGGGAGAGTGGTGCAGGGGAAACCCAAACGTGACGGTGGGAGGGCGAGTGGTGCGGGGGGCAGAACAGGGGAGGGAGAGTGGTGCAGGTCGACACACTACGACGTCGGGGACCGAAACAGGGGAGGGAGAGGGGAGTGTTGTAGGCGGTGGGGCCCGGAACAAGATTTCGTGGGGGAGGGCTGCAGGCGGCGGGGGTCGGAAGAGAGGAGGGAGAGGGGAGGGGCACGCGCGGGGGAGGGGAGACGCGGCGTGTGGGGGAGGGTTGTAGGAGCCGGTGGCCGGAAGAGGGGAGGGGGGCGCAGGCAGAAGCTGGCGGCGTGTGGGGGAGGGTTGCAGGAGCCGGCGAGGTGGACGCGCGAGACGTGTGGCGGTGACCGGAAGAGGGGAGGGGTACATGGGCAAAAGCTGACGGAGCCGGCGAGGTGGACGCGCGAGGCGTCTGGCCGCCGGGGAGGGGGACGCGGGCAGAAGCCGGTGGAGCAGGCGAGGTGGACGAGCGAGGCGTCTGGCTGCGGCCGGAAGAGGGGAGGGAGGGGGACGCGGGCAGAAGCCGGTGGGGTGTGGGGGAGGGTTGCAGGAGCCAGCGAGGTGGACGAGCGAGGTGTCCGGCGGCGGCCGGAAGAGGGGAGGGAGAGGGGAGGGGGACACGGGCAAAAGCCGGCGGGGTGTGGGGGAGGGTTGCAAGAGCCGGCAAGGTGGACGCGCGAGGCGGCCGAAAGAGGGGAGGGAGAGGGGAGGGGGACGCGGGCACACACGAACGCGACGGTGGAGGGGAGGTGGACGCGTGCCGGAGGGAGATGCGGCGTGTGGGGAGGGTTGCAGTCGTCGGCGACCGGAAGAGGGGAAGGGGACGCCCGTCAGGGAGGGTGAGGGTCGTACCTTCATGGAGAAGTTTCTCTCGAAGGAGACGATCGCTCGTTCCGCGACGAGAGAGTCCGCATCCTCAAAAAAAAATAGTAGAGAGCTGTTTTATTTAGAAATAGGTTGTAACAGGATGAGATTCTCTCCCTAAAATTTAGGATAGGAACACCAAACGGGGTTAGATGGATCTCTTACTCCTATTTTTAAATTTAAGAGAAAAAAGAAAGAAAAAATAGCAACCAAACACCCTATTAGTTAGAACTATAACTATTCACCAGACTCCATGTACTGGGAAAGGAGATTCTCACCCCCAGTTCAAAGAGTCAGGTGTCAGCAATGAGGTATTAAACATAGGAGGCAGTGTATTAACCACTTGGGGTGGTGTATTAAACGCAACAATAGGCTCAATATTATTAATAGGAAGGCCATCACCTGCTCAATATTATCATATTCTTCAATAAACAGATCAAGGACCACCTTGTCTTGACGAGGACTCTAGTTAGGCGCACGGGCCCTGACTCTACCACTACTAGACCCAGACCTCATGACTTGCAGTGGTAATTTCATATATAAAAAAGTCATCTATTGCATTTCACTAAGAACGGGTTCATACTTTAAGTCCAGAAAAAAATGTAGCATAGATAGTTGACATGGGTTAATCAGATTGAATGGAAATTCTGGGTGATCCCGGGGGTTACCTGAAGAAGACATTCCTGCTCTTCTCTTCCTTTTGGTGCTGTTCCACGATTTCATAGGTAGAAAAAAATATAAATAACATTAGTACATGAAGACAGAAATTGCTACCACCAACCATTCTTTAACCTCATTCTGTGAGATATATCTACTAATAAGAAGACAGGAAGACATGACATCAGCCTTTGTTTTACCTAAACAAATGAACACAATGTCCTCCAAAATCTGTAAAAACTGAAAGGCTAACTATCGGAAAAAACATCTGAACTTGAACGTCCATCGATAGTCAAGAGACATTAGTAAATGTATCCCTATAGATGAAATCCAGGGAAGAAGCAGCCTCACATAGAGTTGGCATACGTGAATTGATCATGTAGGATGAAAATGTGCAGGTGTAGAACTAATCTGAAAGCCAACAAGCCTAACAGTTATATTAACTGCTTGTAAACAGCATGTAGACATACACATGTATGACATGCAGAGAATCAACACTCTGTATCAAAATAAAACCAGATCTGTTATTAGCCAGGTTAGACGAACATGTTTCAGACAAGCATGTTCAGATGAACAAAATGAAGAACATGAGCATATAGATGAAATCTAGGGAAGAAGTAACCTCACATAGAGTTGGCATGCGTGAATTGATCAACTAGGATGAAAATCTGCAGGTTAAGAACTAATCTGAAAGCCAACAAGCCTAAGAGTTATATTAGTTGCTTGTAAACAGCATGTAGACAGACACATGTATGACATGCAGCGAATCAACACAAACCGGCTATGAAATCATTCTGTATCAAAATAAAACCAGATCTGCTAGTAGCCAGGTTAGACGAACATGTTTCAGACGAACAAGAGCGTGTTTCAAACGAACAAACTGAAGAACATGAGCATCTTTCAGACGAACATTGACCCAGATCTTAATATTATTTGGAAGGAAGAAAAAAGAAATACGCAAGGGAGTAAGAACCAGTAACGATGGGGGGCCGAGGAGGACGCAGAGGAAACGGGCTGTGCTGGGGATGAAGCCACCGCCGCTCTCCTTACTTCCTCAGATGCACAGCGCCGATCGCTCGAAGATGAGGCCATCGCAAAGAACACAGACACTTAAATAGATCGAGGCATCGACATTGTACCTTCACGGGGCATTCAAACCTGGCCGACAAGGATCGAACCATTCCCTGCCAAAATCGGTTAAAAGCCAGTCAAGGATGCGGCGCTTGCAGACGATACGGTCGATGGCATCCCTCGGGAGAGGAAACAGCCAGAAACCCTAGACCACACAAGAGCCTCCCGCAACGGGCAAGTGGGTTTTGTGTGAAATGAACAGAGATGAGGAAGGCTGCACGGTTAGGAACGGAACCCCCACTTGGGCATGTTTGGTATGGGTTTAAGTCGGGGTTACCCCTATTTCAACTTCATTTTTCGCCTGGTACGCAGAAAAAAATGTGTGGATATTCTGAGTTAAATGAAATCAGATTAATCTAAAAAATAGGGTTAACTTCGGAGATAACTCGTCCTGACAAAATATCGAAATACGTTATCCCGACTCCATATTCTCATTTTTCTCCCTCTAAAATTATTTCTCCCTTCACAGACCTCTCCTCCATTAAAGCATTAATCATGATTAACTATGAAATAATTTTAAAAACAAGTATTATAAACTAGAAAAATTAATCATTTTCCTTAGGTAATTAATGATCACTAAGAAAGGAATAATTTTAAAACAATAATATCATTGGCTATAATTATTATTATAAATTAAGAAAAATGTCTTAAATTATTAATAATCATTAATAAAAATAATTCAATAATATTTTCATTTTTAGTAGCTAACATCATCAATTGAAATTAATTAGATTCGTCATTAGTGGTAACTATGATTATTAATACTGATTAACTATGGACTCAGACGTGGAAGATTTGAAAATTTTACCCAAGTCATTTTAATCCTAACCAAATAAAAAATAACACTATGTCTTTTAACCTAAGATGTGAAGGGTAAAATGGTCTATTCCAACATTTATTCTCATTTGTGTCTTTATTTTTTACCAAATGAATAATAAGGATACTGACTTACTTATTTCCTCACATACTAAGCGCCACTTTGTTTCAGGATTAAACATATCCCGGTTATATTTATGGGTTCCTCACTTATACCTTTTTGCTTTGGTATGGGATTGGGTTAAATTATCCCACCTGTGGAGGTGGGATAGTTTAACATGGCTTAAGTCTATTTAATCTACTTTTAAGTAGATTATCTAAAAAAGCTCCCGCCAAATCAAAGAGGGATAAGTTACATCAAAAAGTAACTTATTCTTATGTTAAACCCCAAACAAAGCGGCGCTAAACGTACATGAGAATAAGGATAAGAATAGATTAATTCAGAATGACTTACGCCTATTCTCGTCATAATTTATCCTGATTTCAAATATAACCGAGAGGTATCAATCAATGTGACGTTGCAATTCTCATGAACAAGTCACAAACAAGTCACAGGGCTTCAGTCTGGGAATTGATGGAGGTTTTCTAAGCTGAAATATGAACATTTTCTGGCATTAAAATCAAGCAGAATGTGGTTCTCTGAGCCTGATTTTGCAGTAGAATGTGTTTTCTTGTCTCTTATTTGTTCTGTGCTGGCTATTCATGAATGTCAAATTATTGGGTTTGAAATTTAAATTGTGTATCTCAATTTTGTTGCGTGTTGGCTTTGTAAAAACTTCGCTGTGCAATCTGTGTTACTTGTCTGCAGGCTTTGCAAAAACTTAGTTGTGCAATGCGTGTTATTTTGTTGTGTAATTTTGTTATTTAAAGTTATGATAGGGAAAATTTTAAATAAATTTTTGACTCGGAAAAATTTTGACTCATGTGGACACATGGTAGGATTAAAGAACACAAATTTTAGAACCAAAGAGAATGGATTGAACACTGTAAAACACTAGTTTTTAAATTCAGAAAATTTTCAACAACGGGTTATATTTTATTTCACTGAAGGAGACTTAATATTTTGTTACATAGCTTCAGTTGCCTTTCATTAATTTATGTTTTTCTGGTGGAAGGCAAGTCGCATTATGTTTTTCTCATTGACTTTAACCGAATGTAGCCTGAAAACTTGGTTGTTTGACCGAGCTGTCTTTGGTATTAACATAAAGCTTGAAAGATTTTCCTAACCTCTTCTTATAGTTTCTTCTCTCACTAGTATAGTTTTAACACAATTTCTGATCTGGCACCAAATGAGGTGCCTAGCTTAAATGACATCAAATATATTGATCATGATAATTGTTGGCCATCTGCTGCTGCTGCTGCACTTGGCTCTTCATTCCACCTGAGCACAAAGCCTATGCTTCCCAGGGCAGAGGATTTCTCTGGTCCAGCAGCCAGGGACCCAACTAGCACCACAAGAATGAGCAGCCTCTGATAGTGAAGCAGCATGGACATAATTTCTGACAAGTTGTTGTCTTCAAGATATTTTGTAAGGATTAAAAGTACATTGCTTCTTATATGCAATGCAACACTCCTGAAACAAAGCCAGAGGGAAACCATTTTTTTGTTTCTTTTCTTGCATGTTATTGTACCTGAGTCGTGTTTTTGTGATATTGCTACCTAATAGCAGCTAAGAACTTGTTATCTTTCTTGAGTTAACTCTCCCTACCCACTATTAACTCACTGATATTTGCCAATGGAAGGAAGGATCCTCTCTATTCACTATTAACTAAATGATTAGGCAAGGGAAGGAGGGAGGTGATCAGTTCACCGGTCAGATCAGTTGGGGGCAGGAAATGAGGGGGGTGATTAGACCACTGGTCATGTAAAGGGAAAATGTTCGGGCTCTGATACAGTCTCAAGATCCTCATATTCAGTCAGCCAAGTTAGAAACATGGCCAATGTGGTTAAAAATGCCTGCTGAATAAAACTTGCAGTTGTGATGAGATACACATGAAGATTATGAGCTAAGTGAAAAACATAAGAAATAAATGGAGGCCTGATCTCTCAATGGTTTTAACTCTTCGGGAAATATCAAATATGTCACTTTTCTTAGCCTCTTGGCTGCTACTGTTTAGTGATTTTTGTGTGATTTGGTACTTGATAAATTACCTTACTGTTCTTTGGTGCCTGTTGTGTTAGATTTAGTCTGTGGAAACCTTGTTTGGAGACTTGTGTCTGCCGTGGCTTGTGTTTTGTGTTCCTGTTGTAATGCATCTGTTGGCCTGCCTTTGAGCAAGTAGCCCTCTTTTTATCTTCCTTTTAATTTCTTCTTCTCTTTTGTACATTTTCTGTATTTCTGTCTTGGGGAAATACCTCAAGGACGGAGTTATCATCTTTGTTTGTTGATGCAAAGAAACTTGTTCTTAAAAACACAGAAGAAAGACAATTTATGCAAGGTGAATGTTAGTTTCATACAAAAGGTCTTGGAATCATGAGTTTAAACTATTAGTGAATATATACTGTTTATCTCCCACGCATAGGTTACCTGATGTTCTTTTCTTTTCAGGTATGTTGTGATAATGTTTGTTTGGATGGTACAGTCTGACATCAGTTGTGTGTCTATGAAGAAATGTTGACATAAAAACCCATTTTCTAAACTAAACTTTGAGTTGATTTTGTGATGTTTTTGTGATGACTGTGTAATGTTTATTGCATGAAGTCGGAAATGTATAGAATGTCTTAAAAATGCAACCATAGGATTTTTCTTTTTTCAGCCAATACCGATTCTCTCCCAAATCTTATGCTGCATGATACAATTAATGCTGCTCAAGGACCATGCTGCTTGACTACTCCAGCACTCTTTTTGTCTCTGATGTGGGAATTTTACTTTACTGACCAGAGGAGCCCCATGTTTTTATTTTCTGATATTTTAAAAAAACACCAAAAAATCAGTCCATTTTTTTGCTTGTATATGATTCCCATGTTATCATCTATGGTTGGTTATAGATTTGTTTCTGATTTCTTCTCAGGCACACTGCCTTCTCTGAGCTTTTGCCTCTTATTGAGGTTGGGACAACAATACTGTTAGAAGTCAAAAGGATAACCTAGGCAATTGAAACAAAAAGTTCTGCAATAATAAATTCTATAACACTTGCTAGCCCATTTGCCACTTTCTCATTCAGTGTCTCTGCCTCTTTTGAAGTTCGAAAACTATCAAGATAATAGGTATGGAACTCTTGAGCATGATATGTAGGCGCAACTAATTTTTGCTTACAATGGCATCTTTTCAGATAATAGAGGATATCATTGTTGTCACTTTGTTCTGGTCAAATGAATCAGCTGCTGTTGGCTGATATCATTGAAACTGAAATAAAAGAAGATAATTTCTAGAGTCCAATCCGGTATCAAAAGATACATGTTGTTATGGACTTGAAACTGGCTGAAGATGAGGAGCAAGAAGCTATTACATTCTTCCTTCCTTGATACATCTTTCGGGTATTGTGTCATTATTTGTTGATTTACAGATGTTGACAGTGCATTTCCTGATACTTTTTAATTAATTTGTTTCTAAATTTTGGATATGATGCAACCCCTGGATGAAAAACATGAGCTGGTTGATGCTAAACTTAAAACTGAGGGAAAGAGGACATACAGTAATATTTAAGCTGGTTATTAATTTCTATCCAGATTTGCTACATTGAAAATGAGATTGCTCTATCAGTCAATCCTAAGAAGTTTTGCAGATCATTTGTGAATACATCCCATTTTATTCTTCAGCAGAAGCTTCAGATAAAGAAAATATATTAGTGAAAACACCTGTTTATGTATGACTATTCCACTTCCTTCCCATTTAATCCAGGCATGGCCCAGGGTATTGTCATAGAAGGGCACATGCAACTCCAATTAATATAACACCGAGGCCATGCCTAACTTCGGGCTGAAACTGCAAGGATTGATTGCATAATCTTCTTTGTTTTGTTAAAATTTAGATAATGTTCGCATCATCTTTTCACATTGAAAACAAAAGGTGATTTCTGCCTATGTTATCAAAGGCCAGCCTGAGATCCTCGCCGACCCATCAATCGTTTAGTTCTCGTCTCTATACCAAGGTAATATGACATTTTATTTCCATAGTAATCCATATTATGTATCAATAAGCATATAGCTTTCTTTTGACCCCACATTTTATATCTTTTTTTCTCTAATCTTTACTTAGTGCTTTTCTAAGTTTTCTTCTCTATAGCAAGGTAATATGACATTTTAATTCCATAACAATTAATCCAGATTGTCTGTGAATAAGCATGTGGCTTTGTTTTGACCCCACATTTTAATTTTTTTCTAATCTTTACTTAGCACTTTTCTGTAACTTACATTTTATGAATTTCATGATCATGTATGAAAGTTAATTTGCCCTTAGGATTGGAATCATAAACTTTGACCTGCTCTATTATGGGCTATATCATCTTATACAATTCTTTGATGCAAACCCTTTCTCCTTCTCCTCTTTCTATTGCATGGTTAAATGTGCTTTCTTTTCCTAGTATTTTCGGAATGTTTGTTTTATTCTTCTTGTCAGATACTTGGTTTGAACCCTCGAATGCGTAGTCTACTTGAATCCAATACTCGGTTGAAGAGATGTTGCAAAACCCAGAGTTCCCTTGCCACACTTCACCTGAAACATTGTAGGTATCTTTTCTGACTTACAAGTTCAACATTTCTTGTTGATCATGTTCTCTCTACTCCATCCCGTGTGAAAATTGAGTTGTTTGCAGCAACTGCTTGCTTTTCAACTGTCTCTTTAATTTGTCCGTTGGTAAGCAGCAGCAGGGCCATTAAGTCTCTCTCTCTCTCTCTCTCTTCTCTCTATGTATGCCTACACGTGCATGGGGACATGCATTTGCATGCAAATGTCTTTTGTATATGCCCACATCTATTTGTGAGTACGTGGTGCATGTGCACATATGCACACATGTGTCTGAATTTTATGTATGCATCCGCATGTGCATGCTGAAAAGTTACTAAAGATGATTTGTGAGCTGACCCCTGTGGAAGTGGTCTTAACCCTTTCTACGACTCTTTCCCCTTTTTGATCTTAAACACCTTTTTCTTTTTCTTTTTTGTTTTTAATTGCAGCAAAAACATATATACTCTCGTCGTGGCTCTGAATTAGTTCACTGGCATTGAGATTAGAACATCTCATTCTCTTTACTTCAATGGAGTGGAGGTGTTTTGGTGATGGCGTGAGGTCTTGTGCAAACAGATGAGTTCAGTAGTCGGAGGGGATTTGTGCAGGCCCTTTTTCCGTGCTCCCCGGGAGAAAGGATATATATATATATATATATATATATATTTCTCAAGAGAAAGGTTGTTCACGCAGGTTGGTTGGAGCCATATTGTATTGATTTTGGCCCCCATTGTCCCTCTCCTGAAATATTTAAATTAAATCCAAGTCCGAAGAAGTCAAATAACTGTAAAGTTCACCCAAATATCAATAATTTAATATTTTAGCCCTCACTTTCACTCTCTTCAATTGATGGTAAATTAAGAGACATCGTCAGCAATAACACTCTATCCGTCTACTTCACATGATCCCCGGTAAAACGGTTGAACAGGATAGGGTATGTTTGGGTAAAGCGAGAATTTATCCTTTAATATTACTCCCGGTCATTTGCCCTTTAAGATCCGTTCAGTTTCGGATTTGGTGGGTTCACAAAAGAATGGGTCCTGATCAGTTTTGGAAATGAACCTCTCGTATTTCCCGGAGGTTCTACGCAGCAACCGGTATTTAAGATGTTCATTATTTGCACTCGATCTTATTATCATTGCACTTCGGGTGCCGATGATCCATAGGTGCACCTGTTTATTAATAAGAGTAACGGTTAGTGCACAAGCGCCATTAATTACAAATCTCGGGTGTGCACTAATTTTATTTTTTTATTTTTTAAATTTTTTAATCGGAAATTATGTGAAAGATATGTCAAATTTTTATTATTAGTTGTCAACCTAACACAAATCCTTCTCCTTTCTCGTTCGAGTTTGGGATCGGCCATGACAGAGTTCTTTTTTTGTAACAAAATAATTACACGATGATATCCCTTAGTGTACGTTATTTTTATATGATATTATCTTAATTGATGAGACTATTAATGTTTTAAATGTTAAGTTATAACGTTGGAGTCATGTCTTGGAGTCTAAGCCTGACTTTGGTAGGGGATTTGGGTTAAATTAAACTACTTAGGTTAGTCCATAGTTAGCCTATTTTTGATTTGATAGCAAGAGTATTAACTCGGAAATAAGTAGGTGGGCTAACCTAGTTTGAATCAATTGTGATTTGGTAGTTAGTAGATTAACCCAATAATATTTATAAGTAAAATATTGAGAGAGAGAGAGAGAGATGGTGCATTTATTATGCATTTATTGTTGGGTTAACCCTTCTAAATCCACCTCTGGAGGTAGATTTCAAAGTCCAGGGTTACTCCGGATTTAATACTCATCCTCTCGGTTTAGTCCAGATTTAAGTATCAAAGTAATTTGGATTTCAAAAATAGTTAAACCTAGACTAAACTATGACTAATCCAGGACTAACCATATATCAAAGTGAGACTAAATATTTTAGAATTAGTAGGAGCAATTCAGAGTTTATGCATTATAATTTTAGTAATGAAAGAGTGATACAAGAAGACATGATTCTAATTGATGAACAAAACATTCCGAAGAGTACTGGCTTTTCAGTATTTAGGATCTATTGTACAAGAGAATGGGGAGATTTATGACGATGTTGCACATAGGATTAAGACAGGCTGGTTAAAATGAAGAAGCACATCAAGAATCCTCTCTGATCGTCATATGTCTTTGAAACTCAAATGGAGGTTTTATAAAACGACTATAAAATTTACTTTATTATATGATACCAAGTGTCGGGCAGTACGAAAGGAACATATTCACAAAATGTAGATGGATGCGTGACAAGACTAAGAAAGATAAGATTAAGAATGAGCGCATCTTTAAGGACTTCGTGATAGTCCCAATTGATAGTAAAGTGAAAGAAAATAAACTCAGGTGATTTAGACATATATTTCGTCGTTCTAACTCAGTGTCGGTTAAAATATGTGATAAAATCTTAATGGACGCTAATAACAGAGCTCGAGAAAGGTCTAAAATGAGATGATGCGATGTTATTAGAAAGACATTAATTTTTTAGGTTTAAATATGAATATAACACTCGATATAAGTCTTTGGTGGAACATGATTCATATAAATTGGGATAATATTTTGACGATGATGATGTTTTTTTTAAAAAAAATTTATGTAGAGTTCAAATTACTCTAACTTATTGTAGAAGACACACTCACATTTGACAATCAAAAAAATCTAAAATAAAAATACTAATTCTTCAAAAATTAGGCTCAATAATATCTACTTGATCTCTTTTTTAAAGTTTTTTTAATCGTCGGATGATAGTGTATCTTATAGGGCGTGAGACTCACGTCACAATTTTCATTTTAAAAAAATTACTTGATGCACGTTGAGGTGAAAATTAGCCTAGTTATTACTTGAACTAATGCAATGGAGAGATATGATCGATTTTCTACTGACACTTGTGGGAAAAATATTTATTGAGCAATAATAAATATTATTTTTTAATTTTTATCATTTAATATAATATTATAATTAAAAAATTAAAATAAAGTCAAGCGGTTATAATGTTGCTTTGACTAATATATATATGTGTAATAAAGAAAAGACCATTTTTAATTCATGTGATTTTAAAAAATATTATAGAGCTAAAAGAACAGGAGATCCAGATTAGATTCAACTAGAGAGGTTTTATTTGATCACGTGATTAGGCTGAGTGTCACTGGATTTTCTGATTAATCATGTTCTTAGTAGAAAGAAAAGGAAAAAATTAGCCCTTAAGGAGCCCACGTGACTACGTCGTCCGTTTCTCATCCTAAGGTCATCAACACCTCACCTGCTCTTTGCCCTAACTCGGGAGGGGGGGGGGCGGGTTGTGGGCGTCGACGCCGCCAGTCCTATATAGAGTCGCAAGAGCAGCTTCTGTCACGTCGTCTGTTGCTGGCGAGGCGGCTTCCCTCGGGTGGTGATTTCCGAGCATTTGCTTCTTCCCCGCGAGAGATCGATCCCTTAGCCTGTAACAATGGGGTAAGCTGTAACTTTCTTTCGAAGCCTACTCTTTGGGTCACGCATTTCTTGGTTGTTTTGAATGGTTTGTCTAGGGTTCTGTATCGATTCGCTTCGATTGATTACGAACTGCTTAGCCTGTAACAATGGGGTAAGCTGTAGCTTTCTTTCGAACCCTACTCTTTGGGTCACGCATTTCTTGGTTGTTTTGAATGGTTTGTTCACGGTTCTGTATCGATTCCCTTCGATTGATTACGAACTGCCGTCTCATTGTTGTTTCCGGCGTTTCTAGGGTTGCCCTCCATCAACTTTTTTGTTTTGATGATATTGCGTGTTTATAATAACTCGAATAATCTTCAGAGAAGAGGAATTGTGTTGTGATCGCGTTGTTTAGCTCTAAGGAACTAGATAAGATGAAGAAAAACTGCCTTCCTGGTTCTTTTTCCACGTAGTGACGTAGACCTTAGTTGACGTGCTTATGGACGGTCTAGCGCTGCTTAGAAATCGCCCCGTCAGCGCTTAACATTTGCATAAGCTATATGGCACGCCACCTTTTCGTTCTTCGAGGCCGTCATGTTTCTTGCATATGAATGGTCTGTGCTTTGGGTGGCTGATATTTCAAAGTCCAGATTTTTTCCCCCAAAACTTTTATAATGGCGACATACTTGAAACGTGAGTACATATGCGGATGATTTCTTATTGCTCATTTTATCAAATGTGTTCCTTTTAGAAAAGATGTAAGAAACACGGTTTGTTCATTCTTTGTGATTGAAAAAAGCTACCACCGTCTGTATGACGATGTTAAAAGTGATAAACTTTGGTACCTTACTCTGGAATGGGCTGTCTTGTGGAAGCAGATAATTGTGACATTCTGGATCTGATGGTTTTAACATTTGAAATCATAGCACACAATTTAAAATTTACACAATGTGAAATGCATTTGGTTTTGAAATGGATATACAATGTAATGTTCGGTTTACCTCGCTACACATTTTAGGCATAAAGCCTACCCTTTCATTTTTGTTGTTTATTCTAAGTAGCTAGAATTCTGACATTAGACTGACGGGATAACATTGAAACTGCTGACTGCTTGACATTTTAACTGTTACGTGCACTGATGTTACCTGTTGTTCATACTGGGAACATGAATATCGCTGTCAAATAATGATTGTTTTTTGGAAAAATACAAAATTTACTGGCAGCTTTTATAATCAAAGACCAAGGTATTACAGCTGATCAGCATTCATCAATCACTAGTGTCCTTTATCATTTACTGGTTGCTGAATGCAAGTGAACATATCTGCAGTAAAGAGTATGTTGCAGTGTTGAGTGTCTTTAGTTTTGTAAGGGGAATTATATAAGTGCTACCAATAGGGTCCTGTAAGTGTTCTGCGTGTTAATCAGGCAATCAGGGTATTATATACGATTAATTAAGTAAATGTTGAATGAAAATGCTGCCTGTAACTCCACTGTTCATTAGGTGAGCTAAACATGTGAATGCCTTTTTCTTCCATGGTATTGCACCAAGGTCCCTTAGGATATGTCAGTATAAGGGTAATTGGAGCAGGAATTAGGTGAAGAATATGAGGAAGGGAAAGAAAGATGGGACTAGGCTTTCTTCCACGTCATCTGTGAGCATGTATAGAAATGGAGAGACAAGAATGCTTTCTGTGGTCACAATTGCACGGAGGGGTACCACAAGCATGATGATTGGTGCATGGCTCATACCTGTGGAAGATCATATGTTCCCAACCAAAATAGCAAAAATGACTCATGTTGGAATAGAAAATCCAGGTCATTTTTCTATGGAAACTACATTCTGGTTTTGTTCAGTTCCTATGGAATTATGTTTTATTTGGATGTTGAGGATCATCCCACCTGGCATCAGCTAAGCCCTGCGATGGCAGGGTGACAAATGCCGCATTGATTCATGGGGCTGGTTTGACTACACTTTGCTTCTTGCATGTGGGTTTTGCATGCTCCCAGAGCCCTAGTTTTGTAGTTGTGTCGCATTGCAATTGCTGTACAGCTGGAAGCAACGGTACAACAGGTGCTCGATCATTATGTGCTTATTTGGAATTGGTGGCCTTGATAAGCTTGCTATTCTGATGGTTTCAACTTATGTTAATTTGGGGAACTCGTTGTTGTGCTGAAAAGCATAAATTATCCCACATCAGATTTAATGACCTTCATGCAGAAGGGGGAAGCAATCAATGTTTTTGATGTGTTCTGCATTTTCATGAAACTATGGTTATTTTTGTGTTTGTTAGGGAATAGTGGTTTTGTTGATGTTGCAATACTTTTGGAGTTTGAATTTCTATCCTTGATCTTTGCATATGTTATAAAGACTAACAAGATTGCCTATTGATATTCTCTTGTCCCTGCTTTTTGTTTCTTAATTTATTCTCAGGAAGACCCGTGGTATGGGAGCAGCGCGTAAGCTGAAGAACCATAGGAGAGCTCAGAGGTGGGCAGACAAGGCATATAAGAAAAGCCATCTTGGCAATGAATGGAAGAAGCCATTTCAAGGTTCTTCACATGCCAAAGGCATTGTCTTGGAGAAAATGTGAGATCAACTTGCCTTCCTCACGACTTTTTTTCTTGATCCTTCTTTTATTGCTCACATACTAGCAATTAACCAACTTCAGAGGCATTGAGGCTAAGCAACCAAACTCTGCTATCCGAAAGTGTGCTCGAGTCCAATTGATCAAGAATGGGAAGAAGATAGCTGCCTTTGTCCCTAACGATGGTTGCTTAAACTATATCGAGGAAAATGTAAGATCTCCATCCTTGATGATAAGCATTAGTTACACGTCTAATGTGAGTTAGAATTATTTAAATGCATGTTTTGCTATGCACAGGATGAGGTACTGATTGCGGGATTTGGTCGAAAGGGGCACGCCGTGGGAGATATTCCAGGAGTGCGGTTCAAAGTCGTTAAGGTTTCAGGTGTCTCACTGTTGGCCCTTTTCAAGGAGAAGAAGGAGAAGCCGAGGTCCTAGGTCAGTAACATTCGGAATTTTGGACAGGAGACAATTTTGCCAATATCATATAAGCAGTTCATCAGTGAAGTTTCCCCATTTAAGATGTCTTTTATCATCAACGTTTGAACTCCTTACATGTTTTATTCTCGGTTCTCTCTTTGTGAACATGGGATTGATCGCTGATCACTGCATCAAATTCTCTAGCACGCCCCCTTTCTATCTTGAAAGATATATTGCTGATAAATCAATCGATCAGATTCTCAGAATTGCTCTACCACATTCTGTGGGGTTTAGGAGGCCCAAAAAAAAAAGAATTGCGTTTTCGAAATGGATATGGAACGGGAGAGATGCATTATCGACAAAGACATGATATTTTATTTCTCGTAGAGGGATG